>OZ026616.1:21633860-21728860 GCA_964020975.1 Hermodice carunculata | reverse complement strand
ATAATTGATTTAAAATGATATCGAGTCCCACCCGTGTTAACAAATTGAAAGAAAGTCTCCTTGATCTAATCAACACCTATTCATTTTGTTGTATTTTATATTATGGCATTTTGCAGCCCATTTAGATATCTAATTATTCAGTTGTATTGAGCAGTTTTTTCTACTTCTCACTACATAGATCAATCTTTCAAGCCGAAGATATGAGTTACAAAAGAACGATTCCCAAGGCAATGTATACCATACTGCCACCAATGCCTCATTTGGCTGGTTTCGTAGTTTTTGTTGACATAAGCATTATTGCTGTTAGTGCCCTTCTAGTTCTATGATGTTAAATTTTAACGTTCAAAAATGCCTGATGAACTTGACTCCAACAAATAGTGGAATGAATTAAAATTTTCCGTGGTCCCAAGCTTTTTCATTGCATGTTGCCCCCCCCCCCCCCCCCACACACACACATACTCCTTGATGTCGAGAACATTACAATCATTTCCAGTACTGCAGTTAAAACCAAAGCTTTCAATGACTTGTTTGTTAGCCGTTCTAAACTTCTGCCGGAAGACAATCCGATGCTCCTGCTTGAATTTTCTTAGCAAACTTCAGCTCACCTTATTTATTTTCAAATTGACGAAAATACAGCATTGCATTTATTAAGGGGTAGTTCTGGAACAGGTCATAATGGCATTAATGTAGATATAACTTTGAAGAAAAGCATATTGGACATCTGCCGCTCAATTACAACGCTCTTTAACTTTTGTCCAAGTCCTACGTGCTTCCCAGATTCCTGGAAAAAGTCAAATGTATGACATGTGATTCAAAAGAATCAAAAGCAGACAAAAAGCAGAAGCAGAAGTATATGGCTGTTCTATTATTCCTTCTGAAGTATTTAAACCCATGATTTCAATATATTATATGAGTACCATATGCTTCACGAGCTATAGGTCTATATATTGTGGGATCCGTCCAAACGGTTTCCCCATGAATTTACTTCTGAAAATTCCTCATGACATATATAATGGTATTTGGAAAATGCAACTTGATGCTTTTTTAAATTTTGAATCTCGGCGTTTAACGTTGATCCCATTGTTAGATTGAAATTCATGCATATGGGAAATGTTTCTCTAAATTCTTTAAAATGTAAAAAAGAAGCCAGGATGGCATTCCTTTTATGTCAATAAAGCGTACGGCAGGAAGATGTTGTTTTCAAATTGAGACAGCACGGAATCAACAGTTATTTTCTTGGCGATACTGTATTTCCTGAGAGCATCAGTGTTACTCATTGAAATGTAATGCCAATGTTTCAAGATTTATAGACAATGATAGAAAAGCCTGACATCCCTTTTCCATACTGAAATACCAATCCTCCAGTTCGAGTGTATAAAGCAATGATGATAGGTCCTATCTCAGAATACGGAATGTTTTTTAAATGATAACTGGTTAATTCATCTTTTTACTGGAGTGAGCTCAGTATGAAGCGGCTTGGATTCATTTGAGCACTTTGATACATAAACCACGCCATCCACTCAGTGAATTGGGCTGGCAAGCATTTTACAGAATACGTCAATTTCGCAAACTGATTTTGGTTCATAAAATGATTAGCAGGGTGACTCCTATGGATATTGAATATTTAATCCCAACCATTGCTTGTCAGGCTACAATCCCGTTTTTAGACAGCGACAGTTTGAAACAATCAAAATTCACATCCAAACGTGTCAGGGGCTTATACCTCACAGGACAACCAGACTTTGGAATGCTCTCCGACATGATATATAGCAATCTGCTACTCGTACGCAATTTAAATCAATCTGAAAATTACCCCTTTATCTGTTCACCACATTCCTGGTCACTATTCTCGTGGCACGATTTTTTAAACGTGATTCTTTCTCACGTTTGGGTTTTTCTCGACTAGATTCTCATCGTAATGGGATAAACAGTCGGTCTTCATTTTTAAAGCTCTATCCATTCTTACCACGGATACATTATTCTGAAAGCAATGTAGGGTATATTGTGACTCATTTTATACATGGTAATGATGACCTTTCACCTTTTCAAATTTTAGATACATCCATTGCTTTCAAGATTCCGTTAATGATTCCAGACGATTTTATTAATTTTTAAGTGGGTACTTTTCTTAAGTATCTGTGCTGGGTATTCTAGATCCATTTTATTTGTGATTGAGATGATTGATCTTTCCCGCACGACCAAATTTACTTCGGCATAGTATTGTCGTGCGTGTGTTGTATATATATGATTGTTTCATTTAGTGTGTGGAGAGCAGGGCTTTTCACTATCTTGACACACCATTTGGTGAATAAGCATAAGTAAATGCGTTTGAACTAAACCACGAAACGAACTGTCAGACGATGCAATTCACTCGAAACCACAAGGTACGAAATGTTTTCAGCTAATATAATATACCGTTAAAAACCCTGCACTTCCGTCCACAGGAATGTGATGGATACAAGAGGAAATCATGGACACCGTGGTGTTTGCTAAGCATTTAAATTGCCTGATCAGTTAACATTGGTGTCTCAGGTTAAAAAAAAAACTGACAGTGATATACCGCACCGGAATATGCATGGCAAAAGACATGTGATGTGTCAAAAATGAACCAATTCATTTGATACAGGAATAAAATAAATGGCAACAGAATATATATTTGGGATATCTGAGAGACATGTCGGTCCAAGTGACTATATTAGGATATTTCCATTTATGAATGACACCGTGAGAAAAGATTCCAAACTGATCTGGGATACATGCTGGTCCAAGTGACTGGTGAGGTATTTTTGATCATCAATATGGAGCAGACCGATAGAAATTGTCAAAAGTAATAACGCTGTTTCTGAGAATTTCTTGCTGTTGTATTGTTGGAATTACTAACCATTATAGAGCGTGAGACAAAATAAAATGTTAGTGTCCGAGGTTAGAAAATCATATAAGTATAACATTTGTTGACGTGTTGCCAAAGAATGCAACATATTTAGGTGATATTGACGTGTTTGCATGTCTGATAAAATTTATTGCCAAGTGAATAGCTGCTTTTACCACTTGTGTAATATTGGCTGATTCCAATGCTACAACTAATGCAGAATATAATACTTTTGTTGGTAGCAATACAGCAGATGATACGTAAATACCACTTTTGTTGGGTCCTTTTGTGGTCGAAACTTTGAAACAAAAAGTTACTTAGACCGCAGAAAATTTAATGAGCGTGGTAGATGTGCATATTTGAAATGGGATTCGTAGTTTGATTGATCGAATTCTGAGACACTGATATGCTATTGCCAGAATGCTATATAAACCAAGTTGTGTCGATTCTAGACTTGCAAACCAATCCATGATACATTATGGATGTCCATGAGATAAAATGAATTTTTTTAACGACAGGTAAGTTGTCAATGGGATTTGTGGGCTACTTGCCAAGGTTCATGGGCTGGAAAGTATTAAAACAAACACATGCAAAGTATGTATCTCTATCAGAAACGATCAAACAATTCCATATAAAACTAATATTTCAGCTGGATTAGCTTCCCGTTGAACAGGCGCAGAACACATTGGCAAACATGTCGGAAGTCATTCTCCTATGCAAATGTGGATGTAGCTCCATTTCAGTTTATTCCAATTTCAAACTTTTTTGCAGGAATAATGGACGCCATTTAGACTGAAAAAGTGCTATGTTTTAAGTTTGTCCATTTTTGGTCCCATTGAGTTTTTGAAATGCGTGCTTTCAGATATGCAGGCAGCCTGAAATAAGAAAACCACAATTTAACCCTTGCATAACTGCAAATCAAACCCTAATAAAAGATAACACGTGTTTTTGGTCACTCCAGCGGTCATTAATTTAGTACGAAAATGTTAAAATTTTAGTGATATTTCCACATTCGCATGGAAGTCTTATACGTGACATGTTTTCCACAAACTTAAGTGTTTATTTAGCAATAAGATGACAATTTTGAAATTATTATCGGACTTGGCATCTTTGGGTCATGTCCATTTCACAGATGTGCACTGTATCCATTTTTTTTTTGCTTCTGAACTTTGAAAGGAAGAAGTTATCAGAGGTCAGTATGGTGACTCCTGTATCACGGTGTAAAGTTATCTATATCGAGGTTTTAAAAAATAAAACGGTTTCTCATCCCCACCCCTACCCCTGCTCACTCAAACGGGTTGACCCATTTGGGACAACAAAAGGTATGGAATAGACCCCGAGCTGAAAGAGCCATAAAAAGAAAGAGGGTTAAAAAGAGCTTGAAGATTAGCCAGGAAAAACAAGTATCACAAAGGTGATACAAAAAAAGCTGAGAGACAGTATATCGAATGTAAAAGAAATGAAGCAGAGATGGAAGCAGAAAGGAGAGTCAATAATAACAGACAAATGACAAGGAAAATAATGGAGAATGGGGGAGAAGAGTCGACCTTTTTTTTACACCAAGTTAATCTCCATTAACAGAACAACGTACAGAAAATCACACAGAGAGGGAAACGGACAGATAACAAGGAAGAAATACAGGAAGCTTTAAAACAGCATAGCAAGAAGTTCATAATCCACAGTGGGGTCAGAGAACTGTAGCAGGATGTCAAGCAGAGTACACGCGGGATCAATGGGATCCAGAGATGTGCTGCAGAGTTAGAAGTATAGAAGTTAAAATAACAGTTAAGCAGATGCGATTAGGTGAAGCTCCAGGACTACATGGTATCTTGACGGAATCCATAAAGAAAGGGTTGGAGAAAATTGAGGATACTTTACAGTTGCTTTTCAATAGGATAATTGGCTACTTTCACAGAACCAACAAAGCCTAGAAATTTCTCACCGGAAGCTGACTGGAGAGGGCATTCGGGGGGTGGTAACTTCTCGGCATAGGATAATGCATCCTAAAAGCAGCAATCTTCAAAGAAAATATGACGTCAATTATAGCGACGCTAACATAAATTGTAAAACTATTTTGATTAGTATGCCTGTCAATATCAGTAATGTACCAGGCATTTTTAATTTGAAGATGTTACAAACTTTTACAGGCAAAATTAATGAGACCCTCATATAGTATCTGTGTATTGACTACCTCACATGCATGGCTGTCAATTGGTTTCCAACACCTGGACGGTTAATCACCAGAGTAGTTTGTACAATTTTTAAACTGATTACATTTTGACAGCAGGTGATCATGATGCCACAGTATATGCCTCTATGGGATATACCCATTCATACAAGTTTGGTGTTTTATGGGACAAAACACCATTTTTTTCAGTTATGCCAGACACTTCACAGATTATGCAAGCTTTACTGCCCTAGTCTGATCCTATTGTTACAAGTTCGACATTTTATGGTAGATGTCATTAATAGTTTAGAGGTCATTTCCCTCCCACACTTAACCTTGTTCAGCTGAGAAATTCATGTTATTTTACCATGTTAACCTGGCTCTATGACACGTACTTATGCCAAAACTACATGATCAAGTAGTCTTACCCCAGCAAAGGGTGTCTCTAGGCAATGGAAGTGAGACAATCACTGGGCACATTGGTCCACCTGTGGAGGAAAGTCATGAATTGAGAGAAGACCAAGGTCCAAATAAATATAATAAAAACAGGGTTTCATATATTTCAAAGAAGGGCCCATGAGGTCAATTGGACTAGTGAAGGGGTATTGCCATGTCAACAAATCTGTGCAAAATATTCAGCAGGATAATGTACTGGAAACTAAGTACAATAGTGAAAAGGCTTGGTCTTCTGGTATTCAGAATGGATTCATACCAGGTAGAAGGGTATGTGATTACATTTTTACATTGACCCAGGTATCAGAATTGGCAAGACATGAGCGGAAGAAGTCTTCGTGGGTTTTTCATATGTGAGGAAAGCTTATGGCAGTGTATGGGGGGATTCCCTGTGGGGAAAAATAGGTGGACTAGGATTTGGTGGGAACTTTCTAGAAATTACAAAAGTTGTTTAAAGGACAACAAAAGTTGTTCATTAGGAAAGGTAGAAGTAGAGAATACATGCCTGGATATTGGCCTAAAGCAGGAATGCGTGTGGTCCCTGATTTTCTTTGCTCTGAATATAAAGGAGTTGGGGGTCAGTTAATGGAGTGTAATAAGGGAATAAAGATCGGTGGCCTAAAAATCACAGGGGTTTTTTTGCAGATAACATCGTACTCATGGCAGAGTCCCAGAAAGCACTATAAGAGATGCTGAACATAGGAGGGGAGTATGGGAACAAATGGAGGTTAGATTCTAGTAAAGATTGGAGTTAAGTGGTGACGTTTGGGGGGGGTCCAGATGGAAATAAAAATGGGGAATTGGTCAGTTCCAAATTGCAGAAGGTAGAAAACAGTAAATTAAAATTGGGGAGGTTGACGAGTGTGAATACCTAGGTGTTAAGATGAAGGCAACTGGTAAAGGCAAGATGGGTCAGGGATATAAATAAGTTAGCAGAAAGATATGAGGTGAAAAAATATGACGAAGTTGATGATTGGAAAGTGTATATATAATACTGTTACATAGGGCTGAAGGAGGACTCGAAAAGAAGATTCAGGGAAAAGTGTACATTAAAAAGGTACAAGGTATGAGAAAAGCCAAAGAAAAGTGTGTGTGTGGGGATGGAGGGCAGGAATCCAGGCCTCTTTTTTCAAAGTGGGGCATCAATCTAGACAAGAGAAAACAGAAGTGGACAACAGGTTGTAATGGAAAATGTTAAGTATGTAGACAAGTGAAAAATACGATAAATTTATGTCGACCAGTATGGGATTCGAACACACTACCTTCGGCACACTCGCCTAGCCAAATGTAAAGTCCAACACGCTGACCTCTAGGCCATCGGGACAACCCCAAAAAAGGTTGACCAAGGACCCAGGGTGATGTTATAGCAGGTGTGGCTTGTACATTGACACGGTAGGGCACTTGAAGTGGCAGTCGAGACAGTAGCATTGGCTGTTGTAGTTGTGTCCTGATGTATTTAGAGGTCTAAGAGAAGAATTTTCAGAAAGTGGCACAGTGAAGACTATATTAACTTTGGTTTAAAAGAGAGGTTTGGTGTTTACAGGGAGAGCACCGCGTAGCATAGGTTTTAGGTTTAAAAGACAGCTTTGTGTGAGGTAGGAAAGGTGCTGAAAGTGTACAGGACATCCTGGTAGCGATGCTAGGAGAATGAAAAATTAATTTATAGAGTTAGATAGCAACAAGATAAACTAAACTTTCAGAGTGCAGGGAGGAAAGGTAATGGTGGTAGCCTTTATAGTGGCTCCCAGGCGATCTCCTTTGGGGAATGGCTGAGCCTTAGAGGCGTGGATAGGGTATCTGAGGGATTTTTTTTTCTTTTTAAGGGGGCTGGGGACTACAAGCGATGATTGTAGGGGGAACTATCCAGGCCAAAGAGCCCACTGTGAGAAAGTGTGTGCTGGACCCTTCGCCTCTGGTCCTGACAAAAAACATGGCAGCACAAGCAGATTAGGACTACCATGGTTTTATTATTATTATTATTATTATTATTATTATTATTATTATTATTATTATTATTATTATTATTATTATTATTATTAGCACAAGCTGATTAAGATAACCATGGTTTGCTCCACCTCATGTACTCTTTTTCTATGCCGCCTGTGTCACACAAGGAGTTTATATTCGACAAAAGCACAAGAAGATGTCTTGCTTGCCGACACTGATGATTTGTGATTGGTGGGGCAGGCTTTTTTTTCTTTTATTTTCTTTTCTTCCTTTTTTTTGCATATTTATTCAACATTGAACATGTTAAGCTCAATGTTCTCGGCTGATTCCCATTTTTCATAAATTTTAGAAACAAAATGATATTTTATCAAGGTGAGCTCCGTAATGATAATTCAAGTGAATACTGAAATCTTCTGACAGATAGAAAAAAGTTTCAACAGAATTGAATCCAAGTATATAAATGCACTGATATACATGTCAGTAATATTTTGTCAAAAGGTATGCATGTTCCTGAAAATATGTGTTCAAGAAAGGACCAACGCTGTTTAAGGAGTTACGAGTAAAGCTAAATACTAGAACAAAGGTAATGCTCTTGCTAGTTAACTTCCCTACTCCAAAAATCCAAGTGAATACTGAAAAAAATGGAAAAGTTTCTTGCACCAAAATTAATTCCTAGTAAAAAAGAAAATATAATGGGACCAAATATATGGTTTATACTCTTATTAATATGTCAAAAAGTAAAGTGTGAATGGTTTATACCTTTTTCTAACATAAGTTCAAAGGTATAAATAGTCTGAAAGTCTTTGTTTAAGGAAAGGACTAACGCTATTGCAAGAGAGTGTACACCTGCACTCTGTGGAAATGATTTTAAAATGAGTATAAGCAAACCAAAACTGTATTTATGAAGTCACAAAAGGGATTTTTTTTCCTTTGGAAAAAATTAACACAGAATAATAAACAGGTTCCACAATCATTGTGCCCGATGTTACCACAATTGTGCATTTGATGTTTAATTCTGGACTGTCTGTCCCCTTGTATATGGAAGGTTAAAATATAACATAACATCATTTAAGCGGATACTAAATCCACACCACGGCAGATGTATTTCCCTGAATGTAGCAAACAGCATTGTTAATTAATATGCAGTTGCAACAATAGAGAAAGTTCCTGGTGAACAGAAATATCTTTATGCACGTTTCGTTGGCTTATGTAAGGAGTTTACGATATTGATGGGCACTTGTACAAAATTTTCGATGCTGATTAAATTTCAATCTGCTTTGTATATATATATATATATATATATATATATATATATATATATATATATATATATATATATATATATATTTATTTATTTATTTATTTATTTATTTATACATGTATAATGTGTGTGTGTCTTAATACAAGTAATTATAATAAGTCCCTCCCCTTCCCCTATGTTGTTTAATCTATTGATTGACCTTCTGCCTCACATATTTACAAATACATGTTGCCCACTGGCTTTAGTTAAGGCAACATTTAATTGAACGTGCGCTACGTTTTTACAAGATGAGTAAAAACGTAGGGCATGTGAAAAGCTTTTCTTTCTGAGTACTGAATATTGTAAACAAAAATAGAAACCATCACATTACTAGAGTGTTGACGAATAATAATTTATGAAGAACATATATTCATAGCTTTCATTTGCTTTCTGAGTACTGAATATTGTTTACAAAAATAGAAATCCTTACATTGCTAGAGTGTTGAGGAGTTTAATCATTTATGAAGTGCGTATATTCATAGCTTTTATTTGCTTCTTGTTTTCTCATCTTCAAAACAGCGGAGTTGATAACGTCAATTAGCATAGCTTTTTCATATTATTCACACCGTAAAATAGTGACAATGAAAATATTTCTATAGAAAGAATATTCTGATCAGTTCAGTAGAACATTCTCTATGGTAGTTTAAATATCACAAATATAGTGCAAAGGACTAGCCTGGAAGCTGCCATCTTTGCAGCAGTGATAACATAACAGCCTCTCAACCTTGGGTTTCAAATTTTGACGCAAAAACTTACGGGTACTGTATTAAGAATAACAGCATAATTATAAAAATAGACACCCAAAACTACAAACCAATTGCGTAAACAGTTTTTAACAGTGAAATGTTAGAAATCCCTTGACATATTCACAAGTTGCCTACAGGGACACTATTTCATTAGGTCAATAAAGATATCCTGAGTGTTTATGCAAAAAAAGAAAAAAGGTCAAGAACACTGTAGTTTATATGATCAACCCTTTTATATCACTAGCCCGATTTTCATTATATTCATAACGTAATATTCTTATTTTATTATGGTTCATGTCAAATCACGTTTCTTGTGAAGTTAAATTCAGCTTCAATTTACTTGCTTTCATTTTACCTTTTATTAAATTGTGTTCCTCTTCTCAGCTTGACGGTAATCTTTCTTTTTACCAACGTTCTTGACCAGGCGGTGCTATTTTTTCTATTGTGTGGGTGAATTTACATAAGAAAGTACAAATCTGTTGCAACACACAAGTATATATCTCGGAAATCTAGGCGCTGCAACACACTTCCAGCTTCCGTGCGTCACAGTGCATGCACGCACGTCTTAGAAGTGCATTGTATCGTATATCTGAGCATAATGCACTCTAGGTAGTGCAATATACTTCAATGCACTTACAGCTTCATCCGGACCGTGCAATGCACTTCAGTGCACTTCCAATTTCATTTGAATATTTGCACCCGCACTTCCAGTGGGCCCACTCCCTATATATTCAACATTTAGCCTAGGATCCCACTCCTTAGAGGTGCGTGCACTTCTAGTGCATTTTTCTTTGCACTCCCAGGAGAAAGTGTATTTTCAGTTTTCTACACCTTCTCATGCTCTGAGTAGGACCAAAACCTACGGATGCTAAAGTTGTACCCTTGATACCTAGTCAATAGTGTTACCCAACATGAATCAAATTGATTGCATGTGAATGTTTAATCCACACAGTAACAACAATATATATTGACTGCAATTTTGCATTTAAGCGGTGTTGACGCACTTCTCACTTTTTATATTGATGGTTAATAATTTGAATGGCAGTTAGCTTAGTTTGGATATATGAATTGATGTAAAGATGCTTTGAAACTTTTTCCCCTTCGTCATCAATTTGATGTTTAAATTGTACTGTCAACTTTCTTGCCAGGATGGAGTATCGGGTGACTTTTCAATCTTATACCCGAACCGATAGCGGTTACGGCAATAAAGCCCACTACCGCTTGGTACCCGATACCAGCATTGCACCGTTTCTGTCAGTACATATTTATCCAAGGCACATAACCACCAATTTTGAAGTGCATCTGGCCATATGGCCTGCAGCAAAAATGGTACATGAATTTTCACTAATATCCCTGTGCTAACCAAAATGTTTTCTTACTGATCATTTAATTCCGTATATTTGTTTAAAGCAGTGAGAGAACTAAGGACGTAAACTCAGAGAGCGTATAACTCAGCATACCATCAATATCATCAACTTCATCTTGGACTTTAAGCATAGATACATGATCCTCTGTAGCTATCTTTACCTATTTCGGGAAGTCGCGCCTATCTAATTTCTGATTAATCCCAGCAACACGTGGACATGATTTGACGTGTTGGTCAAAATGATACCTGACGAAGAATGTTGGTCGTGTGTTGAATTGCAGGAAATATGACCACGCAAGGCAGCACGTCTCTCGGACAATCGAATTGGCAATGTTATTCTCGGATAAAGACAATTGAATATAGAGCTAGCTAGCATACTGTTGCCGTGCCGTGTTTGAATGTAAAGCAGGTCAATATTAAAACCACATACAATAATTGTATCTGATGACTCAACACTAATAGACTCAACAATAAAGACCAGATCACGTGATGGACTGTAGGTATTAAACAAAGTTATTGTTTGTTTTACACCATTTCCATTTATATCAATAAACTGACCTTCCAACAGATTGTAAGGTGTGTAAAAGTACAGTGCATTGTACTGGGGGCTATTGAGCAAGTGTATCATCAAACCACCACAGAAACCGCAGGTTGCAAGGGAGAAGACAAGAGAGGTTGTTTTCTAAATTAAAGAGTGGTGAATCAGAACAGTGGTGTCTATATGCTTATCCTGACACCTTAGAGCGGATGCTTATCATGCCTAATTTGAAAATGTTCCAGTTTAAAATCTGGAAACCAAATTCACGAAAGGTGACCTATGACCTTGGGAAGTGAGTAAAAGTCACCCATATGCCATTCGTTGCAAGCCCATTACATTGTATAGAAGACAACAATTGTGCAAAATTTGGGGGTCCCAACACGAAAAAAAATCCTTTGAGTTATGATATCGTTGAAAACTTACTTCATTTTACCTGTGAACTTTGGAATTGGTTCGAGGTTGCCCTTTTGCAATCCCATATAGAGTACAAGAATCGTGCAATTTCTAAGTTGTATAGCATAAACACATTTATTTTCTCTAGATTGCCAAATAGTACACAAATACTAATCTGGAGGCTCTCCAGTATGTATCGTAAAAACTTTTCAAGTTATGATCCAGAAACTAAAATTCACTAAAAAGAAAAACATATGCGAGTTTGCCCATACGCACTTTCATGATGAAAGACCTTTTAAAGCCCCACAATCAGGCATGCAATTTGGAAGCTGTATCTAAAAAACTTTTTTGAGTTGAAATATAGAAGCAAAATTTCTTATTAACGTTGACCTGTGACCTTGTTTAATAAGCTAATGTTATCCAAATGCAGTCCCATCTAGAAGACAATAATATAGTATAAACATGTTCAATTTGGAAGTTGTACTGTCAAAATGGTCCAAATAATGATGAAGAAACCAAATTCACTTGGCCTGGCCCGAATTCTAACTTGGCAGCGGCGATAATGGCCCCGTTTTATTGTTTTAGCCTGGGCAATCACATTCGGATAACCTGCCCTGAGAGATAAGTATTGCAATTGACATGAATGTACACGCTTGACCCATTTTCACATGAAATCTACAACGTCTTGAGTTCGATGCAAACATGCAGATACCTCCTTCTTTTACCGGTATGAGAAATTATCAAATATCCACTCATCTCGATGTGTTAGGCCTATAATATAAATATCATGTCTAACTTTTCCTTTGTTAATTATTACGTGCAAACGAAGATAAATCCATTTTGACCAGCACTACTCATGCTTGCAGACGCCACAGTCAGCATCGCAGAAATAGTGCACGCGCGGTATGACGCGCGATAGTTATCAGCTCCAGTCAAAAGTTTGGAGGTGCGAAAGGATTTGTAAACTTTGACTTGATGGTTGCGTTTACAACTGTGTTTACACATGTAGCTGATATATTACTTCAAGGCTGCAACTCTTTATTGTATGTGTATCTCTTTGTCCAGAACCACTTCCCAGTAGTTATTACCCTATTCCGCAGTCCGAAAATGTACTTATCTAACCTGTCCCTTTTTTGGCATAGGCTGTGTTAGCCCAAATAAATTAAAGGGTCTTTAGCGAGTAACTACTTAGAACATGTTTCGGGGCCTATACCCGTACATGTTTCTCTGAGTAGAGGCTCCTTGGCTAAGCTAAATGTTCAGCAAAGACAACCCACATAATAATGAATAAATATATACGTGGTAAATGAAGAATTAGCTGAATACGTAAAGTTTGGCTTAAAAAAGCAGAGCTTCCTTATGAAAGAAGAATACCTGTCAAACAAACCATAATTACTAAATTTTATAGTGCAGGTTCAGATAAGAACAATTTGACTTACCACTGAACCAGTATGTCCTTTTCTAGCTGGATAGCTTATACTAGTTATACCTCCCGCCAGTGTATGACTGAATTTAAACAAACTGGGGCATTGTATTCAGTCCCAGTCATTGTAAAATGGACAGTTGCAGCTAGACCACCTATACAAGCTAAGGAAACTCCTGACAAGGACTGCAAAAATGGACATCTTGCACCAGAAATGTAAAAGAAACTCCATGATGACACCTACTCCTCACTTTGAAAGTCTCCAAAACAATGGAGCTGTATTCCCCTGCCAACCCTGAGTGAATGTTACAATGTAATGTGCCAGGTTTATGACATGTGAGCGAATACTGTTAATTTTTATTATTTTTTTTTATATGGAGTAAATGTCCATTTAGGCATGTCAGAAAAGAATGAAACACATTAGCATTGGCGCCAAAAACATGTTGTCAAAACAATTTTTCTTACCACGATTTTAAGTACAGTTAGTCAAACTTGTAGCTGTAGGCCCTTGCTTGCTACCGTAGCCTCTGGGGGTTTACTTAACAGAAAACGTGTAAGCCTAAAATGTCTGAAAGTGAATATTAAAACAGAATGATGACAAAAGATAAAATTAAGTAGCAAAACAGACAAGTCTAAAAACTGTAAAATTATTGTAGCATAACTTACTAATAATCTTTGAATATTGACAGCAAAATTTATAGGGCAAGTCAGAAAAGATTGAAAGTCATTTGTATTTAAGTCAAGAGAATGCAATGAAAGTATAATATTTCTTAACCAGATATCAAGTACAATTAGGCAAGCTTGTAACTGTCGTAGGCCGCTACTTGCTGCCGATAGCCCGTGGAGGTTTAACCTAACAGAAAACAAGCTAGACTTAAATGTCTGAAAGGTGACCATTAAACAGAGAGATGCCAAAAGATAAAATTAGGTAGGGAAACTGACCATCCCCAGATTTTCACAGCAAAATTTATAGAAATATTTGATCAAAAGTACATTTTTGAATTCTCTTAACTCAACAGTGCATTAATCATTTAAGTCATTTTATCTACAAAGTTCAAAGTCCTAGGAGAAATGCACAAAAGTGCATGATCATTGCAGTCATTTAAGCTAACTTTTAAAAGTGCATTGGAAGTGCGCCCCTGCAAATTGTCAAGACTTAGGACCCAGAAGTGCATTTGGAATGTGTTCCCTTCAGTAGCACTTCCTCTGATGTGCATTGTGCACAGAGGCATTGCGTATAAAGTGCGCACATATTTGCAATTCCTTATGGGCTGGGTAATAACGATAAAATGTTTGACCAGTTAGTAATATTATAGTGACTATAGTGATCGCCAATAGAAACATACCTCAACAATAAATAGACAGGTCTTTGGGTATTGGTTCGATATTATTGGTGGTTGTGATGCGTTTTCCTATGTTACTGGCTGTCATGGCATACATGTGAAACATAAATTTCAAAATCAGCTTTCGTCACTACCATTCATCATTCTTGTCACGGCTACTGACAAATGTGGTCCTGTTTCACTGACTGATATGCACATGTCTTTTGCACAGAGACAAATTTCCAAGAGTTCAGACCCCTCAACACTACACTTCTTCCAACGTCACCGACTATCTAAAGAATCCACAGGTGATCATATTTGAAAAATGAGGATTAACGGAGTATTATACAGGCACGTTCAGTTATTTTGGAATATGACTGTCGGGTATCGGGTATTCTGTATCAGTATCGGATGAGAGCAAAATATATATAATATCCGGTATCGGGTGAAATGACATTGTAGGGCCATCCCCATGTACTAAACCAGCCAAGCTTGCCGGGGTTAATAGTTTTAAATGTATAATTTTCAGTATATTTGTTGTACTACTACTACTACTACTACTACTACTACTACTACTACTACTACTACTACTACTACTACTACTACTACTACTACTACTACTACTAATAATAATAATAATAATAATAATAATAATAATAATCAACAATGTCTTCTCCGAAATCGTTTCTTGAGTGCCTTTGACATAGGAACTTTTTCGCATACCGCTTGACGCTTTTTGCTGCGCAAGTTTCCCTATGGTCATTTTTTTCTGATTAATAAGGTTTTTCTATATTTATGCTATCTTTTTCTTCAAAAGGTCAGACCATATTATTAACTTCCACCTGAGCAAGAACGTACCAAAGATGTCGGTATTCCAAGGTTATGCACTTAACGATGCTTATCTAACTGACGATTTTTTTATGAAGTTTTAATATAACATAATGAGCAGGTAACTACCAGACAGATTAATCTGAAGCAGAAGAAGTAATTCCAGAAACTTTTTTCTATTGTAATTGAGAATGAAAATATTTTCATAACTTTAGAGCTTCGCTACTTAGTAGATAGTCACAAAGGGTTAATATCAAGTTAAGGCCAGCAAACTTTTATTGCACTGTCTTCCTTGTCAGACAATGTAATGCCTTTGTACATTATAGATACTATTAATAATACAGGCCTGCCCAAAACTTGAATCAAATTACTACCTGCACTGCGACACAGCTGTTTACCACAGATTCTGTGTCCGTTCCTCCTGTCTCTTGCAGCCATACTTAATATTCATAATGATAAAATGTGATTGCTTTCCTGTAGGTCATCAAATATACTACACATATGTTGTGTAATACACACATTCGTTTTTTTCTAAAGAAAAAGGTCTTTTCGTACTGGCTTTAGCTTTGGCAAATAGTATGTTTTGAATTGGAGCTGTTCATAAACATTATAGTCATCAATTTTAATCGTACGAAACCACACCATATTTATCCAGATCCAAATTCTTTCAAATAGTTTCGGTTTAAAAACCTAATAATGTAAAAAATGTATGCCTAAAGGTGTTTTTTTTTCATCGCAATCGTTTTATTTTGTGTATTCTTGTGGGTATGGCTTCCAGTCACTGTGTAAACTGAAATGGAAGGTCCTGTGAACATTCCATCAAAAATCCCAATGCTTGGTGGATTTTGTTTTCTTTCTTTTTTTTCCAAGTGAATCTTTTGCAAGCAAAAGGACTATCAATTTGCCGATTAATGCAATATTTTGAGCGTTGGGTATCTTGGAGTTTGGACAATATAAAGCACGATGACATTGCAAAGGTTCACAGAAATGAGCTTGGACTAACTGACACTGATCATGTTGTTTTACATGCTTCTTAATGATTGCGAGCTAAAGCTATCTCAACACAAAACAATTGTACTTTGCAACAGGAAGAAGAAATTACATCATAAAAGAACAATGAACTTGGTGATGTTCTCTTATGTGATGTTTCCTAGCAATGAGATAGGAACCCCAGGAGGAGTGATGATATGGTTAGTAAGCACTAACGGGAAATATATCTAAAGCGGCAGTTGCTATGAATTACAACATTTGTAGCTACTATAAATGAATCTAGGAAATTAAAGTTGAAACTCATCATTTCTCTGTCTACGGTTTGTGACGATTGCAAAATATAACTCAAAAATGGAGCACGTTTGGCGTCCATAAGAAAGCACGCATCTCAGAACATTGATTGATTTCAAAGCAACTGCTACTGTTTTTCATTTTGAACAGAATTAATACGAAAATCAAATGGTCTGGACATTCAGGATTTAAAGAAAATTGACAGTTGATGCTAGAGCATAATTCCATCTGTAGCAACTATAAAAGTTGAAAGGTTAATGTCGATTTACATGTCAAAATTAGAAGGAATATAAAAATAATAAAAGACAAAATAAAAAGAAATGATGGTGCACAACTTTAAATCTTACAAGGACAACACTTCGCATGTTTTGCAAAAGAAAAAGTATATGTGGATACAAATAAAAGACAACTCTATGAAATTACATGACTTGCGTTACTTTTCTCTATCATGCGTACATTGTAAAATTCCTATTTTTAAAAACGTAATAGCAATGAATCACGCACAATCATATGTGAAAAACAAACAAAATAATATTAACCAGACGCAAAAAAAGCCTCCCCACCCCCGAGCAAAACAAAAAGCAAAACAAAACAGAACGGAAAAAAAATAAGGAACAAGTTAAGCTTTTGTAAATATTTTACCCAGGCAAAGTTACCAAGCGTTTGTCATTATTGTGTTAAATATTTTATAG
This sequence comes from Hermodice carunculata, assembly GCA_964020975.1. Lineage (NCBI taxonomy): Eukaryota > Metazoa > Annelida > Polychaeta > Eunicida > Amphinomidae > Hermodice > Hermodice carunculata. Next base: position 21,711,535 of record OZ026616.1, on the reverse strand, counting down.
ACTTAATTTTTTTTTATGAAAATAATTTATAAATTTATTGAACGGGAATCTTTATTAATAGTTACTTAATTTTTTTCTAATGAACGGGGAAAGGTCAACTTCTGTTGCGAATGACCTGTGACCCACACACAGTATGTAGCTGGTTGTTTAGAAAACCCAATTTGGCTTATAGAAAATGATATATGTCTGCGCCGGGAATGCAAGCTGATGATGAAATTTCTATGTCGGTTACCCTGCGGCGTTTGTAAGAATAATCTACAACACCTTCCGTAAAGATTTAATTCGAGGATCTAACAATCACAATTTGGAGAAATAATTTTCATCTTTATGATTCGTGCCATCATACTATGACACAAATCACTTTGTGGTTCACTTGCCATATCTATTTGAACACAAATATTGAATTTGCACAGAATAGGGATCTTTCTGTGGCTGGATATATGAGGCGAACACACCACAAGCCCCGCGTGGCAGACTATCATATTTTTATCCTCAGTTTACAGCCTTGCGCGGTATCCAAATGAAACTGAGGTTCAACGAACATATTAGCCCAAGGTGCGTCCTCTCAAACTTTAATCAATTCTAAATTGCGTGGAAATGAAAACAAGGCAGTGACATTTGAAGGTACGGGTCGTAATCGATCTGGCTGAGAGAGTAAAGATCTATTGATGTGCCCACAGCCAGATGACCTTCCAATACTTGAAAATTTATGCCGCACACAATATCAAATAATTCATTGTGACAACACATCTAGCTTCATTATTTAGATGTTATTACTAACTTTCCACCGTTCAATATTCTTGACAGGTTCGAGAGTTATGTGTTTATAAAATACAGAAATTATCAACAAGACGGTGCTGCAAAATGTATGATATTTCATGTTTGTTCTCTTAGATTATTACGAATTATCAGAACAAATGCAGGTATAAAGTAATAATAAATGCGCGTGATCACATTTATCTCAATTATCTGTTATATTCAATTTTAAAGTTCAATATTCGTCTCTTCTGTGGAGTGGTTCTTACATGGCTGTTTCTGACGTTAATATGCTGGAAGAGTTGCTCATATGAATTGTGCTTGGTATTATTACTATTATTATTATCATCATCATCATCATCATCATCATTTTTCTTTGATACGCAACGCTTATCCCAGCATGTTGACTCCAATTGTGAAATTTAGGTCCATTTCTTCATTAACACATTTTATATAAAAAAGACAAATGATTTGTAACACATCGCAATAAGCAAAGAAACCGGGGAGGGGGGGGGGGGGGGGGTTATCGACCATGTCGTATACTACTACAGCCTACACCATACACCCTAATACACGAATACAATGTAAGTGACCGCTACTTTCTTTCAAGCTTGGAGACCATACATAGGTGAAATGTTACCAACTTATATTCAGGAGAGAGAGAGAGAGAGAGAGAGAGAGAGAGAGAGAGAGAGAGAGAGAGAGAGAGAGAGAGAGAGAGAAAGAGAGAGAGAGAGAGAGAGAGAGAGAGAGAGAGAGAGAGAGAGAGAGAGAGAGAGAGAGAGAGAGAGAGAGAGAGTCTAGTATATTAAATATTAAACCAAAAGGAGAATTAAATAATCAAATGTTTTTGCTGTCTTTCAAAGAACCGCTACTACTATGCATTGAGCACTCAGTTATTCTTTTGGAAATACGGCATCGGCTTCCCAGGACATACTTAATTGACAATAAACAACGTGCCTAACGATGTTGCAATACGGTAGGACCGCTAATTGTCCAGCCAAGTGAAATATAGAGCCCTATCAATTCTCAGCCCCTTTGCTACAACGACACGGGACCCTAATGCATTTATAATATAGGTGAATGGCCTGCTTAAGAAATTTGACGCACTTGAAGTATGGTATGTCTTTATTGAAAAAATTAAAATCTCTTGTAACACCAGCTGTGCAGCTCATGTGAAAGCGATTCCCACTAACCAACGCAGTTTGACCAGAAAGCTTTTGAAGGTAGCCTTGGTGACAAATAAATCGTGTGTCTTTTTTGCAGAAGTGAGACAGACATTCAGCTTGGCTGGCAACAAATTATTCATTCGGTGTCAGAAAAAAAAAAAATCCAGTGCGCTCACTTTTATAATTTATTATTAACTCTTGGCGACTACATGCGAAATTGCCGGTATTTTTCTCAGGGCCCCGGTGACAGTCGACGTCGTTGACTGTGAAAATAATATATAGTACAGCTAGGTGTTTTTGTCATCTGTTTCAATTAAACCTGTTCTTTAAGAAAGGGGCATGTAACTCTCGAGTGAGCGGCCGTTATTTATGATTGGCGCGCCATTGCGTCAAATGTATCTTCTTATCTCTCTCGCAGCATTCTGATGGATGCGTTCACCATACTCAAGCTTCAATGTCCAAAGACGAGTGTAAATATGATATGCAGTCGGAGTCGAGTGTTCATTGCACTTTTTCTTAACATTGAGCTTAACCTACAGGTAGACAGCTAAAGTGACTAATTAAGTCTGATCGTATTATTTATTGTTTCAGATAGACACTGTAAAAATTTAAAAATTAACATTGTTGTTGTAATTTTTTTACACACGTCTGTCCAATTTGAGATTTTTGACTGGTGAGAGGCGTGAACATTTGCTGAACACTTCCACTTGTACCACAGTCAAACGGCCACTATTCGGAAATTGATCCAAACAGTATTATGCATTTTTGTTGGGGTTTTTTTGGGGGGAGGTTCTTTTTTTCTTTTTTTTTTTGCGACATGTGATGTCAAACAGGCGCGGCACGTCGTCAGAGCGCTGTGAACAATCATTACAACTTATTACCAAATTAGGGGAAAAGCTTACCCAAATCAGGGAAAAAGCTTATTAGAGAGGATGAATTTTTGACTGTTACAGCTAGGTGCTCCTGTTATCTGTTTCAATTAAACTTGTTGTTTAAGAAAGGTACATGTCACTCTCGAGCGAGCGGCCGTTATTTACGATTGGCGCGCTATTGCGTCATGGCATTTGATTCTCAGGAAGAACAAATGGTATAGTTTCATAGATGGGTGCATTCCAATTCCTAAAAGGAGGATTGATGTATTTTAAATGCACCTCAAGAAAACAAATAACTAGAAAAACACAAGAACAGGATGATAATGAAGAAGAAACAGGAAAAGCGCCTATCTTAATTTCATGCATACGAAGTTCATATGCACTTTTTATGTGATGAGAGCTACTCTTGTCATCACAATGCACTCTTTTTCATTTTGTTTGTTTACTAACAAAAACAAACAAACGAAAAAAAGAAAAAAACAACAACAAACGATCTATCTATCTATCTATCTATCTATCTATCTATCTATCTATCTATCTATCTATCTATCTATCTATCTATCTATCTATCTATCTATCTATATCTCTCTCTCTCTCTCTCTCTCTCTCTCTCTATATATATATATATATATATATATATATATATATATATATATTGCATTTGTGTCTTTTTGTCCAAAACCACTTCCTAGTAGTCATTACCCTATTCCGTAGTCCGAACTCTTTACTCTCCATAAGCTAACCTGTCCCTGTCTAACTTATATACATAGAAGTTCTATTGTCCATATTGCACACGTTCCTCTGTAAAATTTTGACCATATATATGGGGAAGTAATGTTCTTAACGTGGTATAATCTGCAACAGTTATACAGGGATAGGTCTGGTCAGTGTATGTATGAACATGGTATATTATTTCCATACATTATCAATGCATGTACATGTATAAATATATAATTGTCATTTTACCATAATTGTGATATTCATACCGAAATCCTAATGTAACAAGTATATTATTAAAACATGGATTCTGGCACAGAAATATTGTCATTAAATGTAAGGGGACACAGGGATATAAAGAAGAGAAATATACTTCATTATTTATTTTTAAAAAATCCGGGATCAATTTCATACAAGAGGCCCACTGTACGGAAGATCAACAGAATCAGTGGAGAGCAGAGTGGGGCTATAATATGTTATTTTCTCATGGCACTAGTGACACCCCAGGTGTGTGTATTATGTTTAAACTAAAGCTTGGGTTGGAAATTCATCCAACTCATAGTGATGACAATGGAAGGTATATTATTATATCGGTGACTGTAGGTAACACCAGATCGACCGTGCAAAAATTTACGCACCTAACGAAGACCAGCCATAATTTTTTGACAATCTGATAGGAATTATTGACGGCATACCAAACGATAACCGTATCATTGGAGGCGATTTTAATTCATTTTTAAATTTGGAGAAGAATAAAAAGGGTCGCCCAAAAAGGCCCAAACAATCCTCCATTCCTGGATGGAAGACACAGATTTAGTAGGTATGTGGGGAGTTAACAACCCTCCTATACCTAAATTTTCTTGCATGTAAACAGAACCAATTCCATCTTTTGCAGGCTTGATTTCTTTATTGTATCCTTTCGCCTCTCAAACCTTATTCAGTCTTGTGACATAGAGCCTGGATACCGATCAGATCACTCTATGATGACAGTAGGAATGGTAACAGAAAGCTCTCCTCGGGAACCTGGCTACTGGAAGTTAAACTGTACACTGCTAAATGATCATGAGTATGTAACAACAATGAAACATGTAATACTAGAGACAATTGACGTAAATAATGAGGCTAACCCAGCGCCGTTGTAGGAAACAACTAAATTTCAAATCGCGGGGGGGGGGGGGGGGGGCAACTATCAAGTATACATCAAACAAGAAAAAAAATTAGACAAAAATCATGAGATTAGTAGAATTATTAGAATATATAGATATGGAACATATCTAAGCATTGGCAGTCTTCATAGATTTGAAAAGGATATATTTATACCACTGTCTAATAATAGCTGCTACGGTACTAATGTGCTTTGTTTTATTTGCACTCGAATTATAATAAAAGTTATTATTATACATAAAGGTCATTATGACCAGTCATCTTTCCTAGTTCCCTGCTTGTACTCACACACGCACACACACACACACGCGTGCGCGTATATGTACACACATATTTATATATATATATATATATATATATATATATATATATATATATATATATATGTATGTATGTATGTGTGTGTGTGTGTGTGTGTGTGTGTGTGTGTGTGTGTGTGAATAGGGACAGTTTTCGGCTGGTTAAGAGATCCCACAGCTGCCAAATTCGTTTAAAGCTCTTGCATCGTTTGATTTTTTCCATTCCCAGTGTTCAGAAGCTAAATTTTCGACTGTCGCGCATGAGTGCTAATGTCATTACTCGAACCCAGTTTTGGTCCAGTTTGACAACCTGTGTTGCCACGTCCAAAACATGTACTTCTTGGTAAGGTAATATATCTATGCCGAATAATAAACATTGCTTGAAACTTTATCTTCATTGTATGTTCTTTTATTTGCAAAACATCCTGCACAACAAATAATGTGAAACAATAACAAACGCAAACTCATGTGAACGTAGGTGAATAACATTTAAGCGAAAATCAACATTGTCATCATTTTACAGACAATGAAATGATATGTTTATGGGAAAAAATACCTAGGTTTAGAATTTTAAATAAATTTTCCTTCTTAAATTTATTAAGATGTGTTGCTTTACAAGACAATATAATTCTATGTAAGTATTTCCTTTCCCCAGGCAACGCACTTTATTCCAATTAGCCGAAAACTGGTCCATGCCCAAAACTGAGCACACTATTGTATATATTTATATACACCTATTGCTGGGGGTGAACATTAAGAAGATACCTTCCAGCCTATGGCCCGCAGCTTCCGCTGAAATGCGGATTTAGACAAATGTGTTATATGATCGCAATAAATTTTAAATTGAAATAAAGATGCCTTAAATTAAATCTCAAATATCATAAGCTGAATTAAAGATGATACATGGAATTTAAGATGCTCTTAATTGAAACAAATAATTTAAAAAACCCTGAATTGAAAACATCCAATCAATTTTGATGTCTTGAATTTGGTCAGACATATCATAAATTCAATTTTCATATGTGTACCTAGCAGAACATAAAGTGTACCCGAAACAATATGTATAGTGTGCTTAACTCTTTGCCTGAAGGTGTGTCACTGATAACTATGTTCATATCTCTGCACAAGAGAATCTTCGGGTTACAGATTGAGCATGGTGTGGTTGTCCTGATAACTTGAACAGGATTTTTTAGACATTTAAGAAGAGCCTTTGACACGGCAAGGACTTTATAAATAAATTTCACTTAACTTTCATTACAGGTTTATTGGAATACATATAAGGATACCGTTTCACAATTCAATTTTGTAGACGGATGGTAACCGCTTTCTAAACTTTTAGAGATTGCAGGTGCAACCTATCCAATTGAATCCGGCCATGTCACGCAAAACCTCAGCATTAATGATCATGCTCTAGGTACAGATGGCGGTAGAGTTATTGGGTTCAATACTGTTTAGTCTATCATGAGTGTGAAGTATCCTTGTCAACAGGTCAATGTGCGGCCAGATTTTGTGACTGAACTGTCTTTCTGAACTGTGTTTTTACCACGGTAAGGATGATATTGTTTCGTGAGTTCGGAAAAAAGTTTTAAAAAGATATATCAGATCAATATGAACTTTTCTTCTTCTTGATAAAAAAAATCCATTATTCTGTTACACTTATGCTCCATTCCTCTGAAATTTGCGTACCATAAAATGAAAGGGATACCATTGATCTCGGAAAATGTCACCTTTCGTGACATGCTAGTAGGAGAAAGTGACGCAGCCATTTAGATCTTGTCTCGTGCAGACAAATTAGTAGTTTGGCTACACATCTTACGTTAAGTGAAACCAGCTATAAAGTAAATTAAGTGTTCTGATAATGTATTTCTCCATAGGAGGAATAACATGTGATATGCTCCTAGGGTGGGTAATACATTGTAGTGAAGGTTGTGTATTTAGAGCGCGCTGTTTGTACTTTCAGACCATCCATCTAACGCAAAGAAAGAAGACAAACTGATCAGAAATGATATTAACAGATGCGACAGACATTAATTGGCGATGTTTCTCCATTTGCCTTCTACTCGAAAAGATCTGAATAACCCATGCCATACAAAACCATGCAAAAATTGTTCTTGTGGCAGGGGATGTGTAAATAGCCTAACATTACCAAAGTCAAGAAGTGAAAGACTTCAACCCACGCAAACGACGCTGAAGACATAGTTTGAGGCCCTGGTCATTACATGTAGCAATGCATCAATCATTCTCATAGATTTTGCAACGTTCTCCAAGATGGAATGCATTGGTTATCGTGTCCAAAAATGCACGGTAAGTGTACAAAGTACATGATGAAAAAATCGTTATTGTTATTTCCAGGATGAAATAAGACTTAACCCACGCCATAAAAATGTTGGTGGCTCACGGCGCCCTTTCCTGATACGTCAAGTTTATATATCTTGTTCACAGGGCATCCCATTAATGCGACATGCTACTGAAAAGAAACTAATGAAAGCAAACCATATTTTACATTTAGGCCTTACAGCCCAATTTGAACTAAATGTGTGAGCGGTCACATTACGAATACTTGATGAAAGAGCCAACCACTATGCATGACAAAATATTACCAAGGGTATGGAGGTCCTCCAAAAATGTAAAAAAATATTGTGCCATTCAAATTATCAAAGCTGATCAATGAATATACGATTATGTATCTATTAACCAAAAGATATTAACCAAATTGTTTCATCCGATGCATCAATTGAATCCTTGCATATAAATTTATCCCTGAAGTATCTTTCGGGCCTGGAGGAGCATGACGCTGTATTTCAGATCTGTTCGCCATGACCGTTGAGCTCGTCATCAGGTAATACACTAAGAATGAATCTGTCTGACGTGTGGGTCGATAGGCTTTACAACGAGTGCCCTTGGGCAGCCAGAGCGAAGCCATGAAATTTATTACCAGGAGACATGTTATCTTGAGATATGTTATTTTCTTTAATTTCGCTCAAATGAAATGGAATGTAAGATATACGAGAAAATGATAAGTGATCGCCCATGAAGTCTAGACATATCAGCTTGGAGTTTCACATTTCTCTTGTAAATGTCCAAAAATGAAATCCCATATTAATCAGACGATTTTCGCAACACCAAACTCTTTCTCATAATTTTAAAGGAACAAAGATGACATGATTTATATTTCAGCGCTACTTACCCCTAATTGATCATGATCGTTTACAAAGACATGATATATATGGGCATAAATGAAAAAAACCCATTGTTTCTGTCAACCAGTTATGCTTTCTAGTTGTTTATGTGTATCACCTGTAACAATTCAAAAATGGCACATGGTATGACGTTATTGTTTTGCGGGTAATGCCTCTGACAAGCCATCGATCAAATCGTTTGCTGTAAGGTAAAACTGATTCATTTTATTCAGAATTGTTTTCGCGAGAGGGATTTGCTCGGAACTCGACGTTTTCCACCTAAAACAAATGGTCAGGACGAATCCTGCGGTGCCTCCTTGTTGCTTTCCATTGACTTACACAATGGCAGCCGATTACTCTTGCGGAGGTACCCTCGGATAAGTCAAGAGGCTTGTATCATTTTCACAACCTTCACAACATGTTCCAAGTTCACTTACAGTGGCCGGGTTTTACACCCCCTTCCTTTTTGAGTGGGTGTGGAGGTTTGCAATAGCCAACAGCACTGGTACATCACTAGCGAAACAGAATCACTATAAAAAGTAAGGAGAAGCCAAGACACACACTGGATGCTCTTGTGCAACTAGATACTCCTATGTCAGTTCTATTATTGTAGTCTTGCCCGCCGGTTCTATGTTGATTTAACTTGATTTGTATGGTGCCTTTATAATTTTATCACTTATTACTGCACCTTTTTATATTGATTCTTTTATGGGCTGCTCGTATTCTTAGTTGTACCTTCCCTATACACAAGTAATACATCCTAAGAAATATATGCAAGTACAAATGTGAAAATTCTTGATTCAAGTGTATATTTCAAAAATATATGTCATTTTCTTCTTCTAGTAATCCTTGTGTTTATCCATTTTTTTCACATATGTACAGAAAACAAACAAACAAAAAGTGTAAAACGAAGTGACTGAGGTTGTTTCTGTCCGTCATGCCCGTGTTCGACCATCCAGCAAATGCAGGTTTGCTCTGTACCACATCACGTCATCACCAAGAAGGTTGTCAGAGGGTCCAAGTTATCCCCATACATGCCCTCTGCCTACAACGTGTGTAGCTGCTAATAACTACTTTTATTGTTCATATACGTTATCTTGGGGTCAGATAAAAGTAGTTTAATCTTTTATTGTTCATATAAGTTTTCTTGGGGTCAGATAAAGGTAGTTTAAACCGTGACGTTTATGACTGAGGAACATCCATCCATTTCTGTCTGTCTGTCACTAGGGCTGTTCCATAGGTACACATATCGATATATATATATATATATATATACATAACATATATAATATCAGCACCTTACATCATGCACAAATTGATAGACACCCGTTGTTGAAAAAACACATTTATCTGCATATATGAGAGTTTTTTAGGTAAAGAGTTTTCCTGTACTCTAGCTAGTGTCAGAGCTACAATATTAGTATCTATTCGTCAAAACCAATCCTATGATTCACGCACTGTAAATTGCAGTTACCTTTAGAAAGCATTAAGCAAAATAGGACAAAATATTTGATTTATTAAAAAGGAAGACTTTTTTTTCGGGGGGGGGGGGGGGGGACGACGGGGGTAGAATAGGTGACATGGGAAAAACAACTAAAATAGAAAGTCATTGGATCCATCCTGTACCTGGAGTTTCAGTCATGAAGGCCAGGGTTGCATCATGCCATAAGTGCCGTCGCAATTTGCAAATTTGTAACATTGAAACCCATTGAATGCAGAACGCATCATGGGAAATTCAGGGGTTCCTAACATGTTAGTAGTTACTTTGTTCCCCATCTGCAGCTGGTTGTTGTTTATTGAATGTTAGTTTTCCCATACCATATGATGGAAGCCAATTCCTATTTCGCGAGAAAGTGTGTATTGAATTATGGGTTCGACCAAATAATAACAAAAATTAATGAATTAATCCCTTTCTTTGGGTACATTCAAACAGTAATATAAAAAAAAATGATTGCATTTTCACAAAAAAATCCAAACAAAATGTAGAATGTTTTGCTTTCGAAAAATACGACTTGTTCTTCTAACGAACGGAACTTTATTTATTAAAAGCTGATATGCCGCAAAAATGTCACCTAGAATAATGCTGTGAAATGTATGAATTTCAAATACTCGGCGTTAAAAATATACCTGTTCGTTTTTTCCTTTTCTTGGACACACTTACTGTAACATTCAGCAAAAGATAGTAACGGTCATGCTTGAAGTCGTGTTATATCAATTTTGATTTCTTTTTTGGTCATTACGTTTCGTTTTAATTGCCAAACCTATCTAACTTTTAGAACAGACGGATTTCATGCAGTCATATTAGTAAAATTTGAACGTAAGCTAATTGTGATTCGTATGCCTGCCTTGCTGACATTGCGCTGAAACAGGAAAAATAAAATGTTACTTCAACATAAAGAGGCCATGCTTTGGAAGGTGTACTTTGACCGAGATGATTACAAGCAAATTGACCAGAGAAATATTCACTTTCCACGTTCACTCACATCAGTTCAGGAAGCTCGAGAGATAAGCTGTCACCGGAATCAAAAATTATATAGGAGCTCTGGTAAGTTAGTTAGAAATCATTGAAACAGAATCAAAATAACTATAGAAACTGGCGACAAAAACTTTTTTATAACCATGGTAACTGGATCTCGAGGAATGTAAGGAAAAGACTCTGCTAGAGTTTACCATGGCATATGTAAGATGATCTTTTTGTTGCCAGGTTGTCATTGTATTTGATAAACAAGCTAGTGCTAAATATCATCTACATCTGTTTTGTAATATGCGGGTGCACTTTGTGCCATGGTTTTATGAAAAAATGTTCTTATTCTTGAAAAAATTGAGACTTTTAGAGTGTACAGTAAACGGTCTAGACAATACATGCATATATATATATATATATATATATATATGGGTAGGTAGGTAGGAAGGTAGGTAGGAAGATAGTTAGATAGATGGATGGATGGATGGATGGGTGGGTGGCTAGATAGATAGACAGACAGACAGACAGACAGACAGACAGACAGACAGACAGATAGATAGATAGATAGATAGATAGATAGAAAGATAGATAGATAGATAGATAGATAGATAGATAGATAGATAGATAGATAGATAGATAGATAGATAGATAATCGGGTGTGACACAGCCACGTTCACTCACATCAGTTCAGGAAGCTCGAGAGATAAGCTGTCACCGGTTACGAAAAAAAAAAACCACCCCTTTCATCTTACCAATTTAAAGCACAGTATTAAAGCTGTTATGCTTTGAAAGTAGAAATATGGGGAGACCGACACTCACGCCGGATGTTCTCCTTCATCTTGCACGATCCGGGTATGCTAGGCCAGGAGGCTCGAAAAAGGAAATCCTACGCACATGTTCAGCAGTTCGGCTCGTCTCTGAAAGCATTTGGTTGTAATGATTCGTTTGATATTTGACGGGTACCCGCTTGGATTTCAATCCATGGCGCTTTGGTATCACGTACATACATACTTTGCCCTAATATTTCAATGCCTTTGAAATCGGGTGACATCTGTCATCGTAGGTGTGAACAGATGATAGGGCCCTTATCCTTTCATGTGCTCGTAGCTCAATGTTAAATTTAATGTACCTGCATTTAAGTCCTCCAGGAGATGCGTTTATCAATCGTCTTTGCTTTTGACATACAGGGAATACCTGATATAATATGTATGAAAGATGAAGGAAATCAAGGCACCGTGGATCACTTTTTGCAGCACTGCAGCTGCCCTTAGACGCATCGTGATCTTCATGCTACAGGGACTTTTATACCAGAATCACTCCAGACAGAAATTTCAAGCTCCCAAGCAAAGCAAGACGTGGAAAGTATAAAACCAAATGGCAAATTTTATTATTTCATAAACATATTGAATATACCGTTTAGGCTACAGGCGGATAAAGATACGCCCCATGCAATATGAGCATTACCACATGTCAGTTACGCCAAGTAGCAACTGGCTTACAAGTATGACTTATTCTCGAGGTCCACTCGGATGTGATGTGTGGCCTACCTTACTTTGGTGAGATGATATTAAAATTATTAATTTCAAATTTTAATTAATCTCAGTAGCTTACATGACCATATTTCAATAGAAAATTTAACATACCTTTATGGTAACTAAAGGGAATAGCCAGAAGGATTACAGTGCCTCCATTCTTAAAATCTTAACCAAGCAATGTTAACTGCGCATAGCTCTTCTCTCCCCTTCTATATACTGTTTAAATGGTTAAATTGCTTAAAATAAAAAGTATCGGATCAATCACACTTGCCGATAAATAATTGAAGCAATAGAGATTTTTTTTATTTTTGTGGGGTTTTATGTATGATTGTACGTATGTGGAGGTTACCATTCGTTTGTAAAGAAAACAGTGCCCCCTTAAAAATCGTCTGCCTCACAGTGGCTGCAGTGAGTGTGCCGATGGAGCACACTGTTAATGCGTTTTTTAATTACAATTTAGCAACTGATACCCCACTTGGTTATGAGACGTACTGTGCCAAGGAACTGGACCGCGAGTCCGTAACATAACACACAGTTTTTAATTTGCATAAAGGAATTGACCGTTGTTTATTTGAATGCCTTAAGTTTGAAGCAGACTGGGCTGAGCTTCTTAGTGGTGAACCAGGTCAAGAAACGATCTCAAATCCCTCGAATAGAAGGTTCAACTCCTTGACTTATGGAGAACTCCATGATCCCCCCCCCCCCACCGCCATGTAACTTTGAATCTCTGTAAGGAGGTTTGAAGCTGAGTTCATTGCTTACTGACACTGGGGACCACTGTGTGCAATAAGCCAAAATAAATTATTCTTCTTCTTCTCCTTCTTCTCGTACTACTTCTTCTTTTTCTTCTACTACTACTACTACTACTACTACTACTACTACTACTACTACTACTACTACTACTACTACTACTACTAATATGATATTTATAACACACATGGTCAATGTACAATCTGTGTGCATCATAAAGTTAAATATTGTAATAAAAGCCTTTTCAATCATAACTTCATAGTGATTAGTGACAAAATTCACAGCTCCTCATCGGAAAGTCTACCAATCCCTGAATTGGCATATGCTTAAAAGCTTGTATGGCCATTTGAGAATGAAGGACGGCAACGGATACTCAAAATCAAAATCAGCATTGGTTCAAAACACCCCTTAATAGGCAGCTTATGTCGGCGCCACACAATTGGCAACCTAACATCATGACAGATAAAAAAAATCGTGCGAGGACACTATATTTTCAAATCACTTCTTGAAGAATTAAAAACAAAATGACGAGATGTTAGTGAGCAAGGGAGCCTATCAATCCTGCAGAAATTGAGAAATTATGCTCCAGTGGAACACTTTCAAATGAAAACCCCCAAAGCCTGTAGTATAAACTGTATTTTGAACTGAGTCTACATTTTGGAGGACGAGATCGCCAGGGTTCGTGGAGTTTAAAGAAAAGTAGTTTTGTGGCGTCAGCAGATTAATCAGGAATTGAATAGGTATACCAACGATACCATTAAAAGGAAATAAATCACCAAGGTATTAACCCAAAAGAAAAAGAAAAATAAGACATTCTGTAAGCTCAGCAAAGAGATCTTAGATGTACAGTTAGAAGACCCAGGCTTTTTTATCTTCTTAAACTAAAGAGACAATGCTGCATTGCTTTAAAGGCCAAAGAAAGTACATGAACAAATTAAATTACTTACAGGTGAAAATTTTCTTGGGGCACTGGTGTCCAAAATGAGCATGTAAGTTGGTTTGAGACAGGTATATATATATATATATATATATATATATATATATATATATATATATATATATATATATATATATATATATATATATATATATATATATATATATATATATATATATATATGAGCCACTAGATCAGAACAACCGCTGCTAATGCTCTACACAAGCCTAGACTAGGTCTGAAGTCATAACGTATGTCTCAGCCCACAACTGTACCGAGAGCCTGAAACGCTACATTAGTTGTCACCCTGAAGGACAGAACACAGAAACATCCACTATTCTGCACAATTATGGAAGTGTAACTAGACCAAGCACATTTAGATCAACAACGGAAATTTCGGTTGCCTTACTATGCAACATGAATTGACGAACAGTGATATCAACAGTTCAACATAGGCTTGGCTCCTTTTTCTCTGGTGCATCACTGAACGCTTTATTTTAATATACATGCCCGGGGTCTAAACCAATGCACTTTTTCGTCCATGAATAACTCTCCTGGAAATAAAAAATGATTACTTCATGAAGGGTACCTTTTTCTATAATTGTATTGTGTTATAATCATTTTTTGCATGGCTTTACGTTTAGTGTCATTATGTCAGTTTTTGCTAACATGCACATAAAATGATTTTTAAGCGAATTATTTTACCACTTTTAATTTCCTCACCACAAAGACTGTTTTTCACATGTAAGTTGGACCTAAAATAGAAGCACAGGTTCCCAATATTCCATGCAAAGCTTATAATATGACTGTCCGTGGACTGCTGATCTGAAGGCAGTTTGCTAGTTCGATATTGAATCACATTGTTCGAGTTCATTTTCGCTTCACATAATGCATGATGATACTTGCTCTCTTTGTCTCTCTCTTTATCATTAAAAGTACCAAGATATTTGATAGATCAACGTTTATCCTGAATGTTTCCTTTGTTTTGTAGAACTTTTAATAAGTACCAACGCGTAATCACCTCACGTTTAGTCGATGTGAACAGGTCGCCAGATGTGTCGTAAAGATTCATGGGCACACAAACAACATGACAATCAGACCTTCAACACCTACTACCCTGTGAAATGCAACAAAGGTGAGAAATAATAGTTACAAGAATTGATGGCTCCAGACTTATCATAGAATAGACCTTAAGGCTCTTGATCTGATTATGGTGGTCCAACCAGGGACTGAGCGGCTGTCCAAAACAAGGGACGAGCCACCAGGAACATGCCAACAATGTTAGCCTGAAGCTAGTGTCTGACGCTAAGCACCACATATCCTCAGCGCAACGAGAGTGACTGCTATGACACAGAGAATCTGATAATTATACAGTACTGATATTCCCATATCAGATACGTAACACCCAAGGAAAATTTTAAAATATACCCATTCGATACCAGCCAAAGACAATGCCCCGTGATTATTATGCTTGCTTTAATATAAATCCCTGATCCTATATTGAATCCAAAACCGAGATTCCAAAATTTGATATCCAAATGGTCCAGAGGTAACAATGGTTATGATATATCTTCAAATTTGTATAGAATTTCTAAATTTGTGTAGCTCTTATATAGAATAAATAGTTTTCAATGAGTCCTGCACTGCCGATGTTCTTAGGGAAACCAATTTGTGACAGCTACAGGTGTGAGAAACTGCAGTACAGTTTACATTATGAAAGTATGGACTTGGGAAGTGCTCGACACGCAAACACACACACACACACACACACACACACACACACACACACACACACACATTTATATGGGTCACTTATTTAAACTAAAAAATTCTGCATGTTGAAAATAATTTTCTTATCTGCAAAACGTCACTTATTTAGTTAACTCATCACTTGCCACGTTTATATTTTTTCATGATTCTGTTGGTTGTCTTTGGTAAATATTTAGCATAGAGAAAGAGCTGCTTCTGGCCACAGACCACAGTTATAAATCCTTCTATTTTTCATATTAGCATTTTTCAGTCTAAAAAATCAGTATTTTGGTATTTTAAAATTCCGTGAATGGCATTTAAGAGATAAAAATGTCAGAAATGGGGGGGGGGGGCAAAAATAAAACCAAAAAACAAAGAAATTTGCATTTTACCTAAGATTTGTACAGCTCTACTGACAGACAATGCGCATTTTTTCTGGTATGCCCAAAATCACTTTGACATGATTTTGTATAAACAGCTCTGCATATGAATGGAGGCGATAGGCCTATAATGACAATGCCACAAAATTAGAAGTTTGAAACAGAGTGTTACTAAGTTTCATATTAATGGGATTGGCATAATTTATTCATATCATATTAGCATTGTTAATTTCTCATACACACATATGATTACCTGTGTGGTACCTGTGAGGTATCGCTAAATACAAAGGGCTATGGAAGCTATCTATCTACCAAGCAGTCAGCAAAGGAGGCATAGCCTGTGCAGTTGTTAAATGTCTTGCAGCGAATCCTGTTATTATTTATGCACTGTGGTCCACTGATAAGTGCAACATGTCTATGCACAGTGATTCGTGACTTAAATGTGATACTTCATGAATTTTTGGAATATTGAGACTGTTAAACTTGATATTCACAGCCAATCTGTGGGTGTAAAACTTATTTCTCCTTTCATAAGCTGGCCTGAGGTACTCAATACCATAGCACAAACCATTTGCCTTGCGATCTACAGTCACAGGACCATATCTTGCATGCTCCATCCATGTAAAAGTTGTTAGGATCACTCAAAATTGTCCAGGCAGCTGTCAAAAAGTGCTGACTTTCCATTTTTAACTTGCTTGATGGACGATTATAGAATAACAACATGACCATGTGAGTCCCCATACATACAGAGTTAGCCTTAATAGGCCACAGACCACAGTTATAAATCCTTCTATTTTTCATATTAGCATTTTTCAGTCTAAAAAATCAGCATTTTGGTATTTTAATATTCCGTGAATGGCATTTAACAGATAAAAATATCAGAAAAATATGGACCGATTTTTGTCGTACAATTCCCAGCTCGTTAATTTGTGATAATTAAAATACGAAACAACACCTGGATGTCAGCTTTATACAGGTGTATGAACTGTGGTCTTGCCAGGGTCACATCACTGTCTTTCCCCACCATAAACTTCCCACCTGTCCCGGAAGACATTGCACCTACACGACCACCAATGAAGCAACTCTGCAATGCAGCAAACCCGACTTAGCTAACTTTATTTAAACAGAAGCTACAGCATACTGAAAACACTATATTTTCACAATTACGGACTATCTCCGTTGGGATGCGCAACCAGCCAATCACAACTGTGGTCTGTAACCTTCTCAGAGAGACATATGCGGGTACAGGCTCCGAAAATATTCTGAGTAGTTACTGGCTGATGACACTTTAACATATTTGGGCTAGTGCAGCCCACTTCAAAATTCTAGAAAGGAACATGAGGAATATGGACAAAATTATTTCCATATTTATACAATTCAGACTGGGACAGGTTTGCTGAGGGAGTGTATAGTATTTGGACTGCGCAATAGGATAACGCCAACGAGGAAGTTGTTCCTGACATAAGGACCCCAGTATAGGTACAAATATTTAAACAACAAATTTTCAAAGGATATAGGCCTACACACACGAAACAGATTGACCCCAACGCTGACGCAAGCCCTGCTGTCACAAGTACCTACGAATTCAAAGATATTCACATTGGCTCAGAGATCATTAGCACTGCCATATGAACGTTACATTCTGACACTGATATTGAGTATCACTACCCCTATCAACTATAGTATCGAGAAAGAGTGTATAGTCAAGACATTTCATGGTCTTAGCTCACTGTGGTACACATGGAAAATGTACTTTTCAGTTCAAAAAAATATCTGCCTTTCTTTCTTGCACCGCTGTAAAGCAGTTGTTGCACTCCGTAATCGCCACAAGTGGAGCACTTATAACAGCTGAGGACCTCAGCAGGTAAAGCTAAGAGCCGTTGGTTACCAATGTCCCTAAATTCACGGGATGTAACAGGTCCCCTGCACTTGCTGTAAGCTGAGTCAAATCCAAATGGAACCTTTTTTGAACTGTTATTTGGGAAAAAAGAAAAATATACAAGCAAAAACGACATTATATGCATACTTGCTAAATTTGTGGATCACACGTTTAAAGTCAATAAATGCAGAATATATATATATATATATATATGTAAGTCCGTGCTCTCTGTATCTTACATTAAGATCCATTCTGTTTTTAAAATCCGAAATTGTGTGTTACATGTATTCACAATATTAAACGTCTAGAGCATTCTTCCACTTCCCAGGGCTGTAGCAAACAGAACTTTCTAATGACAGCAATTAATACACTCTACTTGATGTCCCGGGTAATGTTCATCAAATCATGGTTATATCCACACACGAGCAGGAAACACATAATGATGTTGAGACTCCAGCAAGACGCACCCCATATCAGTTCGAGATTTATGGTAAGATTTGAAAATGACGCTCGATAAAAATAGAAGATATATGACCTATAACTATAGGAGGTGGGCTTGCCTCGCGTTGTTATATATGGATGCATAATTATAAAGTTAATGACTTCTGTTTAAGCTTGACTTTCAATAATCATTACCGGTTGTACGTACGCAATTTGTGCTATTGTAATCATATCTTTTGCACATTCTAGTTATTTAAGGCATCGTATAATTAAGATGTCAACGAATTGTGCCTCGGCAATTGTGTCCTTAAACCTGTACTTACCCGACATTTAATGGCGGCTTTTTTATTCCAGACCATTAAATCGCACAGGCCGACAATTGAAAAAGAATTGCAGAGGAAGAACAGCTACAACATTACATTCTGTAATTCGAAAGTCAGGACCCATAACTCTATACATCTCTTACACATCTAATGGCAATTTGAATCAAATATTCAGTTGTTTTGCTTCCAAAATACATTTATTAGCTTTGACAAATACACGTTAAAGTCAGCTAGATACGGCTGCGCAAATAATAGTAAAAAACGATATTAGATCAGTTGTCAAAACAGACCATTAGGCTATCGTGCACATTACATCCTCTCCCGTCCTCAATTTTTGTTAATAAACTGATCACACTGGCATATTTCCTTGTGGTTATTTTCAGAGAGTGCGACTTGGACTTGTGCTGGTCGTTTCTGAGGGAACTGTCATTACTTCCTGCACAGAAACGTGTCACTTTCTAGTACCAAGACCGAGCTACTTTGCAGACAGCCAGAATGCACCAGAGTGTAGAACGGCAATCGACAGGCTTCATGTACGTCACCAGCGGCCGCAGCACCTTCCTCGAGCAGCCTACTTCTATACGGGTTTAGGTCATAAGAGCAAACCCGTTTAAGACACATATACACAGACCCACACAAAATCCGATGCTTATATATATGTATAACATGTGATAAAAATGAGCGCGGCCCTTTGATCAACATGCTTAAAATTAAAAATAATCTTCCCGAACATTTTTTCTTATCGTATTGGGGTTACAACGTTCGAACGTAATTTGCTGCACGGTAGATAAAACATACTTGTACCACATTACCAGGAACAAAAAAAGAAAAAAAATAACCACATTGTCCAATGTCCTGCGGGTTGTCTCTGCAACAAGAAGTTTGCATGCTGTAAAAGAACAATGAAATACCGTATGGCAGTAAATGGGTAGCCGCACGCTTAGTTGTCTACTAGTTACCAAGAAACGCTGCTAAATTCTACACGAAAGGGATATATATATATATATATATATATATATATATATATATATATATATATATATATATATATATATATAACCTCCAGGCCACAAAAAAGAGCAAGTCCAACTGAAAGGAAACTATTGGAATTTAAGAAGCGTTTATAACTACTCAACGACACTGCGGACCTCAATAAGCAAGGAATTCCGCAACCGACTTCTTTGCAAAATGAACTATGAAATCACCGATGTAACAAGAGCAAAAAGAATAGACCAACTTGAATAAATTTAAAGGGTTAACTTCAAATGATTACGTCTCTTGGGGAGAATTGGCCCAACCAGACATTCAAGGACTTTTGTTTGACTCGAGGTTCTTATAGCTTCTAAAACAAATGCTCTGTCTTCGACTGGCTCCAACACGACATTTCATTTTGTTGAACAGCTTTCGATGAAAGGAGCAGCATATTCAAGGATTGGAAGAATGGATGAAATATGGTATGCGCTTAAGTGCTTTTAAAGGTAATAAGCACGTGCAGATTATTCTCCTCGTGCGAGCAGCTGCTTTGTTGCATATTGATTAAATGTTGCGGTCCTATGTAAAATTATGGGTAAGAATAAGACCCAGATGTTTATGCTCATCTTTTCTCTAAAGTGTTTTCTCCATGCATTCTAACGTTGGGTAGTAGTGTATTCATTCATTCATTCATTCATTCATTCATTCATTCATTCATTCATTCATTCATTCAGTCATTCAGTCAGTCAGTCAGTCAGTCAGTCAGTCAGTCAGTCAGTTAGTTATTTATTTATTTGCACTCATCTGCCTTACTTGAGTTAAATCATGTTTCACTTTCTACCCCCATGCCTGAACTACTTGTATACTTTTATTTAGGCTATTTGCTATTAAGCCGGAGTTTTCTTCAGTTTCCACAAATGAACTGTCATCTGCAAATACTTAAATTAGCAATCACTGTTGCCATCTAAAGCATGCATAAATGCAAGGACCAATATCGTTTTATACAAGACCCGCTTCTGCTACCCTCGGGCTATATTTCAGGTTCGACGATGCACCACCCCGTACCACTCTTTGTTTCTGATGTGTATGATTCGATTTGACCTAAGATACTAAAGGATCGGAACTCCCATTTCGCTTATAGGCTTGGTGCTATACACTATCAAATGCTTTTGAAATATTAAAAAAAAAAATCAAGCAAGCATCTTGACATCACAGCCTAAGCACACATGCTATACAGGCTGGCGCGGCGGAAAAGATGCCCACCTTTTTATTGCACCTTTACATGCATTGTTAAGGTGATCATCAAACTTTTTATTCATTTTACACCATGCATGTATAATGACTCTGCAAAGCTTCTCACAAGTGGATTATTACAGACATTTGGTGAGTTATTGACACTGTATATCTTTAAATCTTACCAACTAGACCAGTAATATGACAGATTTTAGCTCATTCAGGACCACATGCTAGTCAATGTAACTTGCTCAAAAGCAGTACATCTGTAAGAAAAGGCTGTTTGTATGGACGGTGTAGACAGTTGATAGTGCTGTTTCTTCTGCATGAAAAAATGCATATATGCAAATATACAGGAGCTTTGTCGGCTCATTTAACACATGGTTGTGGAATACAAGAAGACGAAATGAGTTAACAAAAATGACACCGACAAATAGACATTAGCATTGGATTTGTTACTGTGCACGCTGAAAACAGCTACCTTGAAGCACTGTCCAGCAAATGAAGGTTCCTATTGAGAACCTGTTATCTGATATTAATCGTAATTGTAAACACTGATTGATGAAAAAAAGCCCCTCCCGTAGTGACAACAAAGGAAACTACTTTCTCTACAAGATAGAATCAAAGTACCAGCAAGCACAGGCGGGGCATATTACTCGCCTTATCAGATAAATTAGCATAAACAAGCACTCAGAGACACATCTAAGATTATACCCAACCCTGGATTTTCCCTCAAATCTCTGGGTTGGAGTTCAGTTTCAAGCGTATAAAATTCGTCTTGTTTGGTCCCTACTCCTAACATCGCAGTTTACATCATATACCACACACAAGAAAGGAATCAGTGGATTAGAGAATTTACTATCAGTGGTTAATTCTTTGGTTCAAGATGCCAATGGCATAAGTGGGTCTGTGAATTCAACCTTTGTTGCCACCCAAACCATGCAGCTAATTTTGTTCACATACATAATGGCACACAGTTTGTGGAATACTCTGCCAATTCAGACCTACTTCATTGGATACAAATTCCATGGCCTGGTGTATCCTTTAAAAATGTAGTTGCATTCATCGAATCTCAATAATTGTGAAGTTTGTGGTTCACTGTTGTATGGGACTGTATGTGCGAAACAACTGGAACTGTTTGAGGTAGCAAACTTAAAAGAAAAAAAACTTTTACCTGGTTTACTTTGTTAATAGAAAACTACCCGTCAAAGAATGAGATACAAGTGTTACTATTCCCTAATTTACCTAAATGGTACAGTTCGTCTGTAATTATTAATCCATTAATACTCGTACCAGAGCTTTTGTCATTGATTCTTTTACAGAATCAAGTACAGTTCAACCAGAAACACGCTTTATATAAGACCACACAAAATACATGCCGACTAAGTCCGTCGAGGAAGTGCTCAGTTGGTTTTGGTCATCTGCTGATAATGTATTTTATTCTCTCTTATATAGAATTCAGAGGCTCTCTTGCTATGCCAGTCATTTTTTTTTCTTTTAATTGTAGAAATTTCAGCCGTCGGCGAGATGGAGAAAAGCTAATGTACCATGTTAATGGCCATCTGCGCCAGGTGTAATGGCTCCAAGGGTGCTGTGTGTATTATTGATAGAGTTACCCGTGCCTTATACGTACGAGAAGTCTCATTCATATCAAAAAGCACGCAAGGTTCTTGCTAGTCCAGATCACGCGTAATGACATATCCTTAGCAAAACCGTGCACGGACTGAATATAGGGTAGCGTCAAGATTTTTGTTCTAAGGTGAAGTAATTAAAAATATCAACTAAAGCAACTCGTATTAGATATTGGAACTAGAATATCATAGAATCGTTTGGCACGAAGGAGGGATATCACTCTGTAAGATTTTTACCGGGTGTATATCAAGATAACACTTAGAATTGCAAAAACAAATATAAAATCCTGAGCTCACGCATTAAATCGGCGTGATTTTATCGCTTACTCTTCATGCATGAAGTTAATATCATTTGTCAACCAAGCACACAATCTCATTTTAGTTAGCTAGAAACAGCGCATTCCCCATATCACGCCACCATATTTATGCTCTTAGACGCTGTTGACCATTTTGTCAATTTCACCCTCATCAGCATGGATGTCAACCCACTTTGAAATATTCAGACGCTAGAATGTATTACTTTCATTGGCATGCAGAAGCGTTTAAAATAAGTTTTCTTTGATACTTGGGGTCATTCTGGACTGTTCGTTGGGATGACCAGTGGCTATGGCATAATCATCACAGCTTCTTTTCATGTACTTTTTTTCTTTTCTAAAAATGTTATGATTTTATTGTGGTGCTTCATCCTCCTCAGACTGAATATTTGCCTTGGTGTGTCATCTACACTTTAACTAAGGTATTATTCAAAGTGAAATTTCATTAGTCCATGTTTAAAATAGATTACAACCATTTATGCCGATACCAGACATACGTCAAAGAATTGTTGTATATTGGCACTTGTTCGGTTATTACGCAGCATTTTGCATTTTCCGACAAAACCCCTTATTAATCACAAAAAAAAAATCCCTGTCCATGTATATATATATATATATATATATATATATATATATATATATATATATATATATATATATATATATATATATATATATATATATATATACATGTATATTGCAATCGTTAAGAAAGAATATTGGTATTCAACAATAATGTTTACATATAACGGTTTAAACTTTTTTCTCTTGATCGATGATCAAAGGTTGCCTGCAGATATACTCGACTAATTAAAATAGGTTTAAAACTCCCAATACCTTATTAAAAGTCCCACCAGATGACAACATGAAAAGTATTCACGGAAGAATCGATTCTTTCTCTTTATCTCGCATATGCTATTGTACTTGTATCGGCATTGCATTTATTCGGCTCAGACTTTAAGACATTTGGGACTTGGTAATAGCTTTGACAGCAGGAAGGCTGCTCCCGGTTAAGCCACGGCAGTTATCAGTAGCTTAAGGCTGGTGGCAAGTATTACCTCCATAATAAAGCATAGAGTTCTTGTCTATTGAACTTTGTAATGTAATGATCACTTCTGAAAGAGGATTGCTCAGCCTCACGGCATTACATTTATCTGCCAATAAACCACCATCAGGATACCCTGAAGGATCGTAAGGTGGCTCACAACGCACTCGCTCTGAGTATGCCGAAGAAGCGAGGCATATAAATTAACATGCCTGGACCTTGGTATTCAATATTGAGCTATATATATATATATATATATATATATGCGAATTGGTAGGAAATGATTGCCATATGTATCAGACGGATGGAGATTAATATTAAGGCTCCATGTGTCGGTGGGTCAACAGAAAATGATTGTAATTATTATGTATCAACAGTAAAAGTATTCAAGTTAAGGTTGCTTCAGTACGCGAGTCAATAGGAAATGCTTTCCACGCGCATCAACCAAAAAGGGATTAACATTTGGGCTGCATGTGTCGGTGAGTCAAAAGAAAGCGATTGGCGTATTTATCAACAGAAAGGGATCAATATTTTGGCTGCATGTGCCTCCATGAACCAGTAGAATCGAATCTAATCGTCTCAAATACCAAACAAAATGTTAAAAATATTTAGACCGTATGTGCCTAGATGAATCATTCGACAGTATGAAAAGCGACCCAAAATTTCTGCAACTTGAGGCATTTGTATCCACGTTACAACTTGCTGTTAATACAAATACTGGGAGCCCCAAAAAGTACTGAATTTTACATTTTTGACTGACTTCCAGGTTTTTCTTCTTGAATTAACTGAATTGTACTGAAAGAACAATTGTGAGTAAAAGCGCTGAGTTAGTGTATAGACAATCTTATACATGGCTTTGTATGAGTTCCTTTTTTTCTCTCACGGGGGATCGTTGTTGGTGGGGAAAATCACGGCAGGTTAATTCTCCCCAGCCATGTGATATTCTTTCTTTATTCTATGTTTAATTGGGTACATGTTGCAAAACTTATGCCCCAGGCCTTATTTCAACGCCGACCTGGTGTGCCGTGTTTGTCCGCGTGTTTCGCAGTTATTATCGAACATCGCTCGCACACATTTGATTTTGTGTAAATGTTAATGCATCACTTCACTTCAAGGTGCATCACAATAAACTTGTAACAATGTTAAGGCCACGTGATCTACAGTGGGTTACTACTTTTGAATTTTACTCTAGAAAAAAAATCACCCTCAAACATAGAATAAAAGTAAGTACTTTTCAGGCACATCGAAAACATGCCTGGGAGTATGAACTGGTCCTTTTTGTTGTAAGAACAAGTACAAACAGGCAGGTAGACTTAAAAACTGGGCTCACAGAAGTGCTACCACAATTGTCAGTGGGCCATAAATGTCCTGGTCTGGCCAAAGAATGTATTCAGCAATGGTTGAAGTAAAATCAGCACGGAGTAAGAACATGAGAAATGCCACAGCACGGGTGCATGAAACTCTTAAGAAAAGTCACTGTTTTTGTCCTTACTGGAACATTTTCCATATCCAACGGAACCTTAACCGGCAAACCAAGATATATATCTTGTAAATGTTCCCACATGAGATGCTTCCACAGTGCACATATCATGGTGGTTGCTCAATTTGTGCAAAACTGATTGTGTCCGCAAAAGGTAACAAATAGACTGACGGACATGACAACAATATATATATATATATATATATATATATATATATATATATATATATATATATATATATATATATATATATATATGATTTATACATAATCCCCTATTATCATTTATCATATGGCTTCCTTTCACTTTAATGTAAAAATCAAAAGGCTTCCCTGATTCCATGTTTACCTTGGTGTGCTTAAATTAAAACACCAATTAAAGCTGGCATTGTCACCGCCTTTATTTCCTTTTCTGTCTATCTATCTATCTATCTATCTATCTATCTATCTATCTATCTATCTATCTATCTATCTATCTATCTATCTATCTATCTATCTATCTATCTGTCTGTCTGTCTGTCTATATGTCTGTCTATCTATCTATCTATCTATCTATCTATCTATCTACCTATCTATCTATCTATCTATCTATCTATATTTCTTTCTTTCCACCTTGGTTGGCGTTACTGCTGAGAGTAGGTCCTAATTTACAACGGTTGTAACCTCGCACAGAGAAAACTAGTTTTCTTCCACCACGTTTTTAACCGTGCTGGGATCAAAAATACTGAGATATTCCTGGTCTCAGTTATGACTACTATTCCTTATTCGTGTTGACAGGGGCAATTCCATCTGCCTTTTGATTAATTTATGGGAAAGGGGGATATGAATGGTACTATATGTTGCATCGTACGTAAACCCACCCACAATGAGCCTTAAAATAGTGCCCATCCAGCCCATGTAGCATGGTGTAACCATTTCAATTACACTTAATTGGGTGAACTGATTAGCTTTAGCATTTGTCCTTGAGGGCGGGCAACGGTTCTAAGGTTTTGTCACACACGGGTGCATGTGTGATCCAAACACTACATGCCATCTAAATTTGCCCACAGGCTGCCAAACAGCTTAAAGCGTTACAAGTTTTTGTACATGCTCCTTCAAGTTAAAAAAGTCACTATTTTGAAGAAGAAATGTAATAAAACCGAGAGACTTGCCTCCTAATGGTCCATCAGGCTCGCTTTTGCCTATTTAGAGGGTGCTCGTCCAGAGCACATCAGAAACAATACTGATCTACGGGGATCTCATTGAGACAGCCGATAGACGCTCTTTGGCAAACATTGCCTTGCCCTGCAAACTGAAAGATGGAGTGAATTCATGGAGAGGCTAAACACAGGCCAAGTCTCTGGCTATACTTTTGACTGCTATGGAAACAGCTGGTGGTACAGTCAAATACTTTTTAAGGCAGAACAAAGCATTTAATATCCCAGCATTTTCCATGAAGATAAAGTATTTACAGACAACTACACAAAAGCCCAGCCTGTGAAACACTTTTGGCCAAATAAATTTCAGTTGGCGATGCAGAGTTTTCATTCTTAAGACTACAAGATAGAATTTTCAACATCTTGGAAAATACATAATTTAACTGAACCAGATGGGGTTTTATATAATAAAATGCATGTTGAATATAAGTTGTTCAGAGGCTAGGCTTTTCACTATTCACCACTGGTATCAGTGTGTGCCTGCTCGGGGAAGTTGATCATGTTATTTTAGAGTCACTTGCAATGATATGAAGAAGATTTTCATGCTTTGTTTGTTCAAGCAAACTCAATACTCCAATATTATTTGCGATGGGGGATATCACATTGCACACCTTTACTCAGAGGTACAGTGGTCTCTTGGGATCAAGTCTTGGCTCTGCTATAGTCCCAGCCATATAATGCTTCTTAGCACCATAGCCACGAAGCTCACAACCTGGTGCTGGGGCTACTCAGTTCATTAGGGCCGAGGGATCTGTTCAACATGAAGAGGAAGAGATTTTACTGTTTTATATTCAGAACCTGGACTTTTTTTTTGCTTATTTGTCACCTGATCCGACGCTTTCAGGGAAGATATGTTCTAACACTGCAAATAACTTCATATGCCTGTAGCATGGCTGCATAACGGCATGAACGCGATTGCACAATGACGAACTCCATGGGGAGGGAGGGGGCGGGTTATTGTGATGTTTTACAGTTCCTTTGCTTGGGTGTCATTAGGTCCTTGCAATATAGGACAACACATAAAATGAACGAAAATTCGCACTCCAAATACCTCTGATATGATTACTAACATTATTATTACTCCGAAGGCGACATTTTTGGGCGAAAAAAAAAGTGCCCAATGTGATTTCAATATTTTGCTGAATATTCTCTTAATCAATCGTTACTGATCTCCGGTGGCCAAAACTGCAATCAAACTCACCTAATATACTGTAAACGCATTTTGTTGGTAGCTAATTTCTTGAATTTATCATTTTATGTATGTTTGTGGTATTTATTTTGCAAATTTGCCGCTGCTTAAAATAAAAAAATGTACAGGGATTCCTTGATTCCCTGCACTGGTTGCAAAACTTGAAAGTGCCTTCATTTATTGAATTTCAAGGTGGGATGATCAGACGGTAGCCTATACTTCATAAGGAAGATATTGGTCTGTTAATAGGCAGTTTTCATACTAACGCAAAAAAATGTTCTATATTTGGCCAGTGTACTTGATCATTGGTAAGTCAAGAAATGGTAAGTGGTCATGTGAGCTCATCAACTGAAGCGGAGGGGCTAATTTCATTTTATTTCAGTCAAAAAATAAATAAAAATAAAAAATAAAAAACTCATCCGTTACGAATTAATATGTATGGAATTTCACAAACATTTAATAGGGTTTGGAAATGTAAGTTCTGTGTTTAGTGCAGCCAACTTCTTTACTAGCTTTGTGGTAGCTTATGTAAGTAAACAACACAACGTGTCATGAAAATACACACTTAATTGAACTACAATCTCAATCCCAAATGTTTGCATGCTTGGGACATGCCAGGGCCTCTTGGACCTGCAATAACACAAACGTTGGCCCAGATAAAGGTGAAAGTGCTCAGGCAGGCATGTGCGTTTCCTATCTTCCGACCTGTCTGCATGTGTGGGTTATAGTCATTTCCATCCTTGGGTCCTCTTCGAAATCAGCCCATTATTTAAACCAACCAAGGAAATTGCAGAAATTTGAAGGCCTAACGTACCTGGAAACTACTGTACAAATGTGTAATACATATTATTTCATGCACACATCATGAGATATTTACACATTGGCTTGTATTTTTTTTGTTGTTTTCCCCTCACCAGGGATGTTAAACAATTACATAATTCACCTCCTTGCTATCACTATTAGCTTATCACCTGACGGAACCTGATTGCATTGTTATGAGCAAAGTGCGTGTGCACTGTAATTTTTCAATAAATTTCAGATGGATTTTTAAAATGAAGGAAAAGTGGCAAAAGTATTCATATTTACATTATGTTTTGATTAACTGTGTCTGCCTTGTTGTCTCCAAAGCTGGTCAAGTTTTCTGTTATTCCTGTGACACTTGCGGAGTAGATATAACGCAGAGGGTGGGTCTGTTCCGGTGGCAACCTGCCTTGATAAGAACATTGTGCTGGCATTCAAGATGGCAATCATGTTATCAGACCATAATGTATGAAACGAAGGTAATGCAGTACAGTAAGATGAGAAAAATCAACACTCTCTGGACCGCCAAAAAATACCCACTGTGGTAAAGTCCCAGGAAAGACAAGTATACTAACATAAGAAGAAGAGGAAATTATAAATGGGTGAGGATAACTGCACAGTATCCAATGTATCAAGGTGCCATCTAGAGCAGAACTGCATAGGACCTAATAAAGACAAAATCGACTTCACTTGCCTTATATATACGTATATATATATATATATATATATATATATATATATACATATATATATATATATATATATATATATATATATATATATATATATATATATATATGCATGATAAGTGTTTATTTCAGTGGTACGAAGGCTATACGAAAAGTGGTGGTGAGTAGGCCAGTCAGACATTGCTCAGTTAAACTTGACCCAATACCCGTATAGTGTTTGCTTGGCAGTCTCAGTAGAGCGACCAGCAAGAAAAATAATTTTACAGGGATATTCATAGTGTAAAACTCCTCCATACCAACATAGATTCTACATCATCAAATAGGTATCTTTCATGGGAGGCAGGCTAATGTGATGGAAATAATTACTACGGTGTCAAAGCAGTCCTAATAATGATAACATCAAAATAGGCAGAGTTGGTGTTGTACCCCCCACCCCCACCCCAACCCCCATGAAATTCCATGTGCCGGGAAAAGTACTTACTTGTATATGTACTTACTCAGTGCATTCTAATGCAAATAAAGGTACTTGCTTTTGCTAACTTTTGCTCATTCATTATAACTCAGTAACATCAAGAACAACTAAACCGGAAGTCAGCCAGAAAGGTAAAATTCAGTATTTATTTGGCCTCCTAGTGAAATGTCACTTGTGGACCAGTTTGAAATGTCAGATTGACAAGAATATACAGCTACCATAAAGTAAAAAATATATCAGCTTACAGGCCCACATGTATTACTCTCGGTCGCCTTCTGTGAGGAACACGATGTTCTATATTTCATAACAGTCAAAATGTCACCCAAAAGTGTACTTTTGAAAAGAAATTATATACAAGGTGAGACATTAACCTTCGACTTTTGACACCCAGCGAGCAGCAACAGTTTTATGACTTAATCATTTTGGGGGAAAAAGAGACTCATTCTAAATGTACAATAAGGAATTGGGGTACACCTTTAAAGCTAGAAATCACTGATATGAATGCACTTTCATCTGAAGGTACGCCTGAGGTCACATCAAAGAAAGAAATCAATGGACACTGAAGACCTTTTCCATAACCCCAAGATCAAAAACCCGACTATCGATATCAGTGGCTTAAAATTTGCTTGGAAAAAGCATAGCATCTTAGTATTGATGGTAATATAAAATCGCCATACATCACAGAGGCCAGGCCCCTATAAAGGACATGCTTTAGATCATGCTAGCGACTTAGGTACTTAAAATGTTTTTACCCCCAAGCCACGTGGTTGGTTCATTGTTAAACCAACCTGTCAGAATGCGCGCTGTTACGAACTTTTTTCGGTACCTGTCCTATGTTGATGCATTGATATGTAATGATGCTAGCGGTAAAGCGTGCCGCGCATGAATATCAAAGAGTCGTGTTAGTTTTTCGGCCTGTTGTTCAAAATGGTGGCGCCCTAGAAGCGATGGGCGCAGCAACAATCCAAGTAAATCCCATCTGAAGCATGATAAAAAAACTCACATGTCTGATTGGAATTTACGGTGTCTTTTCTCACTTGCGGTCCTTGTAGATGTCAAAAATCACTCGTGAGCTTCGCTCACTCGGGACTTTGAACATCAACAAAGACCACTTGTCAGAAGAAAAAAACCACGGCAACTTCCTCTTGGCTATGTAAGATTCTCTATATATTACCCTTGCACTTGTTTTCATATTTTGCACATTAGTTCATAAATGAAAAGCATACATTACCATCATATATACAGTGCACCAGGCAGGGGTATCATCGCCTTGTGGCGTTAAGTGCAACAGATGCTGCTTTAATGACACCCCATACCCTTGGCTTTTATTATAACGTTTCATGTCTTCTACTGTCCTGTATTGATCTGCCCTATCATCCCCTTCCTTGTCAAAGTAACAGCGGCTTATAATAATTATCATCATTTTATTATTATCATCATCATCTTCATCATCATTATTGTAATTGGTGAATACTGGCCCTTTACTGTTGAGGCACCCACGGCCGAGGGTTCCCGGTGGATGATCACACGAAAATATAAAATGGCTCCGCATGCAGCCTATAAGTGATATCAAGATAAAAGTAAGTATTTTTCCCTGGTCTACCTTGGCGGGTTTTCGAGAAACTCACACTTAAAAATCTGTATCAGTGTTACACGTTTCTTCCAAATTTGATTAAGAATTCCGCGTAAAGTTGTTAAGACCATAAGCACTTTTTCCCCAAAAGACACACAGGTCGCTTAAGATAAAATGTCAAAAAAAAAACAAAACAAAAAACAAAACAAACAAAAAAATACACGCTTCTTTGTCACTGCCGTAATCCGCGGTGCTGTACTTTGCACCTTTTCATCTTTTTGGCATAATGTGCTTGATAATTTATGATAGACTATTGTAGTTTGTTGGTGTGACATTATTTGTAATGTGCAGCAAACACAATATTCCATTTTCTTGCACTTTTCCTTTGTCATCATTTCGAAAGTAAATCTGGGGCGACGTCGTCTCATATGGATTGCGTGCATGTTAATACCCGCCACACCTGCCTATGTGGTTATCTTGTTGACCTTGGTCTCGTCTGGCGAGATACAGGCCGTTACCTGTGTTAGGAGGCGGAAATTTACTTATATTTTGGAAATAAGAAGAGTAATAAGTGCACGAAGCTGGAGCATATACTTTGTAGCGTATTCAGGAAGCAATGAATGAATATGGCTTTGATATTTGTAAACATGAATTTCTCTAAAAGACACTCATTTTGTGAAAAAGAGGGTAACTAGCACTCTCTGTGACAGTGATATGCCTGTTTGTTCTCCGTGATTGACAATTGTAAGGCCTGTGCTTTGTGGCAGGAAGTTAATATGCATAGCTTGCATTTTGTTTTGCTTCAAATGTCCAGCGTAGGGCTGCTTAAGAACATTAATTTGCAGTTTCTGAAAATCCATAAAACAGTATGAGGTATTTATATGCAAAAACAAAAAGAGTCTAAGCATGTATCCAAGTTACAAAGAAATATTTGACATTTTCTTCAACAATGGAAATGGTTCCATACTATACTCTGTCTTTATAAACTTTATAAAACTGATGTGAAACACGTAAAACTTGATTAGACAAAACCAATAATACACTTGGATAATTTGAAAAGAAAGTTGTTAGTTACCAATAACTTTTTTGCTTAATACCGGGTTTTACTATATTTTATTTTTAAAGAGAGCAATCAGGAAAATGAATTTCTATTGTATTCTTCTTTGTGACACCTCTATGAATGCTCAATTCCACAGGCGTTTCGAACAGTAAGGGGACATATTGATGTGGATCATTAGTAAGATTGAATGCAAGTAAAGTAGCGTACATGGAAATACGGTTCAATTTCCAGAAACATTAATACTACAGCATAGTGCGGAGAAACTGGTCCCTTTATATACCTCAATAAAGTGGGCTAAAGTTACCCCTAATCTTGGGCCAACGCAAGGGCTCAGTGCCAAAGGTACAAACTTCATTGTTTTGTGTGTGTGTGTGTGTGTGTGTGAGAGAGAGAGAGAGAGAGAGAGAGAGAGAGAGAGAGAGAGAGAGAGAGAGAGAGAGAGAGAGAGAGAGAGAGATCCTATACGTAGACGATAAATAGTCTCCCCACCCCAAGTACAATGGATGCACGGGACATATTTTAGAGAACAGTGAGTCCTGAGAGAGACCACCTCTTTCTTTTGGCCTGGGTAGAGAGTGCTTTTTAAATAATACGGATAGAGCCGGTCAGGTAGATCGTTTTTGGTGCTGATATTTCTGAGGGAATAACCAAATTTCCCTGATTAGCCGTCTGTCTATACTGCGACATGCTTACCAGTGGGAAAGTATAATTTATAAGCATACAAAAGACACAATTTCTGAGAAGTATTTAATGAAAGAACACCTAGAAGCCACTGTATAGCAGCACCCTGGAAAAAAAACGCTCCACAGTGGCATTTTGAACTTACTATCGCAAACGCCCAGATAAGCTTTGAACTGCTTACGGAGTCACTGTCAATGAATAAACATTCTACCGATGTCTGCTGAATTAAACCCTCGACAAGTTAATTAACCCCATATTACGGCATTTAATGTGGACTGGTACTCCAGTTTTCTGTTGCATTCCATACGGATAACATTATGGGTAGGACATAGAAACAAAAAATGTGGCAACTTACAGAGCACTTGTACAAAGTTAACATTCTGAAATTGATACTCCTCTGTGCTCCACATTCTCTTAATTTGGATGTAACCCGTGTGGGCTTTAAATTGAAGTGACAAACCATGAAAGCCATTACAAGTTGCTCCAAAATTGAAGCTCTTCATAATACGGTACCAATGTAATGACGTTTTGTCATCAATATATTTTAAAAAATATGAAACTTAGTTCTTTATGTCGAACGTCAAAAAAGACTAACAGTACTCCTGGTTCCGACATCCCGTGCAAACCAAATTGTTGGAATGGTATGGAGGCTGTCAAAGTTGGGCAAAACAAAGTGGATATGTGGGGCACAGTTTTGGCTAGAGGCAACAAGACTTGTTTCCACATACGTGTTTGGTATGCATTATACACCATTCTGTGAAGACGAATATATGAAATCGATGAAGAATAAGCTGTATTGTAAGCCATCCAAATTCGCCAATAGTAGCTGAAATGGCTGGTGAGCTGCTGTGAACAACTCGCACTGCAGAATTCTGAATTGATAAAGTTCCATTGGAGTTGTTTCGTTAAAACATAAATGCGATATAAACGGTAGAATTGTACTCTTCCTGATACAAGTCCTAAACGTTGCTCCATTAATATCATCATGTGCCGAGAGTATAGCAGAGACGCACATGGTGTGCCTCGCCTTGTCTTCTCTAGTCGTTCCCTGTCACGTCCCACGTGCTGTCCTGTTCTACCCTCCCTGCCCTTTTCTGTCCTGTTCACTTCACCTCAACTCACCTCGCCACACGTCAGCCTACGTCATTTCTGTTTTTCATAGCATCGATGATGTCGTAAATGGAGCCTTTCATTATGTAAAAAAACGTCAAGGACAAGCACCAATACCCAATATTTAAATGCAACCTACCGTGTGCTTAAAATAGATCAGATAATTACGGATAAGTCAAGCCCAGGAAATTTGAATGAACCGAAAAGACAAACGTAGCGCAGACAAAGGTATACATGCTATATGTTAATTATTTATCTGTACATTTTGGATACATGGGATATTCAGTAATGTCTTGAAGTGCCAAGAAGTTTAATTCCCCTAGATATAGGAATATAAAACCATGCTATTTGTTGCAAATAGAAGATGAACATTCGACAGAACCAAAAAGTTCTGCATTTATTGACGTTTTATACTGTAATTATCCCAGACAGACGTGGTCTTTCCAAGTGAAATTAACCCAGACATATGCAAGTCTGAAGGAAATTATGTAGTGTATTACAATACATGCATCAGGTAATTGTTAAACGTGACTAATAGAATCATGTCCGTTTCCGCGAGATGCCACTATTGTGCTTGTTAATAGTGATTATTATATTTCTAGATAAAATATATAGGGAGAAATTATATTTGAATACCTTTTATTACGTTGGTTGTGTTTTGGTTTTTTATTCAGTTTCAAAGTGTAATGATGTGATATGACGTCACAAAATAATTTAATTACACGACACACACACACACACACACACACACACACACACACACATATATGTATATATATATATATATATATATATAATATATATATATATATATATACATATATATATATATATATATATATATATATATATATATATATATATATATATATATATATATATATATATATATATATATATATATATATATATATATATATACATGTATGGAATAATTTCTTCAGTTTGCATACAGCATATTTTGCCGAAAATTTGAATATCTGTAAACGTAAACATACTGTGCAATGCAGCTGCCGACTTTTATGTTGTATCAAAAGACGGCATTCATATCCATGTTTTTCGGCATGTAAATACAGTTTTGTCAGGAGCTGGTAAGACATCGAATTTCGGTTTGTACCGACCTGACGTGTCAGTCAGCTGGGCTTGTATGGTCGATAGGCCGCCGTCGTCCGTCGTCCGTGTGTCGTCCGTCCCTCGGGATCCACAATTCAGATTTTCGACTCTTTTTCCAAAAGCGCTTGCCAGATTCAATTCAAATTTGGTGAGATATACCTTGGGTGTGTCGTCACCATGTTTGTTCAAATTGTGATGCTGCAGGAATTTTCCTTTTCTTTTGTTGATTTTTTAGGTCTACGGTTTTGTGATTTTTTCAGGTCTGCCGACTTGTCATTCAGCAGAGCTATTTGAATCAGTTTGCGTGCCTAGTCCGTCCGTCAGTCGTTCGACTTTTTATATTTTCGACTTCTCAAAAACCGCTGCATGGAATGTTTTGATTTTATACATGGATGTTCCGCAGGTAGACTTGTACCAAATTTGCGAAGGAGATGATGCAATAATTTTTCTATTTTCTTTTATGAATTTTTATTTATTATTGGAAATTAGTTTAAATGTCTTCATCTCAAGAACTACTCGACCAATTGCTTTTATACCACATATAGGGTCACCTGGGGGTTTGTTGTTCTTATTTAGCCTCCAGGTGGCGCTGCAATGTATTTTCGTTCTGAATTTCTCTGTGTTAAGGCTATATTTGACTTCTTCTGTAGAACGACCCAACAGAATTGCTTAAAATTCCCCCAGAATGTAATTAGACTTTAGATAATAAAAGGTTGCAAAAAAGATAATGGAAATGTTCATTTTTAAAAAAAGTTATTGGGACTCAAACGTCGCAACCATCGGTAAGTGCTACCACTACATTGTATATGTGGCTACTGTATCTACATTTCAAATTCTTCTAAAAAACCAGTACTTGGAAAGTTTTGATTTTTCACATGGATGTTTTCCAGGTAGACCTCTACCAAACTTGCGAAGGATATGATGATGCAATAACGTTTTTATTTTGTATGAATCTTTTAATTGATTTTTTGAAAAATATTTTTTTTCGTCTCAAGAAGATATTGTGCAATTGCATTGATATTACACATATGGTCATCTGGGGTCACCTTGTTCCTAGTTTGACCACCAGGTGGTGATGCATTTATTATTATTATTATTTTTTTTTTTTTTTTTTTTTTTTTTTTTAATGTGTGTTAAGGTCACTTTTGACTTTTTCTCCAGAACGGCTGAACAGAATGCTTTGAAATTTTATCTGAATATAACTTGACTTTAGACAATACAAGTTTGTTAAGAAAATTTGATATGTTGCATATTTTCCTGATTTTTTACGGATTTTTGTGTCCTAAAGCTACTTGTTACTTGTTCTCCAGAAAATTTGAGCACAATTGTTTAAAACTTCAGAGAATGAAAGCTGAAGGCAAAACGCGTCAAACTGCAGCTCTATAATTTTTCAGCGACATGTCACTGAAAAACAATCCAGTAGGGTTTTTCAGTCTGGTTCTCCGATATGTTAATTTTTGCTTGAGTAATGGGAATTCAAATGGGGCATTGATACACACACACACACACACACACACACACACACACACACACACACACACACACACACACACACACACACATATATATATATATATATAAATATATTATGGGAAATCAAACTCTGCAACGGTAGTAAGTACGGATTGCTCACATAGTTTTCTTGTTTGATTGATTTTTTTAAAAAAAATCCCATATCAACCTTGATCTCAAGAACTACTTGACCAGTTGCTTTGATATTGCGCATAGGGTCACCTGGTGTCAATAGGTTCCTTTTTGTGACCATCAGCAGTCTATTTTCGACTTCACTCTCCGAAACAGCTGAATAGAATTACTTAAAAATTTTATCAGATAACAATTTGACTTAAGAAAATTCACGTTTGTGAAAATAACGAGGATGTGTAATTTTGTCCACGTTTGTCTCCTGAATGAAGTTTCCTATAACCTATCTTTCTGCACTCGTCCGTTTGCACGGTTGATAATTACTGAATTTAATGTACATACCACATGATGAAGATTTACTGGTATGAAGCAGACAAGTTAGCAGCTATAAACTTAATATAGTTTGTATTGCCATTTTGTGCAAAGTTTGGGATATCAAACTTTGAAACTGTAGGTGAGTGCTACCATTGTATAAGTACATGCATGGTCCCTCTTGGCCTTTCATGACCTTGCAAGATCAAATTAAAGTTCAATGACATGTTGATAATGATCGATCCAAAGCCTGTGGTTACCATATGCAGTCATAGGACATATGAATCACATGTATTATTCATTACACACAAAAATGGGAGTAAAGGATCGAAACAAGCTCGCTTTGTCTAAAACATGCATACAGGATCATCATGGTCTTCTTCGTTTTTTTTTTTTTTTGATTTGTTTGTTGTTTTTTTTTTTGTTGTTGCTGTTGTTTCTTTCTTGTTTTTGTTTTTGTTTTTCTTTTTTTTCTTTTTTTTTTTCATTTTTAGCCAAATCTTCAAAACCGCTGGGCCAATGGCTTTGAAATTGCTTAGATCAGATGACACTGTGATTTTTTAATTATTTTTTGTGTAAAAACAGTGTTTTTGCTATTTTCGACTTCTTGTTGAAATCCGTCATTCAGATTATAATGAAACTTGGTCGAAATGTTTATTGTTCAAGGACCAGCCAAAGTTGTTCACTAGACGGCGCAACTGAAAATCTATGATTTTTAATGAATGTTCCAATTCAGTTAATGCATACTGTACTACTGATTTCCATATAAGTGAATGGCGATTGCAATGGTAATTCACGATTGTGACTTCTTCTCTAAAACCGCTATGCAGATTCACTTCAGACTTGCTGGGGATGTACCTGGGGTAAGTATCTAAGAAGTCATTTAAATGGTCACTCTCTAGTAATTTGTGGATTTTTCATGAATTCGTTGTTCATTTTTTTTTCAAATCTGACAAAATATTCTCCAAATTCACTAGGTCAATTGATTGCAAATTTAATAGGAACGCTTGAAGGCATGACAACGGAAGTTACACAGTGCACGGGTGACCTTGATTCCATTTTCAAGGTTACAGGGTCGCTAAGGTGTAATTAACTCTACAGATGATGACCTGAGAACTGTTTCAGCTTGGACTTTGATGTTTTACATGGTTATGATTCTCTTTGAGGGCAACACTCAGGCAATTCATGAGTTAAGTTGACCGCATTCCCCAAGGTCGCAAGACAGTTGACATGACTTTCACTATTGACTTGATAACTTGAGATCTATTTTGCGTTATGACTTTGATCTTGCACATGTTAATGTTTCTCTATGAAGGTCACGCTAGACAGTAAATGAGTGTCCTTGACCTTATTTCTGAAGTCACAGTGCAACATGCATGGATTTTACTCTTCGCAATAACTTAGAAATACTTGCATTGAGACGTTGATGTTGCACATTGTGGTGTTCTTCCATAAGGGGCAGACTTACTCTGTACATGGGTGCTCTTCATCCTATGCCAAGTTCAAAAGGCCACAAGTGTGATGAATCTCTAGCTCGGCCGAGCGTGGGCTGTTCACACAGCCCTCTTGTTAATCATCACATCGGCTGTCACATGGTTTTGACAGTATTGTTTATTTCCTTTCTCTTCGAAAACCTGACTGTTGTTCACCTAAAAGATCATCTTGGGCCAAGTAATTCCACAAAGGATTTTCAACATAATGTTCGACAATTTTGGAAAGGAGAGGCCGAGCAGAAATATATGTGTATTTTTCCCATAATAATCATCCCTGTCAACACTGTCGTATAATGGGAGCATTTGGTGATATAATCCATATATTGTATATATATATATATATATATATATATATATATATATATATATATATATATATATATATATATAATATATTATATATATATATAATATATATATAATATATATATATATATATATATATTATATATATATATATATATATATTATATATAATATTATATATATATATATATATATATATAAATTATAATATATATATATAAATATATATATATAATATATAATATAATATTCTACAGTGGACACCTGTCTATTGTGTATTGCGGACACTTTTTGGGGTACCAAATGCAAAAATAACCTCTGTATTGCGGACACAATATATCAATGCATTTTTTGCAACTTGTTATGTTCCAAGTTGTAATGCCTGAACAATGCCGTGCATATTAAGCTGGAATCAGACACTAATTAATCCATTGTTCAGTTGCCTGTAACACATAATCACTCAGCCAAGCAGTTAGGCTGCAATGCCTCAACGAACGTGCCAGGTGTCTCTGAGCACTGGTGCTCCTGTTGAGTGAGGTTGCTCACACTTTCTGTGTCTATCAAACAATTAAGCTCCATAGATCCATCATTAAGCTTAAAACAAAGGACCCACTGAGGCTCATGTGAAGTTATTCACAATTTGTAACAATGGCACACACAGTTATACTGTACTCAAAGGATAAGATATCCCTGTGGTATGTTTGTTGTTTGTTTCTTTTCTGTTGGTAAAAGAAATTACGCAAACTTTCTTTAGCCTGGTAAGCCCATACACAGACAATTTTTCCCTTAAAAGATAAAAACTGTAAAATCCCAAGTTAAGATGCGTTTGAGTAACGTGTCATGGGCTTAATGTACAAAAACTGAGAGCAAATGTACCCTGAGATCCCAAAAGTTCAGCCCCTGCCTATTGTGGACACCTGTGTATTACGGACACTTTTGCTAGAACCACAGGTGTCCGCAATAGACAGGTTTTACTGTATATATATATATATATATATATCAGGAAATATAGATCAAGAGATGCTGGCATTACAGAGATCACATATACATAGACGACAATCAAAGCTGCCGATATCTTGAGCAGTTTGACACTAAAGCTATCAAATCCAATAGCCTTGTTTATGTGCATATTTTGTAGGAACAAAGAGGTACTCAACTTGAGAATTTGAATGCGAAATTTTCTTAGACTTTATTTTTAATTTAGCAAATGTGCATGGAGTAGTTGTCGAATTTAATTTTAAGTATAGTGTGAACAACCACTGGATAGGAAGATATATGAAGTATGATAAGATACCTGACATTGATAGTATGTGACCCATCGGCATTGATGTGAATAACCCCTGCAGCCTCATACTATTCGAGTTGCAATTCATTATTTAGACATATCTCAAATGCTTCGATCACAACTGAATCACCTTTACAATTTTATAATAGAGAACATGCACTACCTTTAGGACAGTTATAAATAGATGAACCAATGTACAATGAAAATAAATTTCTGTATCTTTGCAAGATTTCAAATTGACATCATAGACAATGTACATAAATATTCAAAAAAAAAAATAATCGACAGCGGACGTGCTCAGCACTGCAGGTACTGACTGTTTATTTTTGTTTACAAAAAATCCCCCCCCCAAAAAAAAAAAAACATGACCCCGTGTTTGCAGAATGTAGGACAGTTTAATATCTAAGCGTACGTGAATTTGCTTTATGAACATTTTTTTTTTCACCCTTTTCCCGCTGGAATAGGAACGTGCACTGTGAATAATGAAAACGTAGATCTGCCGTTTTCAATTTTCATTTTTCTTCAGGTAAAGGCATGGCATACATTCTACTAAGTTGTTGGCGTGTTTAGAATAGTATTTTTATATCAAATCTCAAATGAAAATAGCGTATTCAAAACATGTTCTTCTACGCAGACTTTGTATGTAGGAAATCTACAAATGGGACGGGGGGGGGGGGGGGTTTGGAGACTGGTACAGGGTCAATTTTTTTTAGTAACGTGATTTGTGCTGGCTGGATGCTAGATCTGCAGTTCACACACTAGTGGATACCCAACAACTTGAAAAAAGGTTTGTGATTTACCGACATTTATACTTATAAATTGCATTTAGAGGAATCCCGTAGCGGATGCACTGTAGACAAACATAAAATACATTCTGAAACATGCAACTACAAAAGAAAAAAAGAAAGAAAAAATTATAATATCTAATAAATAAATGTACAGCGACCATAAACTTTAACTCAGTGGACTACTGTGTGCATTTTAAATAATTCCTGTCTGCAAATACGCTACAACAAATTAATGTCTCCGGCTTGTACACATCAATTAACAATTTTGATACAAAAAATACCTTACATAAAATTACTTCAAAGCCCTAGCCACAATGAAACGCAGAACAGACCCAACTATTTCTGTTTTTACGTAGGGACATGCACAAAGTTTGCAATAAGTGGGGAATTCCATGTACCTCATGATATTAGGGATAAATGAGAATATAAATCCGGGACTCAATTCCGTTTTTGAAAATGACTCAAATATCTTTTGGTCAACCCATGTTTAAAAAAGCAGAATTTAATCAAGTGGCTTGTTTAGATAAATCTTGAGTGCCAATATATTCGTGAACTAATGAAGGTCATATGGTTTGGCAAAAAAAGAAAAATCTTAGTATTTTGTGTGTGTGTGTGTGTGTGTGTGTGTGTGTGTGTGTGTGTGTGTGCTACAATCTATTCCATGAAGGATACTCCTGCCACTTAAAATATTCATATCTTTTTGGTTACACTAAGATTAAATCCACTCAGAATTATTTCTAATGCGCACAACAAAAATCAGTTTTCCAGAACGTGACACTATATATATATTACTGCAGCCTCAAAAAAAAACCAAAAAACTTTCATGCGTGCATGTCCATGTACATTGCTTAAAAAATGACACATGCGCCAAAGGAAAACACCAACACAGCAGCGTCAACTCTTCAAGATGCTGTGGTATGCATACACATAATGGCCGCGGCACTTAAGTCGTACAAACTCACACGGTATCTCCACTCTGTGCGGTCGTAGAGAGATACCAAAATACGAAATGTGTTTACCAATGATATTGGACTATACCATTAGGGGCATTATATTATAAGCCAGTGTCACTAAGGGAACTCCAAGAGCTTGCTAAGTGAAAAATGCGTTTTCAAAAGTCCATTCATCTTTGTCTCTAATGATGAGACACATCAATCGTCTCTGTGCAGTCTGAAAAGCCATGCTAAACCCAAAAATGGAGTTTGTTATGATGGTTTTTTTTTTTGGGGGGGGGGAGGGACGTACTTTGAAGTACCTCTTTCCCAACCTCGTCTATCATAATTTCAGTGTTCAGGACAACGTCTGATTGATTAGGTTCCTTACATATAAGTTGGTATAGTTATTGCCGTACAGCATGTAAGACGTCTCTGAGGTTGGCTTGCTAGTCTGTACTGGAGCGAGGGTGGTGCCAGGGCCTACGTTTATGCAAACATTTTCATTTTTGAAAGCACTTTATGTTTCTTGATGGCTATCTGTCCTTACGATTCGGATAATTAGAGACTAATTGCCCTTCTGTGCCGTTTCTGATACTGAAAAAGCGGCAGCGCAACTGGTCCAATAGCAAATTGGTTGTCCCGACTTTACTTTTTGCTGGTCCATCCTTAACGTTGTGCCAAAATTAAAAAAAAAAAAAAAAAAAGAAAAAAGAAAAGCACCCATCTGGTTTTCTGTCGCAAGGGATTAATGATGGGGTATTGTTTGCAGTGCAGTATGAAAGTAGGTAAGCAACAATCGCTTACTACTGACCGTATACCTAATCCATTATTACTTGATTATTAAATACCTTTGCACTAATCACACAGTTGTGTAACTTTTTTAAAATTTAATTCGCAGTCAATATATAACTAACAGTCCGATATCCATGGATTCTTGTCTGTTTCCTTTTTTTTTTTTTTTTTTTTTTGTTGACTATGTTTTGGTGCAGGTGCTTTAAGTGGCAAAGAGCCCTCGATCTTAACGTGTATATATTTTTTTCAGTAACCGAAACTAGGCGAATGTTACAGTCCAGAAATGTTTGTACAAATTCATTGTATATTTAACTAATGAGAAACAGTTTATGCATATTGCTTGGAACTTGACATAAGACGCATTTGCACTATGAGGGAGAAAAACACATCACCTCCGGCTGGTCTGCCTGATGCAGACAGCATCAATATATTGGTGCAAGATCTATGTTCAGTGATATGGTTTGAAGTTGTGTTGTTTTTGCGGTTTAAGAGAGTTATCAAACACAGCATTACTACAGTATTACAACGGCCCCCAGGGATGTATCGTTAACACAATGAATGGAATCACAATGAATGCAATCTGGTTACAAAAATGGGCATAATATAGAAAGAGCACAGCACTCGACCGCAATTAGAGATCGTAGTTCTTGTTAAAAGTACTTGAAAACGCGTCGTGGTTTTTCATGTCTTGAAAGCGCCTCAAGGTTATTCGTACGATACTTTTACCTCCGCAGTGGGCCGTGACATAAATGTAACGAATTGGTAAAAGTCCAACTTTACCATTATACAGGCTTATGCATAGTTTTTTGTTAGTCAGCTGAGATTGTAAGATGGTCCGACCATCGTCCGCTGTTGTCTGCCATTCATTGTTCAGCGTCCGTCGTCAGTCCATTCACATTTGTCCTCTCAACAACTGATCACTGCAATAAATTCACACTTGGTGGGTTAAACAATGGTTGCACTTTTATTAATTTTGACCAGTATGTTACCTTCCTTTGTTTTTGAACTGTTTATGTTTTTTTATGTTTTTTTTTCCATTGTCAAATCTAATAATTCCCAAGCCTATCTATTCCTATCGTATCCTACCCTACCCTACCCTTTTCCTTCCTGCTTCTTCTGTCCATCCATCCATCTATCGTTTATGTTTTTCTCATGCCTAGACAATATCATCAGTAAGTGCATTCAGCACACCTAGGTTCAGAAGGACGAGAGAGAGAGAGAGAGAGAGAGAGAGAGAGAGAGAGAGAGAGAGAGAGAGAGAGAGAGAGAGAGAGAGAGATCCTATAGGTAGACGATAAATAGTCTCCCACCCCAAGTACAATGGATGCACGGGACATATTTTAGAGAACAGTGAGTCCTGAGAGAGACCACCTCTTTCTTTTGGCCTGGGTAGCTCCAAACGTGATTATTTGAAGCAGGTGGCGCTCAGGCGTAATCATTTACTTCCGGATGCACCCTTCCAC
The DNA here is from genome assembly GCA_964020975.1 of Hermodice carunculata. NCBI lineage: Eukaryota > Metazoa > Annelida > Polychaeta > Eunicida > Amphinomidae > Hermodice > Hermodice carunculata. The sequence goes on along the minus strand of OZ026616.1, from coordinate 21,667,347 downwards.
AAGGAATCCTTGTGTTTTGTGATCATAAATTCTGCAATCTTTAAGACAGAAATATAATCAATTAACACAAGCAGTCAATCCAGTAGGCCCATGTCTCATACATGGTTTCAAGTTCAACGTAGTAAAACAGTTAGCGGAGAAATAGGTGCATCATACAAGATGAAGTACTAATAAGAAGTGCATATTTAAGTGACGTCTTTTAATTTGTTTCATTATCAGGATAATATATCATTTCTTGACTATACATCTTATGACCATTAGAAGTCGTTTGAAATTTGCATTAGTCCAATGTGACATAGAGTCCTTTTTTCGTACTTTGTTTGCATTTCAGGACCAATGTGTTCAACAGCATGTTTTAAGAAAAAAAATCGAAATGAAGTTCTAATTTGACCAATACTATGTTTTGATTCATGCTTAATGATAACTTTGGGGACAAACCGACTGCCAGTTTAGATGCTGAGGTAATTGAGCCGGTTCGACACTTCCTGCCCAAATCAAGGGAGTGCATGGTTCAATTGCTCCATACGGACGTGCAAAGTACGAATTGCTGCTTAATTTTTACAGGGAATTTAAAGTGGCTTTTTAGTCAGGTAAACTTCACTGTTCACTCAACTGCAGACTTTCCTTGAATTTATATAAAAAAATCATGTAGGGTACTAACATGACAACCACCATCACCAGTTTTGGTGTCACAGACAGCAGTGAGAAACGCCATGTTGCCTAATGCGGGTTTTGACGCCAAAACGTCGGGATTCATTATCCTCAACATCTTCCTGAAAAGAGATGGGCATTTTGTTTTGGGTCCAAATTGCTGAACCTTGTCCAAATCGCTAATCCAAGACCATGGTCATAGCAGCTCAGTCAGAACGGTGCTGATCACCAGTTGGTGCCTGGGATATGGAGACTGATAAGGTTTGAGATGTATTGTATATACAATTATAGAAATGGATGTTCACCTGAATTTAGAACAAGCTAACAGGCAAGTTAATATTTTGTGTCCATGTGTCAAGCTTACGTAAAAAGTATCAAAAGTTTCGGCAGTTTTCCCAGTCGAAACTCAGACATGGTACCGCCCTAGGAAATCTGGTAAACACTTATCCAAAGACCTTTGTTTTGCTTTAAACATATTTTATTGGTATTAAGAAAAGGGCCAGGCCCGATATGGACCCCTCTTGACATTTTTGTCAACGGAAAGCTTCCATGTCTCTACAGGCAAGGATATTAGTTGCTGGATCTGCGTGATTTGTAAGTGTGAATACCTGTGGGTTGAATTTTCTTTTTTATTTATTTTGGACCTATAAGTTTGGGAATTTATTGCTGCTCCCCCAGGCAAGAGCGATATTTTATAAACTGAAGCTCATAACCCTTCCCGTGCCAACTACGACTAAAGTCGAACTACTCAAAAAGAGAATTGTTTGAATTATGATAAGGCTGCAAGATTCAAGTACCTTGCCAAAAGAATGTTAATTCAGGTACCAGCATGCCTACCTTTACATAAAATATAGTAGTCCTGGTCAGTAGGTTTATTCTGTGCGCTTTGGGCACATTGCGTTTGTGCGAAGATATTCAGCACTTCTTCCTTAATTGTCCCCATTATGTTACTCAGAGAAAGGGTCTGTATGTTCTATACGTACACTGGGTGTAAATTTTTCATTGGCTCCTCTCGTGGGTAGCGATAAAGTGGTTCATTTTTTTATACTTATAGAATCATGCCTGGTTATGTTAATATTGAGATATTTAAGACTCTATACCGATTCATTCTTGAACCCGGACGATTTAATCCTAAAGTCGTGTGAATGTCGTTTCCTCTGCCTGTATTGTCTCAATGCATTTTAAATATACAATTTAATGTTTGTTTATCTCATCAAGATAAGGTAAGAAGAACAGGTATACTTACCACAATGTTTTCCTTATTCCGTATCATCCGGAATTATAAGTCTTCTTCTTAGTTTGAACTTGTCCTCTGTGTCCTATACATTATAATATTGCATCTGTATATGTTCCAGAGAACTTGTATTATTAGTGCTGCATTATAGTTTTAGACAATCTTGTTTAAATAAATATGATAATTTCAATTAAAGCCACATCATTTTTATATCTGAATGACATGCAGTGACATGGATTCTTATTACGACAATTTCAAAACAACATGATTATGACTTGATACTAACATCCAAATCTGGTTCCATTTTTTTAATTTGTTTACGTCATTTTTGACGGCAATCTAATGTGTAACTACCTATGAAATAAACCTTTGCCGAAACAGTTCTCCCTATGATGTCGTATTGCTTTAAAGACACAAAAATGTTGGGTATATTTAATATATGTATATGTACACACACACATACATACACACACACACATATATATATATATGTATATAAATATATATATATATATATGTATATATATATATATATATATATATATATATATATATATATATATATATATATATATATATATATATATACATATATATGCTGTTGTACATATGTATGAGGCGCAGTGAAAACCGCGTTTTCGTACAATAAACGGCTAACATTTTTTTAAATTCCTTTCTGGTTTTTTGTTTGACAAACATATTATTATATTTAATATGTTACCATTTTTTTCTCAATTGAGCAAAATTCATATAATTGTTCTTTTAGAAGTGGTGCCTTAATTCAAGTAGAAAATCCAAAGTTAGTTTTTACGAAAATTGACACAAGAATTAGTTTTTGTTCGTTTCATCTTAGAAAACTGTCATTCCATGGGAAGAATAATTACTTCTACTGTTGCAAAGAAAGCGCTATGCTGTTTTATCGATAATGCTTTGAAAAACATTTATCTTCGGCAATTAATTGTATTACGTTATATTCTTATAGCATTTCTTTAATCATTTCACAATCTCCTCTCTCTTCTACAAAATAAGCACCACCATTGAATTTACTTGGAGAGCAATCGCTACCTTAAAGAAATGTGTGTGGTGTTTTTGTATGAGAGTCGGTAGAGATGTATTTGATTGCATAAAGGTCTTTTTAAAGTTAATACTTGACGATTTGATTTAATAATGGTGTTTTTGCAATATAGAGAGAGTTGTACGCCACGCGTCTTCAATTAATGTTGGTTTCTTTAAAACCGATACAGTTGGTACGTATTGAAATGTAACACGTCCTAAAGCCACAAATCCAATTATAAAGGAGGTGCATAACGAACCAGCAAAGTCAGTTGCATCGTAGATTACGTACACGTGCTTTATGCTGAGCCTGCTCTAACTGGAATCATTTCTGATATAAATATATTGCCGCTGACTGTATAGACAATGCAAACAAATTAAATTTATTATTTTCCTGCTTATGTCAGCAAATCAATCTTCTGTATAAACAGCAAGGGAAGAACAATTGCACAGATCGCTCATTTGGTAGTCCCAATTCGCGTTAGATAATACAACTTAAAGGTCCCAGGGACATAGGCTGACGATGCCATCTTTTAATTGATGGCCGATTACCCAGCATACGTTCACACTTTTGTTTGGTATTCCCCATTGAGACTCAGGCCAATTTTTTTTCCAGTTACAAGATAAAGATAAATGAACCATGTCTACTGTGACGGTAATGCTTATTCACTATCGTAAATAAAAAAAGGGAACTCATGGGACTGTCAGTTAGAGTATGAGACATATATCCTATAGACCATCACACAGCATTCATTCTATCTATATATTCCTGTAATCAAATGATTAATAAAGCAGGCTATGCCCCGTACATTAAGGCTACTCCGTTTTATACAAAGATGGGCAATAGTACCACATCTTTCGTGTCGTTCTGAATAAAACCCAATCGTTTGAGGCTCTATGGCCTATCCAGCCAATTTCTTTGTCCAAACCTATAAATCAATCAACATATTACTTTCGATTCAAAATTTTGAAACTTCAAGGCTGCAATAACCAAAGAGTTATATTAAGATAATAATAACAATAACAATAATAATAATAATAATAATAATAATAATAATAATAATAATAATAATAATAATAATAATAATAATAATAATAATAATAATAATAATAATAATAATAATAATAATAATAATAATAATGATAAAAGGGGGGGGGGGCAAAACGGGAACCCGACAAATATGTTTTGCAGCCTTAAATTTCGTGTGACGGTGACTGCTTGCCTTTACTTTGTATTTGGAAAAGACACCCCACTTGAATTGCACGAATGTGTGAACATGAAATATCTGCAAATACATAAATATATACTGTGGGACAAGTTCTAGCTTAAGATGGCAAAACTTTCTAATATTAATTAGCATAGGCATAAATATACGTACAACTAGCTGATTTCAAATTTAGTAATTACGCTTATCCTGAGAAAAAGGTTCCATAAATATCCGCGTGCCTTATTAGGGAACATAACCCATTAGACCAGGCAACTTAAAGTTCGAAGAATGAGTGCCGTGAAATTTGAACCTACATAAATGTGTCACAAGTCAACCTGATCCCGTACATACACTAGGAAAGAACACTCAAACGGTATTTTCAGATTGGTTGGCTGTACTGTTATATCACCAGAACGACCATTCATTAGAAACACAAACTAAACCCTTCCTGTGAGAATGTATCCAAACATTCATAGAGCTATGTGAAAGTCAATTATGATCTCTTGGAGCAAGTAGAATGTGTGTTGCGGCCTTTTTATTTTTCCATTTAAATGTAGCTGTGGATCTCGTCCATTTAAGGAAGAGAGAAGTCCATGTAGCTTTATATCTACCTTTGTGAATGTTACACAGAATGAAGAAAAGAAAAGGTTTCATTTTTGGATTTAGAATGTGATCCATATGACTGTTACCCTCTGCGGCAGTCCGAGATATTCTCTCACCTCTTAGGTAGTTTCTACTCCACACAGAGTAGACCACGCAAGCAAATGTCAAAATTAGGACAATTGTGAATTAAATAGTTATATATGAGACAATTAATGAATATTGAAATTTTGGGTTAAACGAGTCAACCGGAAATGCTTGAAATTGAAGAATCGAAACTTCGTTACAACATTATCATATTTCCACCAGAATTTATAGAAATACTTCATGCGTACTTTATCAAATCCTACTGATTTAGATTTATTATAAATAAATATATTGCGCCGAACGCTAAATCAACGAACTTAAAACGAATGCGACCAAAACGCAATATTTGTGCTTAAATCTAATAATATAGAAATACCCCACCACGAAACTCACATCTGTATCAGCCATGAAGTGGCAACGGTTATTTTTCTGTGGTCGTGAATGGGAACTGTTATTATCTGAGCACAATAATTGTGAATTAAAGTTAATGTACAATGGATGTAGCTTAGCAATCAAGCAAAACTTATCGCCGAGGTGCAATAGCTCTTATCTTTGTAGTTCGACACTGTCAGTCCACAACAAATCGTCTGCTAAACCTTGAAAATCGGTCGCATACACTACGATGAAAAGATGCTGCAAAGTTTGAAGATAATCATCAATAATGACTTCAAATACACTGGTTCCTGAAGCAGAATCTGAAAACCCCCGGAGATAAGTGGGAGATCCAACCGGGACCGGCTTGTCAATTAGCGATATCTGTCAACTTATATATACACGTTACCATACGGCTAATAACCCTGAGAGACAATACGTGTACAATCTTACCTCTTAAAAGGTCATACACGTCTGGTCCCAAAACTGTTAAAATAAACAAACAAGCGAAACATAATAAAAAACAAGAAAGAAACCAAAAACGAAAGACACACACACACACACACACACACACGCACACACACACACGCACATACACACAAAAGCAAAACCAAAAGCAAAAAAAAAAAAGCTCTTCACTTTAAAACATGGGCTGTTTCGTCCAAATGCAGAGTCTGTTATTTTTTGAAAATTTGAAAATGACCAGTTTGTTTTTACACTGTTGGGCTGGTACTCTTACACAAAGTAGTGATTTATACTCTCAGTGAACGAATTTGCAGTTCATCTGCATTTTAGCTGATTACCATCTTTCTGAAAAAGGAAAAGGTTTCCATGACAAGTTATCCTAACCATTGACATATCACCTACGTTTCATAAGGATCCACGAAAGCATTTGGCGAGAAGACCATTGATACAGGCATTTCCAATAGTAAATCGTCTTTTTAAGTGCTACCTAACGCCACGAAGTGATTATCATGCCACTTCAATAGCACCAGTATATGAAAGCTAAAACCCATCACAGGCATTATACTCCTACTTTTGAAGCAGATCCCAGCAATAAGTTTAAAAAAAGCTTCATATTCATTCATCTCTATCAACTTGCCTACACAATATTAACAAGGTATGCATTTTACTGATCGTCACGGAATTTTTGAGATGAAAAAATAAAAAAACTGTTATTTTTTTTTATTTTGTGCACAGGTCAAGTGTAAAGTGAGTCACGTTATATTGCTACAAAGTTTGAGAAAAATTCAGCTTTATGGCTTAGGAAAGAGCACAAAATTACCAGACGCTTTTAAAATTTAAAGAGCCCCCCCCCCCATATATAATTATATATGTCTAGTGTGATAGCACACTAAATAAGGTAACTGGACCTTCCTTGAAAAAACACATACAGACACAAACAGACACACAGACACAAACAGACACACACAGACATACATGCATATATATATATATATATATATATATATATACAGTGAAAACTCATTATAAGGACACTCAGATATCTGACATATTTACTTAACGACACACCTTATAAGGAACAAAACGTACATTTACGATGTTAAGTGATTCATTTATCTGACATACTCAGTTATCTGACACATTTTCAGGGAACAGATGGTGTCATTATAATGAAGTTTCACTGTATATATATATATATATATATATATATATATATATATATATATATATATATATATATTTAAAACAAAGAAACCCACAAGAAAAGGATAATGTCGATTTAAATTGCATAAGCGAGAAAGGTTCCATCATATCAGATATATTGACTCAAAAGTTAATTACTTTAAGTCACATACATGTAGTGAAGCCAATCTGGGTCTTTTGCCCTTGCTTATTATCAACCTTCTCTTTTCTGGCTCTCACATGTGAAATCCATTACGAGTTGAACATACACAAAATAATTGTGGGGTGGGGGTATGGCCTAGATCTAAAACTTTTATTTCAGCTTTTTTCTTTTTCTTTTTTTTTTTTTTTTTTGTTGAAGATAAATAAAAGAATTAGATAAAAATAGCAGTGTAGAGTAGGTATATGAAATGTGGAGATAAGTTGTTTATGTCAGTTTCTGATGTATTTCCCGAGGCTTTAAATCTAGTGTTTGAAAGTTGTAATTGCGTGGTTTATAGCTATATCCATCACACTTAAAAGAATCTACCGAGGTTTCAAACATGTAAGTTATACCACTTTCATTCTTTTGGCATATATAATGAGGCTTTTAGTTCCATAATAAATTCAATTTGTCTTATAAGACGTTGAACTACATTTCCTTTTTATTGAACATTTAAACTTACAAATATGATTCTCTCTTGAAAACACATATGGAGTCAACTTCTGTAATCATATAAGCAAACCAACGTGGCTTCTTCTTGTTAGCAGATCTATCTAGAGGCTCTGGTAATTTCCATAACCCCGCATTGTACAGTAGAATAAACATGTTAGCGTTGCTGTTTTTAAATCAAAATGGAGATGTGTAGAATAGATTCAATTAACTTTAGTGGCTCGACCAGTTAATCGTCTTATTATCCATTAATACGCAAATCAAATGCTGTGGAATGGAAATGATGTCTGCGTTCATTGCCGAGTATATTCCAGATAGGTGTAATTATGAAAGAAGTGTCTCAACTTTCTTTTCGTGTAAAGTTTCCATTTGTTGCTAGATTAGTATTAAATGTGCGTCCAGGCTTATTCATTTTTTTCCACATCTTACTCTGGACCACGCACGCACAAAAATACGTTTTGGACTAACCGGGATGTACCCACTTTATCGAAGCCGGCTGACAATGAAACGAAACAAAAAGCCATCTTAAACAGAAGACCTGCAAAAAGGAAAACGGAAACTTACTTCGTAAATTCTGTATAGAGCCGTCATCTGGCGTTATTTAATCTAATAATGTTTCATGCATGTAAACTTGGCCTACAACGTGAGAATATTAGCCAAATTATTATTATTGGTCCTTGCCGACCAGAACAGCCTTTGAGGGAGACGAGGAATGTAAGAGATAAGATAAAGAGTTTGTCCTTTTTGGCCATACAAACACATCCATCAGAATGCCCCTGACTATTTGCGAAATATTTTTGAAAATGCATGTGAGGATAGAGGCATGCTGTCCGGAGACCTGGAATACAGGAGGGCCTATTTTCAAGCAACATGATGACGAACGATATTTCCTCGGCTGCTGTATATAAGTGGGGGGGGGGGGGTGTTTTGGGGGGGTTTGTTTGTTTGTTTGTTTGTTTGTTTTTTGTTTTTTTTTTTTGTTTTTTTTTTGTTTTGGTTTTTTTTTTTTTTTTTTGTTTTTTTTGTTTTTGTTTTCCTCTTTGTTTTTGTTTCAATCTGGCTCAAATTATGATAGAGTGCCATTATACACAAACAAAAGAGAAAAGAAAGAAACACCAACTTTCAGGACCTATTATCTGTACATGTTGTTTAAAGCATGGAGTAGCCAGACTGGTTGAATGGTAAAATATAATTTTCACTTTATCATGTCTCCATATACCAACACAAAACTAAGTTCATAATACAAAAACTGTTGTGTTCAATATTTACTTACAAATTAGACACAATTTTAACCATGGTCCGAAAGGACCCTGTGATGTATAATTTGAATATCAAATCTGTCGGTCAGATGTACGTCACACTGCTGATTAAAGCAACGCTTCAGAAATGCAGCATATATTTAGATTATATTAATTATATGCTGAAAACGAAATTAACCTGCAGATTAGCACGATTTGATTTTTAGATGTTCTTAATGAAGTCCTTAATTCATCAATTTTTGTCGTTGACTGTTAATGAAGTAACAACATGCAAAATGCACTATAACTAGAATGATAATTCTGCGATTAATGGACGAAATGATTATTCAATGTTATGGTTTTCTATCTCTCAGGTATTTGTCTATTTTCATATGATAAATATTTCTCCGAGGTATACATAATTACCTTCATTTTGTGGCTCAGTCTGTCGAAAATGATCTCTGCCATGCATTCCAGCACACTAAACTTGCACATTTTAAATTATAAACATGGAGACTGGTACATTGAAAATTGACCACGTGTGGCATCGTTGAGTAGGTACTATCCTAAATATGAATTATAGATCTGAAACTTAATATTCATTTGAAAACAAATACAAACAAATGATAGAAATCACTTAAACAATATCCCAGTTGAATTGGCTATAGCCATGCAATATGCTGACAGAAAGCATACATACCGGTATTATACACATGAATGTAAAACACTTGCTATAATACTAATCGGCTAATCTGTTTAAAAAACAAAACAAAACTGTTTTATGGGGAATTTATAGGGCAGTGGTATCCAGGTAAGTTGAGAAAAAAATCGGTCGCTCTATCACTATGGTATAACACATTTTGTTCTTTGCATCAGATGACATCCAAAGAAATAGGATGCAAGGCTACCAAAAATACATTTAAGGTGTACACTACGGCGCAGATAAGCCCTCTTTTGTGCATTACACGGGGTTTTGTGACAGACAGAGCTTACCTGCATCGCTTCGGTAATAGCCCAATAATGTTAAAGGAAAGAATTAGGTAGCAGCGTTTTTTTCCGAGGCGGCGGGTGGGAGGGGATAGAGCTACAACACATTTCATCTTTCATTGTCAATGCGCGTTTGTGAGCCTTGTCTTCGAATTTATGTTTGTCCGTTATGTTTTACGTCCGTTGCCATGACTGGTACAACGAAGCTGTGGTAGGTTCGTTGTGAGCCATGCTCAGAATATTGATTAGAAGTATGTGAAACGGCAGAAGTCAATGAAGCAAACCCTAAATGGTTTTGAAGACACATTCATCTAACATGTAGGCAAATGTGGTAATCTTGCAAGTTGTTTTGCCGTCAAGCCTAACTACTTGCCTGAAATATATCAAGGCCTTAGATTTTTATATGACAGAAATTGTCGACCTACATTAATTGACGACCGGTAGTTCTTTGATATGTGGCATCTGTATTGTTAAAAGCCATTGTGAAAAGCCGGTGCACCAGGGCTTCAAGCGTATTTGTAAATGCATGGCTGCCTCGACGCTGAAAGTGTTTTCGAACCGATACAGAATCTAAACGACATTCAAAACACACTATTTATGTACTCAATGCAACGGTGGACATAGATTATAAAAGAACCACCCAACTCCTGTTACCTCTACATTCAAACAATGAGTTAAAAGAACACAACCGAACAAATCACTCTCTGTGCGTGAGAGATTTTTTGACCTTATCTGCGTAACGATGGCAGAAAGTGACATATATGAAACAACAACCCATTACGTTTGAAGAAGAACCAGCTATTCAGATGACATTATTTTGCAAGTACTGAACCAAAGTTTCAATGACAATACTACCATGTCCTTGACGCGCAGTTGCTGAAACCGCATGCAGTCAGATGAACGGAACAAGCCCACGACTGCTGCCCGTGCAAAATATCATCGTGCCACTCTCCAGCACTTAAGAAAAAAAAAGTCTACCTCTTCTTCTTAATTAATATTTGTGGTGTTGAAGAAATATGACGATTCAAGTATCATGATACTAATGTCGGGAGGAATTATGATTGCTGTTTTTTTTCTTGTTTTTTTAAATCTTCAAGTATTCATAAGTGACATATGATACATAACGTGTAATAAACGCAAACAGTGGCAACATTTGAATTTAAAAGGACGAATAATATATACGTCGTGATGTTACTCCAGAAGATATTGTCGAGGTGTCTAGTTTTGCATTTGCCTTGCTATATATGTCGATGTATTTTTGTTAACTAAGATACACACGCTTTAATAAAGACTGTTTTATCTGTGACCTCAATATGTCCTGACGCATTGTTGGCATCTGTAGGCGCTACTAGCTGTGAGATCCCTTTCCCCGATCAGTGGTTTAAAAGTCTATCTAAACGACACTGAAAACATGTAAAACATATATGTGCAGCTCAGGTTTCAAAGGCCTCAATCTGATTAAATAATAGATAGTGTTGTAGTTTGTTTCTTGAATTTAACGGTTGTAGGCTATTTGTGTTTACTGTATCTATGTGAAATCAGTGAGTTTTCAACAACAAAGCGCATGTGTTATCTGCAAAAAAATCTAAACATGAGTCAATGAGTATTTTTTTTTCATTCGATAGCAGGCAAAATTGGTAATTCAGCGTGGTAGTTGATAATTTCTTTCCATTCATATACACAAGCTCTGGTAGAAGGAAAAGGTGGGATTGTTTAAAAAATGATATCAGACCATTAGAAACATAATGTACTATTTGTTTTGTCGTGGCGCTGATAATGGATTAAAAAGAGCTTAATTTGGCATGCGTAGATTCCCATAGACTGTTGTAGATGTGATAGGTATCTTGTGTTCAAGGAGGATCTTGGAAAGATATTTGAGGCTGTGAATGGGATAACAGTGGAGTGCATGGTAGGCAACTTTGTACTCATATATGATGGTGCCAACCAGACGCCAAACAATAGCAGCAACAGCAATTACAAGAAGAAAAGGAAAAAGAAAACCCTTTTGACGATGAAAAAAAAAGACAAAAGAAAGCAATGTCAACTGGGAAGCTGATTTTTTAACTGGCTATTCTGCAAAAATGTTTTCTGGATTAGCACCATATGTCAGCAAGCATAACAGAGTATCAAGAGACTCAACTGAAACGGTTCAACATGAGTTGCAGTTACCACAGAGTTGTAAGGTACTTTATGACACAAGATATATAATGTTATAGATCTAACCTGTCAGAACATAAAAACAGGTACGTCATTTAATGCCTTCAAATTATATAGCCCTTCCTTGTTTCGATGTATGTGACTAAAACGTTGGAACAAATCATATCCCTTCAATGTCAGAAATTGTAAAGTCACTGTACTGTCATAAGTGTCAGAGCTTTGTACAATCTTTGAAAATCGTTGCCCCCAAATTTAGCCCTTACATGCATGTAACCACTTGCTGGCTGTAAAGTTACAACAACTTCGTTTCTTCAAAACATAGGTATACAATCTCTACCCTATCATTCTTATAGAATTTAGCTGACTCCTTCGGTGCTTATCACAGCCAAAAAATGCCCGCACGTGAAATATCCCATTGAGTCCTGATTAAAATGCCTGTTAAAAGACCTTTAATACTAAACCTCAAAAAATCACTAACATCTGATTGTTTCACTGAGAAGTAGCTCAAAAAGATTTATAAGGTATTTACTTTCTCTTACAGTAGAACCGACAAATATAATTCATATACAGCGCTTTTCCTAGGTAACGCGATTAAATGGATGGAAGTTTATCAACTTTCATAGATGTAAAATAACAAATGGCCCTGTACTACAAAGAAAGAAATGTGTTTTTAAAGAGGATAAAAACACCCATGTAACGCCTCCATGCTTTCTCTCTGAATATCAAAAGCTTGCTCCCATGTGATTTTCACGTATAGATACATTGTCCTGCTCTCATTCGATGGAGCAGTCACGCATCAGCGAATACAATCGCTCAAACTTGGTGCCAAAGTTTGTTTCGTAGCGTTATGTAAAAGTAAGAGTAATGGAATTGCACAAGTGGACGCTGCTTTACATTTGCTGTTAATATGCAAAGATTTTTGGAAAGTTTGGCTACAATAATTTACAGTTTTTAGACATGTCTGTTTTGCTGCTTAACTTTATCTTTTGGCATCTTTCTGTTTAGATGTTCACTTTTAGATAGTTTAGGCTTGCATATTTTCTGCCAGTCCCCCCCCCCCCCCCCCGTATCGGTAGCAAGCAGCGGCCTACGACAGTTAAATGTTTGCCTAATTGTACGTAAAACCCTATTCAGAAAACTTGTTTTGATAACATGTTTTGGGCACAAATGCAAATGACATTCATTTTTTTCTGACATGCCTAAATGTACATTTATTTAATTTAAAACAATACTCAAAATTGGCAGTATTTTCTCAAATGTCACAAGCCTGACACATGACGTTGACACATCGACTCAGGGTTGGCAGCGAAATAGAGCTTAATTGCTTGAGGGGTAGGCGTCATCATGGAGTTTGTTTTACATTTCTGGTGCAGGATGTCCATTGTTGCAAGCCTTGTTAGGATTTCCCCTGGTTTGTAAAGGTGGTTTAGCTGCAACTGGTCATTTTACAATCAATTGGACTGAATATAATGCCCCAGCTTGTTTCCACTCCATGCATGCACTTGCAGGTGGTTAAACTAGGATTTCCCCTGGTTTGTAAAGGTGGTCTAGTTGCAACTGTTCATTTTACAATCAATGAGACTGAATATAATACCCCAGCTTGTTTCCACTGCATGCATACACTTGCAGGTGGTTTAACTATGATAGCTGTCCAGCTAGAAAGGGTACATGTTGGTTCAGGGGTAAGTCAAATTGTTCTTATCTGAACCTGTACTATTCAAATTTAGTAATTATGGTTTGTTTGACAGGTATTTTTTCTTTCATAATGAAGCTCTGCATTTATAAGCAAAACTTATTTAGCTTATTCGATCATCATTTGCCACGTTCATATTTATTCATTATTTTTTGGGTTGTCTTTCCTGAATATTTAGCTTAGACAAGGAGCCACTACTCACAGATACATGTACGGGCAATAGGCTCCGAAACAAATTGAGTAGTTACCCACTGAAGACCCTTTAATCTATTTGGGCTGATACAGCCTATGTCAAAATATTACAGAGAAACGTGTGCAATATGGACAATAGTTATTCCTTATGTATATAGGTTAGACAGGGGGACATTTACCTTATGGAGAGTAAAGAGTTCGGACTGTGGAATAGGTTAATGACTACTAGGAAGTGGTTCTGGGCAAAAGCACACAAATACAATATCTGCAATCTAAAAAAGCAACGCAGAAGAGGCTCCGCCAATCTAGTTTGACATACATTTGTACGACATTTTGTCTGAATGGAGGTCTCCAAAGCATCCAGTGCATGGCGGTGAAAATTGATGCTCAAAAAAGCGATCAGATTGGAATGCTCTGTATGAGAAGCAATTGTAAGTTCAGGTCATCATGGTGCGCAGTTTGGTTTTAAGTAAACAGTATACTTATTCAAGGGATTTGGCGAGCCTGGAGAAGGGTCGAAAATGACTAGATTAACCCCTGCCTTGATTGCGTGCTTTTCCACACATGTTGGGAAAGTATCTGCAGTTTGAAAAGGGGGTCTGAGATATCGTGTATGACCAATATGGCATTCTATCCGACAGTCAAAGTTTGATATAAGTTCCTCATCACCATGACTCCATGAAGGTTTCATTTTCAAATTGTAATATATCTATGTTGATCAATTTCGGTAAGAGACATTTTCTCCGATATAATATGAATAGCCTCTATGGGGATTTGTTTTGTAAGACACCCGTTATATAGATTACAGTAGGAGAAATTCAATGTGATCGGTTTCTCTACGGGAAGAAAATTATTATTTCCACAATAAACAGTAATTCAACTTTTCTTGGCGAAATAAGCCTATTCATTCTTGCACCAGAATTGACAGAACCAAAATTCCATTTTGGTAATTATATCTTATTGTATTTCATATTCAATCTGCGATGAAAAGAGGTAATGAATTGTACACCAAAATGAACAAGCACAAAATAAATTGTTTGTAATGCATCTATATGCCTTGCATTGTGTTTAGGTAATTGTCTGTTGCATATAATGTCTGAAGTCGACTAAAAACGGGAAACAAAACCATGACTAATTGACTGGCTAGCAAGGAGATCCCTAAAACACTCTATTCTGTTATTTTGTGAGTCTTGATGCAAAGTCTGTTAAATTGAAAATACTCTTAGAATGGCTGCCTGTTGAGTCCTCATTTTGCTTTATTGCACGTACCGGTCTTAAAACAAAACTAGTGTCTTATGGTACTTCTATGTTGAAATCTAGACACATTCGGCAAAACTATACGGGTAAACACAAAGTTCTGAGGCGGAAATAGACGTTCATGGCATTATTTAAAACATTCATAAAATGGACATATTCCTCTTTGGAACGAAACACTTCGTGTATTACTAAGGTAGTGGAGCTATGTGAACATACAAAGTGCAATTCCACTGTGTCGCTCTATCTCTGATTATTATCTTTTCTTTGCTTGAGAAATGTTTTATACCATCGTGTAAAGGTAAAAATAATGAGTTATTCCTTTCAACAGTTAGTGGCGCTTTTTTCGTAGGGTCTCATTTACAGTTTGTGGCAAGAGTACTCAAACTATAAGAAAGTTACAATATTGAAAATTTGGAATATTATACCTACATATACGACTTAGGAATACATAATTTACGTGTCCTTCTAGACCTGAGTATTTTTTCTGACTTTGAGCTTGAACAGTCACATAAAGCAATGGAATATCACAAGAAATGGCTTCCTTAGTTATATTCTTGTAAACACCTTTGAACTAAGGTAGTAGGAATTGGTCGATTTAATAGACAGATTTTGACCATGACGGTCTCAACATTCTAGGAACGTACCTGTAAATTTCATTCACAAAATCTGCACTGAGACACAAAAGATATGATTTGAAAAGTTAAAGGCAGTTACATCAAATCGGCTGACGGCCTTATATTGTCTTTAGTGTATGTTTTAGTTAAACAAAGAGCGTGCCCTTTGATGTGTTATCATAGTGAAACAGGCTTTGGAATACAATGGAATTTCAACTTTCTGATCTTATATAGAAGCTTGAACCTGGATGTGGGTTTTTCCAGTTAGCTTTATATGTGAGGAGCTAAATGCTCGTTTGATTATGAGTATGATTGTGACACATTTTGGTAAATAACCAGGTAGCCCATGTATTAGGGGCACAATGCAGTTACGTGTATTATCGCACAATCCCAGCTCCTTGGGATTGTGGATATGCATATCCAAAGTGCCATTAATAAAAGGCTTGAATTGCAAAATACGACAATGTCAATGAAGAGTTTTGGCTTTATTTTCTCTTATTGAAACAAATTCCAATACCTTATGGACTTTTCACATGCCATCTGATACTCTACCATGAAAGGCCGACTGCATACATGGGCGCTGTCATGTTTTCATAAGCAGACCTAGATGCTCATGCTGTTTGACTAAAATATTGCGAGCACATAAAGCATAGGTGACGCTCTACGTGGGGTAGATGAAAAATGCATGCCAAAAGATTTAAGTTTTTAACTGGTATTATTTTAATGAGTGGTAATATTGTCGCATTTTAAGTTGTTATAGTGGTTGCTAATAATGCCGTGGTTCGTAGCAGTTAATTTCCGTAGTGTCATCATAGGCGAAAATCTTTATTTCTGCAATGTTTACAGATAGCGCTTCATTTTGTTTTTTAGATTTTAGCTACTCTACCAAGTTTCTACCAAAGTATATATTCGTCATGTCGTTCTTCAAGCTTGCGTATGACCATCTACATTTGTTCCCATCGCAATTATGTAGGCATGCAAAGGGCTACCCCGGCCGAATTTGGTGTGTGAAACCCTCTGACCAGTCCCCCGTTCGCCTCTCCATTCGTATTTGTTCTCATAATTTGCAATAGTTAAAGAATGTAAACAGCTACCTCTTCCAAATTTTTGGCATAAAACGTGTGTTTGTTTGTTTTATATAAATAACGCGGTTGGAATTGAACAAAAGCAACATCCATTTTCTTTAAATGTCACAGGGGCATTCCTTTTCAGGTTTATTGAATTTTCAACCTCATCACGATAACTTAAAAATTGAAAAAAAAAAACTAAGCCAAATCTGATGGTATTCTATAAGCACTAGGCTGAAGCTACATGTGGGGCACTTATGGGACCACATCCAAGGACACAGAACCATTTAAGCGATCTTGCAATCCGCCTGACAACTGAAGAACTATATGATCTAGGACTTCGTACATAAAGAGGTGAGTAAATGAACTCAGAGTAATCTTCAGGTCAATCGACAGCTTTACTTTATATCTGTCACATATATTATATGTATCAAGAATCTACCTGAGAGGGGTCTTTATATTGTTTTTGATGATGATCCTTCAGTAAATGCTAAATTATGATCACCACAATTGACCTTGAGTCCTTACTCCTTACCTTACAGCGTAAATCTAGTTGATGCTAATCAATTGTTCATCTTTTCACAACACATTCCGTCAATGGAGGGCCATACAAATCGGTTTTACCTTCAGTACAGGTCTGTGACTTAATTTATGCCACCTACCATCAGTGTGCAGCGTCAGATAAGCACAAACTTTTTTTCTCTCTCTCTCTCTCTCTCTTGAGTGTAGGGGCAGTTGCCAGATTTACTGATGGACATTACGAGAAAATCTATACCATGCTGTATACCTCGCAATGTTGCATATCGAATACAGATGATGATGCCAATAGTCCGGCTTGCAAGTGGCAAGTCTATGTAATGAACTTGCCGTTGGCCACAAGTTTTGCTTCAGAATAAAAGCAAAACTCTCTTATGATCCCTTCGATCTTTGTCAAAGGAAAATATAGTCACTTGTCAGGTTTTAAATATCCAAAATCTCAAGGTAAAGACAGATTCAGTGGTGTGGACAGTGGCCTGTCAAGAATCTTATGTATGTGATCTTTAATAGTATTGCTGTAGGGCTACCCATGCAGGCTGGAACCTCATTGTTAAAAATACATCTAGCTTCATTCTCTGCTTGTAAAGCAGAAACTTAAACCGTTTGATAAGTAACGTGAGCCTGTAAGAATAGCTCGAGACCTATCTTTACTAGCGTGATTAGGCTGGCAGGTTCTGATTTTCATGTGTTTGGAATATATATCTTGGTAATAATAATGACTGCATTTAAGCACAAATAAGAGGTTATTCATCAGAAAAAAAAAACTTGAATTTGTCAGTTTTGTCCTTTGTCTGCCTGCAGCACTCTATTGGCATCGATTGCAAAAGCCACATTTTCCCCCTTGGAGGCAGTTATAATATATCCAGATGGAAGAGTGGTTTCATGGATGACAACAAAGTGTTGTAAATCTAATATTGTTTTATCATCATGGCGTGCCCATAAGGCTGTGCTATTCCCTGTCTTCCTGTCTTATTTATGTTTACTTCCATGTCTCTAGACCATTCTACATTGAAAGGAAATGCACATAGATCTCTTGATTTCCACTCTCTTCTCCCCTTCTAAGTTGGGTTATTGGGTGTTCAGAGCTTCATTATATATATATTGTTTTCAATCAAACTTGATAGACCATCTGGAGTACCAATCCACCTATCAGGTTTTTCAATTCCCCCTCCCCCCCCAAGTCTTCCGTTTTGCTTGTTCTCTTTTCATATGAATCGAAGAATTCCTTCCATAGACAAATAATTCTTCTATAGGACCCCTGGCCCCAATGGACGCACAATGTCTAGCCCTGTGTTTCTCTCTCAAATGAATGCCAAGATCATATGATAAACTGCGCAACTGTGGTTTGTAAAATTGATGGAGTTGTTGCATCCGTGGTTAAATAGTGTACACAACTGAAGTATACACATATTATTTAATTTAGGTGCCTTAATATGTTTTGTTAGGGCCGTGTGCCTCATAAACTTATATTTCGGCAACAACTTGAAAATTTATTGACCAAATGGGTTGACGTGTAGTTAATATCCCACTTTGAGGTGCAATGCTTTCAAAGTAATACGGTACTGAGGAAAAAGAAACCTAATTTATATATTGTATCAAGGCGACCAAGGCTCCCTGTCCCTTTCACTTTTAAATCGAAAATATCTATTGTGTTCCCGTTGTTTGTCTACGTTAACCGGGATGTAGTGCTGTAGCCAGGTCTGAATAGTACTACTTAAATGATTTAGTAGTCAGAGTTTTCCAGGGTATCCAAGGTGGTCACTGGTGGATGTCGTTCCTCACCCGTGGGAAAACAATCATCAATTAAACCATGCGTTCCCTTTATTAAACATGAGTAATTCTTTGGAAGTTGGCAGTGAGTATATCAATTCCTTGTCGATTGTCTATACTTGGCGGCAAAGTAATGGCGATTCGCTCAGTTCTGGCTCTCAATTATGTGCCCTGGCTTCACTGTTCGACAGTGAGTACTGGGCAAACATAAATAATTTATTCGTAAAAAGTCAATCTGCTTTGTGCCGGTGATTTTTTTTTCAAGCTGTGACGCTTTGTGATACGATGCTCAAGAGTCAACCATTGTACAAGAAAGTTATCACACAGATAACATTTTTTGGCTTTTAGCTATATTGAAAGGCGATGACATTTGTTTTTTTTTTTTTTTTTTTTGTTTTTTGTTTTTTTTTTTTTTTTGTTTTTTTTTTTTTGTTTTTTTTTTTTTGTTTTTCGTTTTGTTTTTTGTTTCTTGTTTTTTTTTCTTCGTTTTTTTTGTTTCTTTTCTGTCTTTTTTCTGTTTTTGTTTTTGTTTTTCTTCCAAATGCATTAAAAGCGGTTGCCGATACGATAACACACGTATGAGAGTCCTACATGCCGATAGTCGAGAGACAGATTATGGAGTTCAGAGTATTCTCACTGATTACTTGCATGGGACTTGGAACGTAGATCACATATGTTTGATCCCTTGCTCAACCTTCAGACATAAAAGGCCACACAGCACTACCAGTATATAGCCTAACATGCACGAGGTACGAGGGCCCTGGTGCGACTGATGATTGTCTACTTGTACCAAAGTAATCAGTTTTTCCATTCCAAACACAGATGACTTGTACATAGGCATTTTTATGACAATCTTATTCCCATCCTCTGCATCATGTCCATCTGTACATGCCAATCGGTATTCAAAGGAAAATAAGAAAAAAAGTGAAACTACAAACCAGCATCTATGTTTTTAGTGTGGTTATCATTAGTAAACTATCAATTTGTAACATTATAGCTTGATTTGCTATTTTCATTAATCGATATACTGGTATCTGGATTTGAATACTCGATGGGGCCAAATAACTATATAACGATGCCTATACGTGGTCACCTGGCTATGCAGCATTTTGCTTAATGATGCCTTACAATATTATTGACTACAAACACATGAAAAAATACAGTATCTGTCGCTTATGAGATGACACTGGAATGCCCTTGGCCAACATTTATAATCGAGGAAGGCCTTGTTGGGATCAATCTAACCTTTCTTTAAGGATTAATTGTCAATATTGAAAACATGAAACGGTGTCCTAAATTATGTGTAAATTAATACAAAAATATTTAAAGTTTCTTAAAAATGACGAGAAAAGATGCGGTAATATTTGATTTTAAAATTAATGACCAGGCTATCATTAGTAAACAGTCACTTTGGAACATATTACTTGATTTGCTATTTTGATAAATTGGAATCTTGGTATCGGGACTTGAATACTCGATGGGGTAAATTGATTATATAATCATGCCTGTATATGCTCGCCACACTGGAAAACATTTTGTTCAGTGATGCAATATTATGGACTACTGAAAACATGAAAAATACATGTACCTGCCGATTATGAGACGACACCAAAATACCCTTAGCCAACATTTATAATCGAGAAAGGCCTTCTTGGGATCAGTGTAACATTTCCTTCAGGATTTATTTGTCAATATTGAAAACCTGAAACTATGTCCTAAATTGTGTGGAAATTATTACAAAAACATTTGAAGTTTGTTAGAAAACGACGAGAAAAAATACGGCAATAATTTATTTTATAATTTACAACCAGGTTATGGCATAAAAAAGAAAGAATAAAACAAAACAAAACCAAACAAAAGAGCAAAAGTAAAAAAAAAAATAGGAGGTTGCTTTAGTGAATATCTTAATACGGTCATTCTGTCTAATCTGCTATCAGAACGCACAAAATTTTACTTTACTACAAGTTTAATAAATGGTACATTCATTCATTACAACATTACGAACTCGTATACCTTTGCTCCAGCTGGCGCCACCTATGATAATCGTCCTGGTTTACAGCACTTCTTACAAAGCCAAATAAATAATATGGATTGATTTGTAGAATGTCGAAAAAGAACACGCATAACAAAGTTGCAGTCACTGGTTAAACCAAACATATCAAATCAGTGCAGTACATGCTTGCTTTTGGTAAGTATCCATAAAAAAAACCTATTAAGTAAATTTTGAGAAAGCTAATGGAGTTTTTTAATTTTTTGATGGGGAAACTTAAGGGATATTGGTTTTACTATAATGACGCGTATTGTAGTTGTCCACTTTTGGTGTTGCGAACATATTCAAAAAATAATGTGCAACTTCCTTGTTTCAATATTCTTACAGGGCCGTAGCCAGCATTCTAAAACAGAGGAGGCAAAGGGTACAGGTGGGGGATGGGTTTGGGAAGGGGGGCGTGCCCCCCTCCCAAGATTGAAAACTTTTGAAAACTGCACATAAAATGGTGTAATTTAGTGGGTTTTCAAGGAAAAAAAAACTTTATACATATATAAATTCTCAAAATTTTACTTAAATGTGACTATTTTTGGTCATTTTATATGAATTGATTTGCACCTAGGGAAAAGATACAAGTAATCATTGAAAAAAGTACCCCTTCTGTGATGCTCTTATCTTCTATCACTATGAGCGACTCAAAATCTTAGTTACAATAGGGTCTTTTTCTTTTTGTTGTGTATAATAATTTAAACTTAACAAGTTTTGTTGAGGCTAAATAAACTATTTCTTTGCTAACTCCTAACATCATCAGCCAAAATTCAGGGGAGGCAAGCGCTTCCTCTGCCTCAGCCTGGCTACGGCACTGTCTTAATAAAATGAAACAGCGTTGATACGGTCACGGTCAGCTTTTCATGGGCACCTTAAGCGTTTTAAAAGCACTATTTATTAAGATGGTCTCTCTCTCTCTCTCTCTCTCTCTCTCTCTCTCTCTCTCTCTCTCTCTCTCTCTCTCTCTCTCTCTCTCTCTCTCTCTCTTTTTTTTGTCAGCTCATACTTTTTGGACCATCATGAAGCCAGACACCAAATAAGTCAGATCGCCATTGCACCTATTTATTTGGGGGAACAGGCCATGGCAAATCGTAGGCATAGATTTATCTGAAATAGGTATGAGCACTTGTACTTACCATGCCCATACACCTTGCAACCAATAATGACTGGCCAAAAACTGCATCTTAGGTCTTTGCAGCATCAGAATCCAAAAGTACCCCTGAAACACCAGAAATACTATTTACTATTTACAGAAGGCACAGAAGGCACAACCTACCAAACGCGACTCTTCAAAGCATGGAACCTGCATGAAGGAATCCACTACATCCCTGACATGGGACAGGTGGCAACCTTTAAAGATCAACAGTGATTTTAATCGATACTTTCTTCCATGAAATAGACCCTTCAATTTAACAGAAAATTGACATAAATAGCAAACTTTGCACCGCATCTCGTAAAGGGGTGCTTTACCCCAAGTTGAATTTTTGTGAAACCTTCATGGAGCTAGACTGCCTGATTGATGACTTGGCCTAGGTTTATCTATCATTTGTACCTAAACACCTTTCAGCTGAATTTCATGTTGAAGGTTTCAGTTACTGCAACCGATTGCAACAATATGAGTAGTACCGGGAAACTACAAAATGTTTTGCATTGTATCAACGTGGAAGTACTCGCTGACCCTGGATCTGCTGAGGACTTATTAATATAACAGTGAGAGCGGAGAATGAGAATCTGTAAAGCTTTCATTGATCTAATCATTGCTCAAGTTCTTTGAAAACACCCAAATGTTGTATGGTGTACTGCACACAGTTGTTTACCATGCTTAAGACTGGGATTAGATGTTGCCCTGATCAGTTGAATGTAAAGTAAATATTAGTTGTGCTGTACTGCATATGAATCCACAACGTTTCAAGCATATATTTTTCTGGGTCTTCCGATGCTTCACAGCAAGATCCTTTTACCAATTTATCAGGAATATACCACCTTGTACATCAGTATTAAGGCAATTAATCTTCCGCATTGAAACATTACTACTACTTACAATTTACTGCCAACATGTTCATTACATTTGCAGGCAACGATCTGTCCATCCCTTTCCCCAACCGCAACAAAATCCGTTGCTTGATTCATTTACAAACTCTTCTCACAGTGAAATTTCAACTAAACATTACAAGCGGGATCTTCGAAAGCATAACGGGATGTCACACTTTCATAAATCATCTGAACCTATTTATGAGTGAGTACAAGTGACTATCGCAAGTGACTACTGCAACATTTATGATATACGATATCACTTTGCCATTCTGAAATAATACACTAGTATAGAGTGTCATTATGCATTATGTAATTTCGACTTAGTGCACTCGCTGTTGAAGTCGAACGATACCAAAATTCCGATGTACCCCCCGAGGCTGGAATCTGTGGTTATTGTGACCTTAAGGAAGTTGAAAATGAAGCTCATTTCCTACTCCAGTGCACTAAATATAATTCTATAAGGGACAGTGTTATCTCCGATAATGTTACACTTGGTCAATGTGGGTCAGACCAGGATATCCTGCAAATTTTTAACCATCTAATGGTACATGGTAACCAGCATGCGCTTGGCAGATATTATTATGAAGCCTTCAGAATTAGAGACAATTGTACAGTGTGATGTAAGCCATACACTTCTGACCTGATACACTCCATTGGTATTTATATTAGAAATATCTGTATATACATGTAGTATAGAAGGTATAGAGTAAGCAATGCCCATAGCTAGTAGGTTTAAGCTTTGGGCATCAACTTTCTTTCAGTTATTTATTTTTTTTCCTGTATTTCATGGTTCAATTCTTGTCAATTGATACTTTGCATCGGATTCCATGATATGTACTTGCCATGGCCTCTAGAGGGCTTGAAATGTAATTAAGCATTCTGATTCTGATAAACTTCAACAATATATTATAGAAATATTGGATTTTCAGGAATGCAATATGCATCCACTTTTATGGACCGATGTCAACATACTTTACCAAGATACATGTAACTAAATTTTACTCTTCACAATACAATTTATCTTCTGTCCCACATTAAGAAGTGTTAAGGGCCTTAGTCAACATGGGCTTGAGACGAGATATTTTACTACGTCAATTTCTGTCAATTTCTGTATATACATTTGGATCTCTCTCTCTCTCTCTCTCTCTCTCTCTCTCTCTCTCTCTCTCTCTCTCTCGCTCTCTCTCTCATGTCTAATTTATTATCACTAAGTGCCCTAATATTGTGCCCGAAACCTCATAGGCACCTTTGCCTTATACGTAATGAATGCAAACAGGGTTATAGATCATACGTCCGACTACTAGTGCTGTATGCATCAGCTGCTCATCTCTCAACCCTAACTTCCTTGTGCTTTGATCCTATTTCATGAAATCTTACGCCATACACATGCACGAGGATTGAATCCCATGCCCTATAATCTTGGCCACAATGCCATGTGTTTGGATTACAGTGATGTCCATTTTCTAGTTGCGTTATGTGTGTAACACATTCGTCTCCCGTCTTTGACATTTCAGGCTTGAAAACATACCGCAGTTGTACCTGGTCACCAAATCTAACATTTGCATCACCGTTTCCCATATACTATTGCCTAATTTCATGAGTATCGCCATGTTGAATCTTTGGATGTACATCATAGCTCAAGTAACTCAGCTGTACCTCATGCCCATATCGTTTCAAGTTACTATTTATTTGGGGCTACATGATTTGCATTTTGCAGATTTCATGCCATTTCTTTAAAACACCAAGTAAAAACTGTGCTTGTTATTATCAATAAATACTTGCCACATTGATATTGTAATTCTAATTATAAAGAAAAAAAAATGTTCGGCAGGCATCCGTCTATCAAAATCTTACTCATCCATACTTGTTTTTTTAATTCTTGCCTTGACAAGTAGCGATAATATATTTTTTGAAAGCAAGTTTCGAAAAACTGCACATTGAGCAATGTTATGTGAACACAAATATATCAATTTAATATATTCAAATATAAGGCTCTTTCACTTGTATAACATGAGTATCCTTGTTTTTAAACCAACCTCATACATTTCTTTCCAAACCTACATTAAAGCGAAAGTCAGCTTTAACATAATAATTTTTATAACGTTTATCAATCAAAATTCAATAGAATTCAAACAAACAAAAACTTGCATTTCCAATATGTTCCAGTTTTTTTTTGGGGGGGGTTGATTTTTGATTTAGAACGTTTGATCAGTACATGACCAACTTTACACTTTTTTGACACAACACGGCTGTCTTACTCCCTGTCAGTCTGGTTTCAGGAAGGGTCACTCTATAGCAACTGCTCTGACACACTTTGGTGATTTTATCCAAAGAGACATTGACCAGGGACGTTGGTGTGGAGTCTTCTTCCTGGATCTAAAGAAGGCATTTGATACAGCGAACCACCATATTATCTTCGAAATCGCAAGAACTATGGTATAACCCAGGTCATTGAATATAATTGGTTTAATTCGTGTTTGTCTGGTCGGTCAAACCAGACTGTTATTAATGGAAATTGTCCTGACTCCATGAATATTACATGCGGTGTCTCTCAGGGATCTATTGTGGGCCCACGTCTATTCATCCTTCATGACCCTACGTCTGTTGTCGGAATATTTGAGTTCTTTCAGATGACACCGCGATATATTACTCTGGGCGGGGCCCTGCTGAGGTAGTGAGTAACCTAAATGATGAGCTGCTCGCGGTCTCAAAGTGTTACCAGTCAAACACACTTGCTTTGAATGTCGAGAAGACTAAATCTATGCTTTCGGGCACCCAAGTAAGGTAAAAAAGTTTGAACCAGCGGAAATACTAGTCAGCAATGAACAAATGGAACACGTATCTGGCTTCAAGTATCCAAGTGGCATACTGTACAGCACACTCTGATACAAACAACATATTGACTACCTCTCAAAAAGATAAATTGGAGGATTGCAGTTTTTGGTAGGACCAGCAGACATCTTCCTCACAATATTTGTTCAACAATACGTAAATCCCTAGTCATCCCTTTTTATGATTAGTGTGATTTTGGTTGCTGCCCCTGTACAGTCTAAAAACAGATTTCAAATTCTCCAGAACAAAGCTTTACTGAGACAGATAATTACATTTCTGACCAAAAGCTGCACCACTTTTGTAATCTTCTCATGCTAGATAAGAGAAGAAAATATCACATGGGCGTTTTTGTGTATGAGGCTTAACAGAATCAATAACACGCAACTTTACTTACCCCGTACCATCTACTCATATGCAACCAGAGCAGCGCAAAGTAGCAATTTTGATATCCCTTTGGCGAGCCTGAACTATGGTAGAAATACAATTGCTAACCGAAGGACATTAAAATGGAACTCCATCCCCTTTAACCAACACACCTTCCCCTTCTCTTCCCCTGTTTGAAGCAGCGACTAAATCCCTCTATAGGTACTCTGTTACTTTTCCTGGTACGGCACTGGTCACACTATAATACCTATTTAGTTACTTTGAGTTGATATTATTTTATCAAAATACCTGTTTGTACTGTATATACATACGCATCTTTATGATTCCGTTATTCTTCTTATCTGCTCTATTTATTATCTGCATTACCTCGTCATATTGTCAGTGTGATCCAAATGTACCATTTAGGGCCTGTTGGACGACCAGTGAATCTTCACAGCGAGGGTAACCCCGGTTAAAGAATAAAAAAATCAATCAATCGATTAACCTTTACTAAATCTCTAAATGAAAATTCATTTCACATCTTTCAGGCATCATTATTCATTCTATCTATCGTAATATATACCATCAACTTATGACTGCAAGGTGAACGTAGGATCTATTGTAATAGATAAGCATTTGTGTTTGTACGAGGTCCATTGATTTGTCTTCAATATTTGAAAGCATTAGTGATTAACATTGTTCAGCCGGTGCCACTGTTATGCTGGGGTACAATTCTTATAATTATCGTAATCATCACAATTACCATCACATCTACATGTACTCTCACGGATTTCAGGATTCCTACGTTTGATGCAGATTGTGCGAAATGGAACGCTGTCACATATTTCACGACAACACGTTCTTTAAATGTGTGGCTTTGACTATACAGGGCAAGGACACACCTATACTTGGACATGCCTACTTTTTCGGCTGAAAGCCATTATTTTGCTTTGACAATATCCATTAGTCACTTTAAATTTTTACAAAGAATGCAATGTTATCCAGGGAAAATGCCAAACCACACAGCCAGCTATACGCAATTTCTTATTTTAGCTTAGATTTTCTGCCACGCAGTTTTGGCATTCCTTTTTGCTTGGATGGAGCATTAAGCATCCCAGTATAACACATATAGGCACATGCTTGTTTCATTTAGTAGCAGACGTCAGTTCAAAATCAAATTGGAAATATTTCGTGTGCTGCACCATGGATGTGGAATCGAGCGTTCGATAAGAGCGACGTGAACAAAGAATATTCTGAGACAACTGGTTCAGAAATAAATTCTAAGCGGTTCTCCATATAATGATTTGTATCTGATTCATGTTTAAGCATTTGAACATAAATTCATTGTAGCCTTACAAACATACACGATAGCGGGTGAACGTGCCAAGTCTCACCAATAAGTAATTTATTTTACATTCTCTTCCTGGATTTCACCGCATGAAGAGGAAAATATCAATAAACCGCTCTGCTTTTAAGTCATGTATACTTTCACATCAATGCTCTGTTCGTGGATATTTAAGTCCGAAATAGGATAGCGTGACTTTCTTCATTCGGACAAAGAAAGATCAGAGTCAGGAACAATCGGTATTAAAAGGAAAACTGGTAATCCCCGGGTTAGACCTGCCGAAGCATTGTGAAGTACGAGTTATCCATCAAAAGAAGCTGACCCCTATAAACCCTTAGTCCCTGCCGATTAAGCTTTGTAAGTCATCGGTCGAAGCAGATACCTTTATTGGCTTGCCGTCTTAGGACAGCAACTCCAGGGTGGAAGCCATATCCAATGTTGCAAGTGTCTATTTTCCGTCAAAGCTCTTATCAAATGAAACCTTTTGATACAGGTTGCGTGATATGTTGGAAATGATGAATATAATCTGAAGTTTAATCTTTTAGGAAAAATTACATGAATACAAAACCACTTGACGTTTGACGTTCTGAAGTCTTCCAAGTCGAGCAGAGTGTTTGTTGGAAAAAATGTTCTAAAGAGGATAAATAGTACCGTCAGAAGGACAGAGAGTAGCGTTTGATTATCTAATGTGCAAAATATGTCTTAGTTTGAAATCTGCTACTTTGTTAAATGGTTTTATAATGCCTCTCGCTCACCACTCTACCACTTTATAACATTACTTATTGCGATTATGCTTAAAGCAACCTGCCACCACGTTACACAAGCTTGGTAATCACCTGTTTTGGACCAGTTTTGTACCAAGTTTCATTGCGCATTAAAGTTCCAGTCTGCCAACACTGGTAAATCGATCGGCTGAAACAGTTTCATTAAGCGACTCTTCAATTCTACCACCTTTGCTGAATCTCTGGTGTTGGACACATTCCCCAGTGATTGAGATTTAAGTCCTTGCCTTTAACGCTGTATGCCGTTGGTATGTCACTGAATACCAGTAACTGTTCCAACCATTTGCATGCCAATCCCTTAAACATGCTTCTGCCATAGCTGCATCGCGGGGCACTTCCCCGAATCTCATTAATTGTCATTTGAATCTTTTAAAACTCTACGCCGTTGATATGCCACTGGATACTCATAATTGTTCCTTTAATTCTTTGAAAATCTATCGCCGTTGTTCTGCCACTGGATACGTTTCACGGATCCACTAACTCTCATCGCAATTTCGACCGAAGCCGCTGTGCCCCGGATTAACATAACGATACTAGATTCATATTGGTAAACGGACATTTCAGGACCTGTGTGGAGAAACCGGCATGTCTCTTTGGGAATGATCCAGGTCTTCTGCATGCCCACGAGACCTAGTATAAAACCACCATCACGACTCACTTCCAATCTCCTGTGTCAAGGAAATTCTATGTTTAATAGTTCACGGGATATCATAGGCAAACGAAATTTTGAAAATGTACCGCGTGAACTTGTGTCAGTCGCTGAAATGTAATCCATCCTACAAAGACCTGTAATCCTGGGTTACATGACAATCGTGGCTGAAATGACTCTAAGTTATTGTGCAGAACGCATAGTATGTTCAGGGTAGGAGCACACTGCGAATACATACCTGCCTAAACAAATCCTTTATTTTTTTACTACTTATACTACTTCGATAATAAATGGAAGAATAGACCTTGTGTCTTGTTTATAATAATTATGGACATGCCTTAATCAAATATTATATTGGAGCTTAATGGTGAAGTAACCATTGTAACTGGTGGGGAAAAATAGCGACGGACAGACCCTTATCTTGACAAAGTATTTCTGCCTTCAAATCCACACAATTGCAGGGTTTTACTAAGACGAAAAGATAGCTGATTTTCATATTTAGGTGTATTCGACCAAAATGTTTTTTTCTGACGTGAAGGTGAAACTCCATTACAAGTTCCAGAATCAAAACTTCGGGAAATGCTTCACCATGCACTGACGGCGTCAGGCTTTATGCGTCTTTTCAAAAGAGAGGTCTGTCCAAGTTTCATGTGTCAAATAGGGCTCTAGTTTTAAGTGACTTCCAGTTTTAAATGACCAGCGCCTCGCGTCACCAAAAGTAGGCATACATTTCATACCTGGTACTTCTGGTTAAGTTCGTGGCTTTGGATGCGGTTATTTCTTTGTTTAGTTTTATTTTAACATCATTACATGTCATCGCTATAAGAAGCAGGCGTGCAGTAGTGATGGGAAACGTGCTGGATGGATACAGGTCCAAGAGATCCATTTGCTGTTTTATTATTTAAAGCCATGGAAGAGAAGTATTTTAATCTTTCATGACTAAGCAGAAAAGCCACTGCCTTAAAGCAATGATAGGGCAGCTGGCATATTGCGCTAAGAGCTTATTATATGACAATGTGACATATGATATTGGTCACTTTGGATATATATATATATATATATATATATATATATATATATATATATATATATATATATATATATATATATATATATATATATATATATATATATATATATATATATATATATATCCATTTTTCCGATGCTTTGCCTTTTTTCTCCTTTGGCCAAAAAGCCCATGTTTTTGCAGTTTGATGACAACAACTGGTCAAACATAAACCATATAAAGGTCGTAGAGTCGTATCTCCTTGTGGGACACCCGGTAGAGCCTTAACTACTTGTACGGCACCCCATAGATAGAGGTTCCAATCGTATTCCAGATAAAATAATGAAGTTTCCGTTAGAGGAATCATTTAACATGATGAAGAATATACCGTTGTTTTGTTTTGTTTTTTTTTTTTTTTTTTTTTTGTTTTTTTTTTTTTTTTTTTTTTTTGTTTTGTATTTTGTTTGTTTGTTTTTTATTGTTATTTTGTGTGTGTTCTTTTTGTTTTGATATCTTTTGTTTGTTTGTTTGTGTTTTTTTTTGGTTTGATTTTTTTGTTTTTTCGTATTTTACATATCCCAAGATATTATGCAGTTGATTTTATTTCACATAGCATAAAAATGACCCACAATAAATTACTGCTTCGATTAAAACTTCATTTGGTCTGACGGATGAAGCCATTTGTAAGAGATGTCGTTTTCTCGCCTTAAAATCTCCTCGACAAAACAGCTGTACCATTTGCAGCGTGAAGAATCCTGTTTTATATTAAAGCAATTTGTGGGATTCTACAACGCGTGCTGCTGTAATCTTGCTTTCAGAAGAATTTTAAATTAAACATAAATTTGATTTGATGTCGCAATTTCGCAAAACGAACTTGACTTTCAGCACTCACTCAGCTGATGTTATTTGTATGACATGCATGGGTCCTTTTGTGATTATCTTATATTTTTAAAATTTTGCTTGCTGGACATCATCATATAAGCGGTGAAGTTCAACGAGTTGACTGTTAATTTTCAACAATATAAAATCTGTACATGCTCTCTGGAAGATACATACATTATCCCTGCTTGCTGTCCTCTGTATCTTCAGCAGCTGAAAATGTCAGCACACTATAACACGGGGTCATGTTTAGGTATGGGTAAATTTAAGATGGCTATGTTAAAAAGGGGCAAAGAAAATAAATATGTACATCAACAGTAAAAAAATAAATAAATAAATAAGCTGACCAAGTCTATCTCTAGCTCTTTTTGTCTTAAACTATATATACATATATATATACATATATATATATATATATATATATATATATATATATATATATATATATATATATATATATATATATATATATATATATATATACTCCCCTTGCCTGAATATGGTAGAGCCATTACTCTGCGTTCTCTCATTGACCGCCAGGTGGCGCTGCGGAAAGCTTTCATCCGGGTATTCAACAGCGGGTCAACCTGAGTAGCGTCGCATACTATGATGTGTTAAGGCATGGTGCAAACTGAGCGTTCTTCTTGGCGAATGAAATAACCAAGTGTAACTCATAATCATGATAATGTTATCATTAATAAAAACTTTTTGTAGAAAATAATGCAATCAAGGAATCAACCCAATACACATTGTTGTGGAGTTAATCACATTCGATTTTAGTTTTAATTTAACTTTTAACGCTACCTGCCGACCCCCCCCCCCTCATACACACACACACACACACACCCACACACATACAGTAACACTGTAAAACTTGGGAATTCATCTGCAATAACATATTCTGATGAGGTTGTCCACTTGTCTTTATTTTTGACACAATGACAACACATCCGGCAAATAAAATACAATCGACTTCTTCAAACAGTGTTGCCAACCCTCCCGAATTACCCGGGTGAATCCCGGAATTTTATGCTTTAAATTCTTGAAAAAGTGTGGATTTTTGACAATTTTGAGTCACCTCCCGGAAATTCATCAATATTTTCCTTCTATGTTTTAATATATCAATCTCCCTTAATTTTACTTTCTATCTCTCGGATTTTAAGTTTGGCAGGTTGGCAACACTGTTGAACTCCCGGAAATTCATCAATATTTCCCTTCTATATTTCATATTAATTTATCAATCTCCCTTAATTTTACTTTACATCTCTCTGATTTTAAGTTTGGTAGTTCTTAAAACGCGATGACCAATGTTGTTTTATCCGACTCGATCCACCATTATCACCCGCGATGAACCGGGTCACATTAAATCCTTGCAACAGGAGTCTTACGAAATCCTCATGCTGTTGAGTGCATATTATGTGCTATGTCGATAATTTGTTATATGTGATCATTGCATTATCTTAATAACTGTCGAAGAATATTCTTTATTATTGCATTTCTTTCGACCATTCACATAGTCGAGTGGCGCTACGCAGGAATGTAACAGGCAGAATGCAGTTCCCGGTCACCGCGGTTCAAATGGATTTTTCACCTTTTTAACACAACATACGAACAAATGCATTCATGCTCTGCTATAATACAATCTTATCTTTCGTGTGTGTAAAATTTATTAGCAGATATTACGTCAAAAGGAAAATTTTTGGCACTTTGATTGCCGATACGTACAATGCTATCACAGTGTTTGCAACCCCGCCGACACCAATGTTCACCCGCAGGCGAGTACCCGGATGAAAGCGATGATTCGCGCCGTGTAGTGGGAGTTTCTGGAAACTTAAGAAACTGCCCTTCCCTATTCAACTGGATTTTTGTCCTTTTGTGATTTGGACGGCAACAGAGCAGATGTTAATGTTGTTCTATCGATGCTTTCGGGGCTTACTTTGTGTACTAATCATCGGCAAATCTGTGCCAAGAGGCATCCCTTGCACACAGGACCCCTGCCATTAAACCGCTATCCTCATGCCAACGATGGGCTTCCGACTTTTATTTTATTGCTGATAGGTTTCGCGGTAAGACCGGTCTCTCGTGTTAAATCTGTTGGATGGATGATCTTCTGTACTTAGCAGAGGTCCCCTTGATGTTTGAGTTTCCTGACAAAAGACCCATGCGTCTGAACAGGGGTACTGTTGATCGAAGTAAAATCGACCCTAAGACGACCAGCAACATTCCATTTAAAGACATTTTTATTAATGTGACAGCACCTGATTTCCGGACTTTTAGATTTGCTATCGCATTCATTTGAATGAATTGGTTTCTGTTTTTTTTATGTGCATATACCATCATAGAATGTTATATTAATCATTAAATCGGCTTCTTTATATACAATAAGTGAGAAGACTGCGGGAAACAGCCACCCCCCCCCCCCTCACTCCCGAACGCTTTCTTTTCATGTGATTAGATGTGCTGAAGCGAATTTCCTGAATATGTAGTCGTGATTTCCGTTCGATTCTTTGTTCTTCTGTCTTTGTGTCACGTCTTTACACGAA
>OZ026616.1:21388860-21628860 GCA_964020975.1 Hermodice carunculata | reverse complement strand
ACACTTCTAGGTATAGGGTAATGCATGTTAAAAGTACCAATCTCGACAGTAAATCTGAGGTCAATTAAAGCAACAGTAACATAAATTGTAAAACTTTTTGATTAGTATACCTGTCAAGATCGATAATGTACCAGGTATTTTTAATTTGAAGATGTCAGAACCCTTTTACAGGCACAATTAATGAGACCCTCATAGAGTATATGTGTACTGACCACCACACATGCATAGGTGTCAATTGGTTTCTGACACCTGTGGGGTTAATCACCAGAGTAGTTTGCGAAACCTTTAAACTGGGTATATTTTGGCAGTTTGAGCTCATGATGCCACATCATATGGCTCTGTGGGATATAATCATTCATACAGGCGTGTCGTTTCAAGGACAAAACACCATTGTTTCAGTTATGTCAGATAACCTACTGATAACGCAAGCGTTACTGCTCTTAAGAGTCTTAACCTATTGAAATAAGTTCAACATTTTATGAAAGGTTTCACTAACATGTTAGAGGCAATTTTCCTTCCATACTTGAACTGGTTCATCTGAAATATTCATTTTATTTCACCATGCAAGCCTTGCTCTGTGACAAGTGCCTATGTTTTAACAAACACAATGAAGTAGTCTTACCCCAAGAAAGGGGCTTTCTCTAGGCATTGGAGGTGAGAAAATCACTGGGCACAGTGGTACACCTGTGAGGGAAAGTCCTGAATTACCACCCATATCAGCACTGCATTTCTATTTCGCCATCATTACTGAAGTACGTAGAAATGCATCGTTGATTAGTTCATTTAATAAAGCAATTACAGCAAATGTTCACAAAATATCTTTCGCGAGAATGCCATGTTTACGTTTGGTTCCGCGTTCATGTGTTAGTTACCATGGTATATAATAGATAGCGCGGTTATTCAATTACATGTGCACTCCCTATCCGCACGTGCCACCAATGCTGCAAGAACCAATTGTAGTAAAGTAACATACCTTATCATGCCATTACTCCACAATTAATTTCCCAGTGATCCTGAGATACACATGTAACGGTAAGTCGATGCAAGTGCACTCATAGACATACTTGATAAATAATCCTTCATATGACCGAAACAACGGAGCCAGTGTCAAGATACGGTGTCAGCGAGTAGTACTAGGCCTGGAACTGAAAGTAGGCCTACCCTTGCCGTGGTATCCAATCCCTCCGGCTACACACCCAAAATGAACTTTGCTAAGTACTGTCATAATTGTTGTATAAGCCTTGCACTAAAGAAAAGTCTGTCTCCTGAAAATAATTGAAACACAACACAATCTATTACGAAACTCGCCTGGCACACGTCGAATTTGCCTGTTTACCTTCGTCGTTAACGTTCAACCGTGATATATAGATTTGTCACATGAACTCATTCAGGTAATCACATTTTTCGGACATCGTTCTTGTGAGGGTGCCTTGTGAGATTTTTCACGTTCCAAAAAGCTCCCGAAAACTATATTTGCAGGATGGCCAAATGTAGGCCCAAGACACAATTATGACACCCTCGGTCTGTGTTTTTCATGATCAATATTCGGAGTCTAGGCCTCTTTGGAAGGTTTAACAAACAGCAGCACAATTTTCACACCTCTACTCCCTCACCCACCCAACCACCACTTTTAGGGCCCCGCACATCTGCGAAACGGTAAATTCCGCAGTGGAGGGAGTACGCAAGGAAACGGGAATAGCATAAACAAAAGCAATGATAATAGGTGAAAATAGACCACTAAACCGTTTTCGCCCCCATATGTGAGTGTTTTTTTTTTTCTTTTTTTTAACTTGATACCATATCATAATAGGAATTAAGTATGGCGCGGCATTGACTGCTGCAAATATATCACTCAGGGGGCGGTGAGACTCCGTCAGAAAACTTGCCTATCGGCGATCTGACTTCGATCTCACCCCTTTCTTCGCGATATATTGACAACAATTAATTCCACGCCATACTTAATTCCGTAAGTATTTCTTCATTGCAACTATCGCGTTTTTTTTCACCCAAAGTGTCCCTGCATCATGAGAATAATCCCATGTAGTGAACGTTGAGACCTGCTATTTAACTAGCAACGTTACCAGTAAGATATTTTATTGGTACTCTATTGTCTACCTTTCTCGAGGTCATCACCTGCTTATCTGCAACTTGTCTTTCCTTGTAGGTAGTGAAGTTAGGGACACGTTTTCCTTTCCCTTTAGAGGCACACAACATGCGCTTTGGGTGTCTGTCTGTCCATCCATAGGCCATTCAGTCAAGTTGTGCCAGGTAGATTTTGTTGAAGCTGTAAACAAGTCCCTCATAGGTCTGAAGAAACTGTAAAGGATATTGTTTTCACAACTTGTGCTTCAATTTAAACTTTTGAAAGTCAATGTCATAATGTTGTTGGGGGTAAAAGTTCTGCTTTTTTTCACATATTGGGTACAACAAATCGTATATTCAATGAGCCCAACATGAGATCCTTATACATGTATCATAATAATACGCGCGTTCTTTTGTATTAATACTATGGAATGTGAAAGTGCACATATCAGTAATGACCAATTATTGTTAATTATAAACAGTACTTTTCATCAGTATAGACATTATCTGATTTAACAAACTTGAGTTCTACGCTAGGTCATTAGATTAAGACGTAAAGTTTGGATTTTTGGATCACTGTGACATATAGAGTATCACCTACTACAACCTGCATCATGATACGCTATCCTAAAACCATGTAAACCGTGTACTTTTAAATTTCAGGATGGACTTTAATATTTCGTATTAGTAAATCACGAAGAAAGATTAAGTTGACAACGTAATAAAAACGTCACTAGGGGCACACAGCCAAATCTGTAAGCCTCGGAGTCCAAGAGTCCCAAAGTTTTCTTTTAAAAGAGCTCTACAGTAATCAAAATAAAATCAAAATAAAGGCAAAATTTAAGACGGTGCATTTTTGAGAAGTGTTGCATGTCTGAATCATGATTGTCAATTATTTCTGGATTATCGAGGGAGGGGGAGAGTGTATTTTGGTGGTTTGTTTTTGTTTTTGTTTTGTTTTTTTTTTTTTTTTTTTTTGTTTTTTTTTTTTTTTTTTTTTTTTTTATTTTATTTGGGGGGGGGGCTTTTTCTTGCTTGTTGGTTTTATTTTGTTTGTTTCATTGTTGGTTTGCGGGAGGGGGGCTGTTCTCATTGATAAATCAATCAAGATAAGAGTGCAGCTTCGAACGAACGTTTAACGGTATAACGATCCTTAAAGGTGTATCGAAATGACTTCACAAGGAACTATTAAAATAGGGCTATAAGTCGACGTAAATAAGTAGGCCATCATTCATCAATATTGTGCACATTCTCAATTTACATGACCATAAACTACTTCAGTGATCCTTGGCTTATATCGTGCAGTTGCAAGTAAAGTAAGTTTTGGTATCTCGGTAGGACTTCACGTAAAGACAAACATGCATTTTCCGACGTGCCGAAACTAAATACCACCAACCTCGATGGATGGGGCCAGGGGTATTTTTTAAATAACGTTTGATTTTAAAACACCGTTTTTAATATATGATTAGTATTTAGCTTATTCCTAATATACGCCTGTCTCAACCGTTTATTAAACTGTATTTTCAACTTTTTCGTGCTGAGCATAACAATACATACCTATAAATAGGAAAAGGAAAAAAAATGGCCGACCTATGTAGCTCAAGTTTTTCTCCACGGAATTCCGAGCATAATAATTAACTTGATGAAAGTACAGAAAACCCAGCTACTGGTTGTGTACAAAAGCTGCCATGTTTTTTTTTTTTTTGGGGGGGGGGTATTTCTACTATATGAGAGAAAGAAAACAGCAAAAACAAAACAAAAACAAAAAAAAAACAAACAAAAAAACAAAAAACAAACAAAAAGAAAAACAAAAACAAACAAAAAAAGATACCGTTCCTCTGAAACCTTTCATCAGAGAGTGCACATGACGGGTTTAAGGTTTGAAGATATACACAATGATGCCATTGTCCTCAATTTGCATGACCTGTACATCTCCTGATACATAAGCTGAATGAAAGAATATCCCATTAATAATGCATGTGGTAATCATGCTCCTTAGTACCTTATCACTGGTCAAATAGCGACAGTGCTTTATAGGCTAGCTGATCAAGACTCTCCTCTAGCTGTGGATACCATCTGGTTTCTCAGTGGGAACTATTTGAGTGGAGACCCTCCTCGTCCATGTCATCACACTAATTGTGGTTGGCGTGCGTACGTCACAGGGTTGCAAAATACAAGATCATTTCCAACCACCCTTTCGCAACCAAGGTCGCCTTTTCCTTAGAGGGATTTACCCAGCATGAGGAGAGATTTGCATGCAAGCTAGTTTCTCGGATCTCACACAGTTCCATGGTCGCGCGCACTGGTTCACCCAGACCGAATGTTCCGTGCAGGCATTTCTCAACAAGGCATCCTGGATAGCTTAGAAAAAAGAAAATGAAGTTTAGGAATACCACGTCTGGAAAGAGCACCTAATGTAAACTAGGACAGATGATTTGCTGCATAGCTAATCAGTGTGTGTGTCTTCAAACCATATTGGTATGGCAATGTACAACTATTCCATCACACTGAAGTAGAAGTTGGAATGATATCTCTATCTATTATAGCTTTGAAGTTATTCAGGATTTAAAATTTCAAATGCTGCTAATTAGCCTAATTTGAATTGCTACAACTCTTGTATTAAATTGATTAGATGTGCACTGGTCAATAACACCCTAGTAGAAGTTGGAATGACATCTCTATCTGTTATACTTTTGAAGATATTCAAGATTTAAAATTTCAAATGCCCCTAATTTGCATAATTTTAGACATCTTCATTTCTGTGTATAAAACGGCCAAAGGCCTTGTATGGAGGTACAATCATGCCAAGTTTGGAGTTTCTATGTGTAATAGTGTCCGAGAAAAGTGTCGGACAAATTTGTCGGTAAAGAAGAAAGGAAGAAAGAAAAAAGAAAGAAAGAAAGAAAGAAAGAAACTGGAAAGAAGATTTGCTTGAAAGCAAATCTGTCTGTGTGCCTTTAAAAGTTGTAAATATTAAATGCTACAACTTTTATCCTTTAATACTTCACATTACATTAAGCTTATGGCTGCATGCAAATTTCAAAGTCCAAATGACCTTGACCTTTGACCTTTACAGGTCACATTTAAATTGCACAGTGTTACAATACCCACAATTTGAGCGAAACATGAACCAAATCGGATGAAAATTGACCAATTTATGGCAAGATGAAACTTTCGAAGGGCCAAATGACCTTAACCTTTGCCTTTTTGAGGTTACACGTTCTTACGAAAATGTCCAGTGTAGCAATACCTATAATTTGAGTCCAACATGATTAGAATTGGATGGAGATTGGCCAAGTTATGACATGATGAAATTTTCAAAGGTCCACATGACCTTGACCTTTGAACTTTAGAGGTCACATGTAAATTTGAAAAATGTGCAGGGTTGCAAAAGCTACAATTTGAGCCAAACATGATCAAAATTGGATGAAAGTTGACCAAGTCATGGCTAGGAGAAAGCCACCATCGAAAGTGGCCTTTGACCTTGAAATGATCTTTGACCTTGAGATGACCTCTACCTGAAGTGAACCTTGACCTCAAAAATGACATTTTGGCTTAAAATTGACTTTCGACCTTGACATGACCTTTGACCTTGACATGACCTTCACATTTGAGATGACCTTTACCTTGCTATGATCGAACTCCTATACACTCGGAACCGCATCTACTATAGTATAAAAGATATTGAAGATTTAAAACTTTAATTAGCCCTCATTTGCATAATTTTGAAAAGCATGACCTCTCATTATCAAAAGGCCAGACTTTATCCATAGAGGTATAATTTTGCCAAGTTTGGAGTTTCTACATATAATACTTTTCAAATGAAATGTCGGACAAATGTGCCTGTAAAGAAAGAAAGAAAGAAAGAAAGAAAGAAAGAAAGAAAGAAAGAAAGAAAGAAAGAAAGAAAGAAAGCAAGAATGAAAGAAAGAAAGAAAAAAGGAAGAAAGAAATAAAAAATTCCAAGAAAAACAAAAAAGTGTGCGTTCACACACACACTTTAAAAACAGTAGACGAACAACCTCTTTCCACAACTAATTTAGCCTTGGATTTACAACAGTATTTTTAATGTGGTACAAAATTCTAATGTGAAGAGTTATGAACATAACTTTACTCATGCAGGATAAGTCAGTCTTGCAACG
This sequence comes from Hermodice carunculata, assembly GCA_964020975.1. Lineage (NCBI taxonomy): Eukaryota > Metazoa > Annelida > Polychaeta > Eunicida > Amphinomidae > Hermodice > Hermodice carunculata. Next base: position 21,622,636 of record OZ026616.1, on the reverse strand, counting down.
TGCTAATGCTACTAATTAGGGCAATGCCGCTATAATTTTTTTGTGTAAATTTCATATATACCTGAAATTTAATTTGAAAGAGTTGCAGTGAATTCAATATTTCCATTTCGATTTTATCAGCAAATAGTCAGCTATATTGTGCACCGGATTAACTATAAGTAGATGTGACCTAGGCTTATTTTATTTTTTTCCATCGATCAATTTTCAATATTTGAAAGTATAGCCTGAAAAATGTTGAATTTCGTCGCTAGGCGGCGCTGATGGCACATAGCAAAATGGTGTCTTCGACAGCAGACGCTCAAGTTGGAGAGTTGCCAACACCGATCTTAGAAGCGTTGGCGGACGGTGGTCTACATTTAGAAAGTGTGGAACTTGACAACTTCGCTTCTGGGAGATTTGTGGACAGTAATGTGGATGATTTGTTTGCAAGAAATGGCAAATATAAACACGAAACGGAAGACTGCTTCATACATAGGGCTCCTTCAACAATGTCTCGTTGAAAAAGTGGAAGTAAGTGAGATAGTGGACATTCCAGCTGATGAGCTAAGTGACTATTTGGCAGAATTTATTATAAATGTCAAAAAGAATGATGGTTCCGAATATGAACCAGCTGGTCTACGATCCAAATTTGCCAGTATCGATAGACATTTAAGGGCCAAGAAGTACCCCAAGAGTATCATTATGGAAGCGATCCGGTATCGCTCACTCGCTCCGCTCGTTCCTGATATCGGATCTCCTCTCGTTGTAAAAACGATATACATCATGGGCCATTTGATAATATATATATATGCAATTGATACTTTACCCGTAGTGCATTATTCGCTTCAACGCGAGGAAAACGTACAATTTAATGTGCATGCAATATTGCAATGGTTAAATTAAGATAGAAATAAAAGCCTGCCTCAACTCACTCAGAGTTATTTTCCATATTCCTGTAATTCGATTTTACAATCAAATTTGCGTGCGTCTTTTGAAAATCAGTCAAGTGAAATTGTAGACGCAAAATGTCCTTCCTTATAAAACGTATATTATCAGCTTTAATCAGAAACTGAGCATGTGAATTCTCGTTGTAGCCTTTATCGTTTCATGCTAGAGAATACCTCCTGCTCCCTTCCATGTTGGACCCCAAGGGATTTAAAATAAAATGCGGATATGCCATGCAGCTGAGATTATGAACTATAATAGGTTTTGATTACTATGTGCTCATATTTCATGACCATAATGCAGATATTTTTTTCTTCTATAAAATAGTCGTCTGTTGTGACTTTATAGGCTACAAGCAGATAAAAATTATGTTTTATTTCATGTGGCCTCCTGATTTTTTTTCTTTTTTGGTGTGTGTGTGTGTTGAGGTCTATACGTAAGCTCTAAGTTTTAATTGTTCAAGCTTCTCAGCAGTTTCGTGTTTTGTCTTAAACCTTGTTAAGCTGTATAAGTGCTCTTCGACAGGTGGTGCTGTGATTGTTTTACAATATTTTATAATTTCCTGTCTCAGTATTTATAGGGGTTCTAGAAATCTCTGGTTTACAAGCACTAGATCATTTGCATTATTTACATGCTGTTGGGACTTACCATAGGCATTAACATTTAAAGTCACATAATACACTTCATAACTTTGCGTAAATGTTCCCAGAGGCGGTTGTGTGGGGTATTGGGCTTGTTCAATTAGGGGAGAAAGCTTTTAAATAAACTTTTGACCTCGTAGAGCTGTTGAACTCTCTTGATGTTCCAAAAAAAACCAATGTTTACCAAGCCCCTAATATCCGAAGGACTTAACTTTGCACCAGGCAGCATTGATGGAGGCATGCATGAAACCTTAACTTTGGTATGGCTGATTGTAGGTTACCTTCTCTGTGTCGCCAGATAATACCAGGCTGGGAACCATTTAACCAAGTTCTATGTGCGAGTACAGCTCTGAAAGCATCAGTAGGTTTTCTTGCCAAGTATTCCTGCTGTAGCACATAACTCAGATACAATGATGACAGTGCATTGTAGGTGCCAGAATTTAGAGACGCTGGGCAACCAATAAACTCTCATAACGTTTGGTCAAGCACTGCATTTTCCTGTTAAAGAAGTTGTTTGGCATTATCCTCAGAAGTTTGCTAAAGTTATTGTACTTTTTTTTTGGGGGGGGGGGCTTTCATAGTGTTATAGTGTACATGTCTGCACTGGGTCAGCATTTTGAGGTCTGACAAATATCTGGATTTAGAGTGGATTATTTTCAGAAGGGACATGCACAAAGATAATGGGTAGCAAAATGTGGAATAAAGGTGTGCAAGCATCCAAAATTAACATGGAGGCTCTTGTAAGAGTCTTCATGGAGAAGTTTCAGTCCTGGCTAGACCAGCAGAGAATATCATCCTTACAAGACTTGCTTCCTCCTGTTCACGCAATTTCAACTGCAGTCCTAGAAAAGGATTATGGAAAGGTCCAGCCTACTGTAAAAGTATTATTCTAAAGACGCCACCTTAGAGAGTGATTTCGAAGGTTTCATGCAATAATAATCTGGGGATTCAAGTTCTTTTTCTAGAAACAGTACACTGATGTGGTGTCTTTCCACCTGAAGTTTATCAGAGCTGAGCAAGATGGTTCATGGGATATTCATTTGTCCAGCTTCAGACAAAAGCTGGAATGGATGGCTGTTTACAACCATGTCAATTACGTACGATGGGGTCCCACAAGTGACATTGACATGGCACAGCTAGCGAACGATACCTATCCTGTGTATAAGGAATTCATGGGTAGTGATGTTTTGTCAGGTTGCCTGGTTGGTATAACATATCAGTAGTCTTCATTGTTAAGGTGGATGCTGGTATGCTGTGACAGAGTGATTTGTATAAACAGCCTGCATTATTCAGGTGTAGATATTAGTGATAGTTTCGAGCAATTCCATAAAGAAATCCTACATTCCAAGGTCATAAAGATGAAAGAGATGTGTAACACCTCATGGATTATATTAAACATTTTCATCCCTTTGGGCATGAGTCTGAGCAGCTTTTGGTCATTTCTAACAATGATGCTTCATTCACGACAGAACAAAAAACGTTTGCAAATATGTATAAGGTCAGTGCACACACAAAAACTGGCCACACCAACAATACAATCTGGCAGACTAAGTTTAGCATGAAATAGCACCAGTCCCTTTGGCACTTGCAAACATTGACGACACACTTCCTTCTGCAGACAAAGCTCCATTGGCACATGTTCTTTGTGACTCTGCACACACACACACACACACACACCCTCCATTGAGGACATGCTTCATTACAGATGCCATGGCCCTGATGAATGCAGTCACTAATAAATTTAGCAATGCAGAGACCTTTGATGACTTGTGTCTGTTGTATCCAAAAGTTTGTTCAACACTTTTCTACCGTATGTGATCTTGTTGATGGGGGGTTTGATGCTAATAAACTCAATTCTCTCTGAAACAGGGAACTAAGGATGTTGGTCAAAAAGTTTGAGGGAAATCCTGAACAATGACAGTCCTGATGTTTCACTACCTGGCTAGTGGCCATCATACATGTCTGTACTTGAGAACAAGCCCTACGTGCAGCAATTTCTAGCAAAGGAATTGAAGAGAAAGGTGCCAATGTTCATAAACAAACAAGAGCTGGTTGTGGCATGTGGTTTTGATGATAATAAGAAGGTATATTCCTCATTGGGAGGCAACTGCAGCATTTATATTCTACTCAAGAAGTAGCAGGCAGATACTTGGATGATTTTGCACGTTTCAGATGCTTCCAAGGAGGGATACTCTAATGTCATTATCCAAAGCACAGACACCGATGTTGAGTTTTGCTATTAGCCTATGAAATACCATTAGAAGTGTGTATATCTGCTTGCACAGGGAAACAACCAATATATGTTCCTGTGCACGCTGGAAAGGAATGATTGCCACCACAAGTTCTGCCCAGTCCTTTTGCATATCACTGTATCACAGGTTGTGATACAGCCAGTTATTTGTATGGTATAGGGAAAAGGTCATCCTGGGTAGTATTCATTGAGATAAAAAGAAAAACTAGTTTCGCTTGGAGCTGACAGTGAAGATTATGACATAATGTCAAAGCTCAAACCAGCAACCATTTGGAACCGTAAACAGTGTCTAAACTATATTTATGCGGTACCATTTTGAAGCTACAGAAGGGGAGCATAAGGTATTTTCAAATGCAAAAGAATAAAGACTGTTCACCAAATGTTGTAAACAACAAAACAATCCAGAAAAAATGCTGCGAGACACACCAAGCTTAGAACATCCATTTTGCAGGCATTGGGACTTGAAAATCAACACAATCGTTTAAAATCAATGCACGGTAATTTCTAAATTGAAATCCTGGTATATACTTAGTAAGCGTTGTCGCTCTTATGATTTCACTTGGAATACAAAAGACAGAAACCAATAACACCGACCCAGCATGGGACGCGTCAAGAGACCTGTCCACATCAGTTGGGAATTCAGGTCTAATTTCAGTCAACTTATTCTAAATCAGCCAGACGATATTCTGCTTTATTTTAAACAGTAAATCGTTTGATATGGAATATTCTGATGACGAGATGTGCTTTTTTTTACAGATGTTGGTACTGGTCTGAAATTCTGGTGGGATCACATTGATTTTTAGTGTGGTTTCGTCAATATCATTTAACTTTTTCTACACTTCATGGAATGATATGCTGGTATATACTGTTATGGCTGATTCTGGTCTCTTCATATAAACTGGTCGTTTTAATTAACATGTGGGTATATTTTACAACTGTTTGGTGGTTCGTAGTTGGAGCAGGCACTTGGCATACAAGCTCTAACAAGCATCTGTTATGACTATTGTATTCAATTGAGATTACTTTTGAAGCAGCTACACCAATATATATTTTCTTACACTGGTGAAAGTATTTTTAAGGCCACGGATTCAGCTGATCTTCATTTAGTTCCAAATAGTTTGTGTTCCTTATGCCGCTTACTAATGTTGTAAAACTCCTGAACAAATCATATTAACTTTCTCCAGATGTTTTATTTGAATGTAGGCTCATAGCATGACGCCTCACTCTGACCTTAATTCAAGTGTTAACACCTACGTTTTAAATTGAGGTGGAGTGCCCGTTGTGTTTGATGGATTGAAATGGCTTGACCTTTCAGAAAAAAAAAAACACAAAAAAACACAAAAAAACACAAAAAACCGATGTATTGCTAAGAATCTCTTGTATTAAACTTAAGAGGTCTGACGAATATTTTATACTATATTCTTAATGATCCAAAACCTCAATTATTTGTAGCGGTGGAAACCGATTCTCTACTTTCTCATCGAATTTTTAAAGTATCTTCGAAGTATAGATATTTTGTATACCTTCCAAGGATTTTTGGTTTGATGTGGCTTACCAGACTTCAAATTCAACTCAATATTAAGTGTCAAATCAATGCTGTGTTTTGGTAATATACCATACATCCTTTTTCAGCCCGGGAAAAGAATAAAGGCTACTGCAATGTTGTATTTGTGTCTTTTTGCCCAGAACCACTTCATAGTAGTCAATATCCTATTCCACGGTTCGAACTCTTTACTCTCCATAAGCTAACCTGTCCCTGTCTAACCTGTAAACATATGGAATTACTATTGTCTATATTGCACAGGTTCCTCTGTAAATTTTGACAAGGCTGTATCAGCCCAAATAAATTACAGGGTCTTCAGCGGGTGACTACTCAACATGTTTCGGAGCCTTTTACCCGTACATGTCTCTCTGAGTAGCGGCTCCTTGCCTAAGCTAAATATTCAGCAAAGACAACCCACATAATAATGAATAAATATGAACGTGGCAATTGATGAATTAGCTAAATAAGTGAAGTTTTGCTTGTAAATGCAGAGCTTCATATCAAAGAAGAATACCTGTCAAACAAACTATAGTTACCAAATTTTCATAGTACAGGTTCAGATAAGAACAATTTGACTTATCCCTGAACCAAAATGTACCCTTTCTAGCTGGACAGCTTTTCCTAGTTAAACCATCTGCCAATGTTTAACTGAAGTGGAAACAAGCTGGGGCATTATATTCAGTCCCAGTGATTGTAAAATAAACAGTTGCAGCTAGACCACCTGTACAAACCAAGGAAAATCCTAACACGGACTGCAACAATGTACATCCTGTACCAGAGATGTTAAACAAACTCCATGATGACACCTACTCCTCAAACAATTAAGCTGTATTTAACTGCCAACCCTGAGTCAATGTGTCAACTTAATGTGTCAGGTTTGTGACACTTGAGAAAATACTGTCAATTTTGAGTAATTTTTTAATAGTGAGTAAATGTGCATTTTGGCATGTCAGAAAAGAATGGAAGTCATTAGCATTTATGCCAAAAGCATGCTATCAAAACAATTTTTCTTAACAGGATTTTAAGTACAATTAGGCTAACATGCAACTGTCGTAGGCCGCTTCTTGCTACCTGTAGCCTCTCGGGGTTTACCTAACAGAAAACATGTAAGCCTAAAATGTGTGATAGTGAATATTAAAACAGAAAGATGCCAAAAGATAAAGTTAAGTAGCAAAACAGACAAGTCTAAAAACTGAAGATTATTGCGGCCAAACTTTCTAATAATCTTTAGATGTTAACAGTAGAACTATAGGGCAAGTCAGAAAAGAATGGAAGTCTTTTGTATTTATGTCAAAAGAATGCCAAGAAAATATTAACCAGATATCAAGTACAATTAGGCAAGCTTGTAACTGTCGTAGGCCGCTTCTTGCTACCTGTAGCCCTTGGGGGTTTACCTAACAGAAAACAAGCTAGCCTAGAATGTCCGAAAGGTGAACGTTTAAACATAATGGTGTCAAAAGATAAAATTAAGTAGCAAAACAGCCAAGTCTAAAATCTCTAAAATTATTGAAGCCAAACTTTCTAACCATCTTGGGATATTTACAGCAAAATTTGTAGAAATATTTGATCAAAAGAACACCTTTGAATCCCCTTGACTCAATTTTATTGTAAATAAATTTGGTTCTTGATGCAAAGTCCTGAAATTTATAACAAAAACGACCAAATCTCAAAATTTGTGACAAAAATGTATTATATCCAATAGTATCCGAAATATTACCGTCCGGGAAAGGATAATTAACTACTTCAAAGTTAAACTCATCTATTTTGTGATAGACTTTAATACAAAACCTGTCATTAGTGACCTGAATATCCAAGTCCAAAAACACATCTCTGAAACCATCTGAATTGTTACCCTCCAAAGGGATATCTCTTGAGTAAATTTCTTTAGCAATTTCACTGAAATTTTGTACATTTACACAAGCAATGTCATCAATATATCTTGCGTTGTTTGATAATTTTGTAGCCATTTGAAAGTCCTTTTTCATCCATTTATTCATATACTTAAATTCAAGCCAGGTTAAGTATAAATCAGCCAGTAAAGGGGAGCAGTTGCTACCCATTGGAATGCCTTTTATTTGTTGAAAAACCAGTGGTCCGCATTGAACAAAAGTATTATCCAAGAGAAATTTTATAGCATCTATCAAAGTTTCAACAGTGTAAGATTTAACGTTACTTTTTGAATATCTATTGTGTGACCAATATGCTTTCTTTGCATATGAATTAATATTTATATATGGTTTGCCATTATGTTTAAACATTTTGCTAATTAATTCTGAAAGTGAAATTGTGACTTCATCTATGGGTAGATTTGTGTACAGTGTAGAAAAATGAAAACATTTGATATTTTTTGCCTTTACATCTTTGATTTTAGATACAAACTCGGAAGAATTGTTAATACTCCAAAAACAATTTATTTCACAGTTTCTAGAAATTGCATTACAGTATTTACGAAAATGATTCCTAATTGCAGTCAAACACAATGTTACTTCTTTTGATAATTGCTTTGTAGTACATTTTGAAGCACCAGCTATGAATCTAGATTTAAAAGGGTTTTTATGTAATTTGGGTATCCAGAACAAAAGTGGAATAGGGGAGTCCTCTTCAGAAATTTTGATATTAAAATTCCTTTTCATCTCATCTTTATGTGCATCTATCAAATTATCAATGGATTGTTTGTGTAATTTATAAACGTCATTTCCTCTTATGTCTGAAATATTGTTTATACCAAGTTCCATTTTCAAAACATCCAGATAATATTTTCTGCAGATGATCCTAAAATTGTTATCTGCCTTATCTATGTTAGTGACTACAAATCTATCTTGTAGTTCTTTGACTGCTTTAGAAACTTTAGGCTGTTTTAGATTAACCGTATTGAAATTCTTAATGTGGGATTTGTAACGATAAATTCTATTTCTAAAGACTCTTTTCAAGTTTGATAACCATCCTTCAAATTTCTGAAATTCCATTTTTTCTTTCTTGGCCATTTCATACAGTAGGAGTCGAGTGCATCACATTTATCCTGAAAAATACCGTCAATATTCAACTTGGGACATATCCGAAATTTTGTGCCTTTTTACATTATTTCTTTTAAACCTGAATTTTGTATTATATCCAAGTTACCTGTAAATACATGTTTGTGATGTGCAGCAACAAAATTAGAATATTTACTATTAGACATACATATAACTTAACTTTAGTTGACTTTTGCTGCCAGAGTAAAGGCGTATGGGGATACATGTCAATCCAAACAAGTTATCTTATAAAATTAAATCAATTATAGGGCTGGGAAGAATGTCCATTCAAGAACTATTGGTCGTATTATTTTTTTTTTCAAGTCAGGGATGTGGAAAGATATGGATTAACCAAAGGGCTTAAGGTACCAGCAGTAAGCATATTATGCTCAACTGAGCACGATGAGTAAAAATGAACATGACAAACGATATACGACCTAGTCCCCTTGTGGTATTTGGATACAGACGGAATTGGTTTTGTGATTCGAATTCCAGAAAAAAAAAACATATCAGTGTACTTGCTTTCAAAATTGGACTAGTAGAAGGTCCATTTTCATCCGAAAATTGATATTTTTGTACACTTTTGAACAAATTTAGTTGTGGCTCTGAAGTTTACATGTCTTGAATGGAAGTTTTGCAAACAGAATCAATGGTAACCATGACCAAAACCACAATCGTACGTTATTTTGATTCAGTTTGATGGGAAAGATAGATTTTGTTGATGCAGACCAATATCAAAGACTGTGAAACTATACTGTATGTGTACATGTATCACAGACATATTTGACATTACGATACAAAACGTAAGCAAGAAAGCGATATTATATGCCCCAATTCATACTTGGAGATGCAGTAAACTTGTCACAACAATCTTTTAGTATGGCATAGATGTTACTTGATTATCTTGATACGGTTAAATTATTAAGTTAACAGGAGACAAACCATATTTCATGATCCGCTCAACCAAGCAACTTCATAAGATGAAATTTAAGTATAGCGATTAAAACATATAACAATTTATATTCAGGTGCTGTGCGTGATTTGAGAAGGAATGGTGTCAAAGATTGCTGATATTTAATTTATAGTTTGTTTTCTCTTGTTTCTGTCCCTTCACGTTGCCATTCATTAGTGTAATTATTTTGTTTTTGTTATCAATAAATACATTGGTATCTTTTCTGGTTATGCAGAAACATGAGAGAAAATCCTCTAGGCTTGTTCAGAATTCTGCTTCTGATGCTTTGATTTGATCGTTAAGATTTTTCTTTCCCCATTGCTGTTAAAATATTGAAGGAACATATATTTCAACAGAATGATGCTTTGAAAAACAGTTATGTGAGTAAAAACACTCTTTCGGTTACTTTGATTGATATCTTTGCACGCTATCAGCTTTAGGCATAAATCAGACAGCTTCCTCACACATCACACACATATATGAAGTAATTATAGAAACCAGGAGGAATATATCAAGTCAAAACTAACCCAGCATTGCACGTTACAATTTAAAAGACTTATATGCTGAACTGTTTCCTTGATGGATAAATCCTTGTGCCATAATGGGGAAAACAAACCACCATGCAAATAGTTCTTTAACAAAAAAATGAATATTAACATGTTTTGAGTCTACAAATTAAAAAAAAAAAAGTATGCTGTTATCAGGATCAACAGTTTTACACACAGATGTACTCAATCACGAAAAAGTTAAGCTAAAAAATAACACTCTATACACTCTATTTTGAAAGGTAATACATTAACAACTACAGTCACTGGTATATTGGCAGGGATATATGCACTCCTAATTCTCCTGCTTTAAAATGGCTGTCCCGGGGAATATTAGGAGTACGATTTAATGTCTTGTTGACGGAGATCTCTGCTTCCATGCTACATAAGTTTTAGACATGTGGTAGCTTATTCCGGTTAAAGTATCAAGAGGTTAACACTTTATCATTGCATATTAAGCGCATTAAAAGATTGTAAAGTTCACAAGCTAAATTTGGCACAAAACCATGTACTTTTGTATACTATTAGAGCAAGACACTGTCTTGGGGAAGCATGAATATTGTCCATTCTGTTGACCTTGTCGATTCTATAAATTCAGTACATTTTGTATTGGGCGAAGCAGTAACTTTGCTTATTCGCATTAGATGGCAGGATAATTGTGTAAAGTCATATGGAGTCACTGAACAGGATCATGTCATTGCAGTTTTTTTGCATAAAATAGTGTATATACAGAGAATGGTAATAGTTTCAAATGAGGTAATGGTGGTTTAATTTTGTTGCATATAAGACCAAATGCATTGTTATCACCTCAGTTTGGTTAATAGTCTATACTTGCTTTCTTATATGCTCTAGGACATGAAATAACCATCAATAACCTGGAGACCTAGATACCCGGCTTATATATGTTATGGATGGAGAGATAAGCTCTCCAGTGATGAGACTGAGGAGGAAAAAAGTGCCCAAACATATACATGGTTAAAACCCAGTATAGACATACTGAAGTGGCGCAAAATATTATTGGTCAGCATCCCAGGATACAACGGGCTTGAACAGCTTGGAGCTGAACTAGACAATTTGAACCATAATGCTACATGCACGGTAGTAAAGAATGGTGGACACATTGACAGTGCTTGAACTTCCTGGGTTAAGGCAAACCAATAGCTCCAGCACCATAAGAAACAGGTGTGCAACTCCCAATATTTAAAAAAAATCCAAGATATTGAAGATTCTTTCCTGCCACACACACAACGAATAAAGATCTCTACATTGACGCAGACACAAAAAAGGCCTGAGAATAAAACCTCATAAAGCGCAACATGATTGGTATGTACTTACTACAGTCAGACAATATATGAAAGAAATTGAAATGGATACATCTACGGCTCTATCCACTTTTCCCGGAGGAACAATCAGAGTTGTAACAAGAACTTTAACTGGCCCACAAACAATGGAACTGGAAAAACAACAAACAGGACAAACCAGATTAACCACACCACGGTCTAGATAGAAGGACTACGTGAGAACTGCCTACCTGTGTGTCAATAGAGACGAAAGCTTGACAAGCACCTTGAACAGCTTACAGAATCTTCATATGAGAAAATTGGAAGAAAAAATGAATATCCTTCCAGCAGCCAAAAGTCTATTTGAGCACCACAAGTGTTGATGCTGAAAGAAGTATTATTAGAGCATATACCTGATAACTTTATAGCAGTCAGCAAAAAACCTCACTGTGCAAAATAAGTGCACAAAGCTGAACAGGCAATTAGATGCACAGAGCATGAAGCTGACATGAAAAAATGTAGAAGCATCAACAGGTAAAATTCATATGATAAGCCATGGAAATAGGTCGAGCAAACTCGTGTACCTAAATAAACTGTAGTAAATTATGTAAGCCTGTACTAAGCCTCAAGAACTTAATATGGGATTGGCCATGTCTGAGGCAAACCAACTAATTATATGAATTTAGCACACATTTTCTTTTTTCATAAAACTAATGACCAGAATGCTAGCTGAAATGCTTTTTTGGATTAAGGTCATAGAATGACTCACTGTGATCAAAATAAAGCAAACTAAGAGCTAAAGTGGGGCACGCTCAGGTAATGCTGCAGATCAATGATAAGCCCTACCTCTATCGTTCATTGGACCAAAATGTGATACACTTGTTCATAAAAGGAGCAATGTAACTCATGTACACGAAAATGCGTTTGACAAACATTGGAGTACCAACAGAACTCGTTTACTACCAGATGCCAAATTTGGTAACATGTTTCCAGAATATATATATATATATATATATATATATATATATATATATATATATATATATATATATATAGAGAGAGAGAGAGAGAGAGAGAGAGAGAGAGAGAGAGAGAGAGAGAGAGAGAGAGAGAGAGAGATAGAGATTGATGTCCTATGCAGCACTCTATTTAAAAGAACATTATTGTGTTATAGAAAACATAGTGACGCATGATGATTGATCTAAACCTTTGAGATGACTTTTGAGTCCAGGGAATACGAATTATTGAATACTCAACATGGACGTTGGTCAGGTTAAATTGATAATATCTTTGACCAATGCAAAAAAGGTTATATTAGGCAGAGGGAATAAGGCTAAATTGAAAAACGGACATATTAACAATTTGTTAAAGAAGGATGCATATTTGTTTTGTAAACCAAAAGGTCTAGATGGTCTCTCTTACCTGGATATATTACCGTGCATTGATGCTCATGGATACTCGCAAATCAGACAATGTGAATACCAGGTGCATCTGGTCACGGATACTTTTCTGGAAAGGCCAAAGGAAAATGTTATTTGGCAATTTTCAAAGTTCATAATGTGTCCACATCGAACGGCAACTTTTGTCTCAATTATTGACAAGTTGATGATGTAGCGAAATAGAACAGTTATCATATCCTTTCATACAAGATATATTTGAACAGGTAGTTGTGCCAATATGTATATGACTGTATATTTGAAATTGGTGTATTAATAAATCTCTGTTGATGCAAATAGCGTCCCAGTAACAGTATATGTCGTCATGCCTTCAAAAGCTACTTAGAATACCTTTGAGCCTTGCCAGGAAAACCAACAAGTTTGAATTTTTAAAGAACCGTCTCGTTTGCACCTATCAGAGGTGGTGTTTTATGGTGTCTTGATGACCTGGTATGTAAAGTGGTGACAAACGTTCGCCTTCAAAACACATAGAAGAAATTTTGAATTGAGAAAAGCCAGGCTAGAATAAAGCCAATTGAGTGACTTTCTTAAACTTGAGGTGAAGGTTAATGGGTTCAGCCGTAACACTGAAGAAATCAAAAGAAGATCAGACAAACCAGAAACTATATTTAAAATGGGCCAAACAAACGTGAAAAAGCTCAGTCAATTCTCGTTTTGTGTATTTACTGCTGAGTGATACAAGTATCATTATATATTCAAATGTTGCGGAACCTTTGCACATATTGGCAAGGAAATTCAGCCCTTATGTTTTGGAAAATATAATTTGCAAATTTCGAAAGACATGTATTTGTTGAAATTATGCAAGGTTATGGTTACCTGCAGGTCACTAGACCTTACAAGCTCCATGTTTGTAGAAATACACCACGCTGAAAAATGAATAGATGGGTAATTTTGTCTGTCTCTCAAAAATTCTTCATCCCAGTTGACTTCCCATTAAATGTAAAGGGTTACTATGGAAAAAGAGACCATGCAATAGTGTCTCATGTATCAAAATCTAAGAGCATATTTACAGGGACCATCTTTTACGCCATATATTCAACATCAACCAGTAAGCTTTTTATGTAGAATTGAAATATAAAAAAACTAATATTCAGAGTTGAGACGCACATCAGCAGAATCTGGAAAATAAAAACGGGAGCAGAAACAGAGCCACTCTTGTGTCAAAACTGCAATCAAAACATTTTAGACACCAAATAATCAATTAAGCTGATGGTAGATGATAATTATATTACCTTGAATCCCTCGTAACAGCATATTTATTTTTCAATTTTTGTTCCGATTAAGAGTATGTTTTTCCTGCCAACAATATCCCTATAAAATTCTATTCTTGTCTGGTATCAAAATACATAAAAATATAAGTTTTCTTTGAAATGTAACAAATATACTAGCGTATCTCTTCAGTAAATTATATCACTGAACGTGGACAGTAATCTGATTCTTATGTATTCCATGCTTAATTGATGGTAAAATAGTGTAAGTTGGAAGTGGAATGTTTCAAAGCATGTGGTAAAAATATATCCTGTACTTTAATATCTTTACAAATTTTTAAACGCTTCCTTAGCCCTTTGCCTTTTTTCGTTTATAAGTCTTTCATTCTAATTAAATTTAATGTAGTGATTAATATTTAAACTGAAATAATTTTATTCCACCACTTGTGATTGCGGCTGTGCGTGACGGCAGTTTTGAGTTTCAGCATTCCACCGCCCCACATAAACTTTTTTTATCACAGTTTGTGCCTCTTAGATTAAATTTTCATCAATTCAAATGCAAAAATATGAACAGCTAATTTTGAATTGCTTCACATTTAAGCACTATATGTTAATTAATCAATGATAAGTTTCTATCACTCCAGTATTTTACTACATCTTCTTTTAAAGAGCTTAATTTAGAGCCTAGATTTAATTTAACATGCGTGTCTTACCTTCAATAAAAGTACTACCTAGCTATTTAAACAGCCCTTAACATCACAACATTGGTTAATCTATATCTTGAAACAATTTTCAGCCCTATCCATTTAGCAACAGTTTTATTTATACTTCATGTTAGAGTAACATTCACGATCTTGAAGAAACGTCAGCAATTGCTTTGGTGATTCAATGTAAGCCAAAAACAAGGTGTTTCAGCGGCCAATTGGAATATTTCTATATCTTGACCACTTAAGGTAATTTTGTCAACATACACAGTGACAACGTACAACTACTATGAGATTCAATGTTTACTACAAGACGAAATTTACTCGAAGTAGAAGCAGCTGAGTGGACCATTTTGTTTACCTTAACCAGACCACAGTGTGTCACTCAATACGACATGATGATGAATACCATAAAACAAATTACTTTTATGGCAGAATTACGCAGTAAATGAAAACAACAAATGTACAGATGAGTGGAACCCAAAAATGATGGCTAACAAGGTGAATACCTTTCAAATGTCATAACAGTCAGCTTGCATGAAATGAGCAACAGAATATTTTCAGGGAATCCTAACACATTATTTGGCTTCATAGCCATCAAGATTTTGTATCGTAAAATGATAGATATCAGCTACCTGACAACAACAAGATTGATAAATTATCACTGCAATAATCTTAAGACTACTCTTAATCATATTTACAAATAGTTACTGTTGATTCCAGTACCTTTGTGGCCACTCTGCATCAAGTTGTGATAATTGTCTCCCCTACAATATTAATAGACAGTGATAGCTGCTCTCCTTAATAATGGTGTGACTATTCAAAAATCACACTTATGATCAGATTGATACTGAGAAGAAACAAATCATTGGAATTATACATATTCTTATACCACCATGCTAGTTCAATCCACCAGTTAAGTGCTATTTGACAATGGAGCGTGGCCCTTTTTGGCCTATTGAAAAGAATAGACGTTGCCTTGTTAAGGGACAGAATTGGCTATATGTTAATCTGTGCACTGAAAGTTGAGAGCATAAAATATCTTCAAATACAAAAGGTAAGTTTAGAAGAGTGCATAAAGTACAAATTACAAAATATTAAATTCAGTGCCCTTAGGTCGAATATAAAGAACACCCTATACTTTTGATTGATTCAGGCATGTATATTGTCAGCAAATATCACAATAATCAATCATTTAGGGTGTTTTAATCATACGGGTATTCAATTGTTTGTGCAATGAAATGAATGAGTCTTCATATGGAGAATGTAGTGGTCTCACTAAGTAAAGAAAAGTTTAGTACTACTAGCAGATAAAACAGCAATTGTTGTTGTTGCTGTATTCACGGAGATTTAATTAAATAATGTCTTACTGTGCAACTGGGGGGATATATTGTTTTTGCGTCCGTTTCTTTGCTTCTTGTTCTTCAACACATTTGCGAACGCTATAACTCAAGAAAGAATCGACTTTGGTAGTTATTTTTTTGTGAATATTTTCCTATATAAGACCTTGCTTAGCATTGGAAATTGGTGACCTTCACCTTTTTTTTAAGTCACATGGGTATTTAAAAAATCGACCCGAACGCGATAACTCTGCACATAAACACTTTTGAAAATCATAGCAAACACACTTGAAAAGGATTTGACTTAGGTTGTTGAAGTTTTGTGTGATCATGTTTCTATATACGACCTTGCTTGTGATCGCAGGTGTTTGACTTTGACATATTTTCAAGTTTACAAACACTTCCTTGGTGTAACAGAAGCTGCGAATGCGATAACGCAAGAAAGATTTGGCATGGGAAGCTGATTTATTCTGAATATGTTCCTAAATAACACCTTGCTTGAGATTGAAAATTGGTGACCTTGACCTATTGTTCAAGGTTACGTAGGTATTTCCTCAAAAAGCAATGCAAACCTGTTAACACCACAAGGACTTAACTTAGGAGGTTGAAATTTTGTATGATTATGTACCACAACCCAAGCTAGGTTAGAATTGTAGATGGGTGATCTTGACCTATTTTCAAGGTTACATGAACACTTTTAAAAATCATTGTGGACACACCTGAGAAGGATATGACTTAGGAGGTTGTTATTTTGTGTGATGATGTTTCTATATACGACTTTTATAAGACTTTGCTTGTGGTTGCAGATGTTTGACCTGGACCTTTTTTTCAAGGACAGAGGGGTATTTCCTTGAAAATAATTGCAGAAACGATAATACTAGATTTGAATTTGACTTACAAGGTTGAAATTTTGTATGATTATGTACACGTTTAGGACCTAGGTTAAAAATGTAGGTAAGTAGCCTTGACCTATTTTTCAAGATCACAGCCATTTTGTATAAAATTATTGCAGGCATGATAAGTCTTAAAGTAAATTATTAAGCCTAAAATGAAATCTCTTTAAGTGTTAGGAAATTGAAATATAATCATTTAATTGAACAGCTTTAATTTATCGGTTTTTGCTGAAGAATATAGTGCATACACCATTAACAGGAAACATTGTTTCCTTATTGGAATGAATGCAAAATCCATTTTTTTAATTTTGGGTCAGGGCCTAAGTTCAAAGTTGGCATGATGTTGAAAATAAAATTAAAATTTGGAATTTTTTTTTTCTCAAAAAATTTGAACAGCCATAAAATTATAACTAAACCCCATTTCAAAATACAGTTTTTGTGAGTGTTATGTGTTCTTTTACTTGCCACTCTAAACTAAATCTGATTTTTATTTTTTTAAATGATATTTTAAATGTTAACCACAGTCTTTAATAAAACTGAATCATATCCAAAGTGGCACTGTTCTTTTACTCAGACTTGATCTTATGTTTTCTTTAAGAACATATACACTTTATAGGATATTAAATTATAACCATTGACAGAAATTTAACATTTATCTATGAGTCTTCATGTATGGGACATTCTATGTTTGTATTTCACATTTGATCATGTATAGCTATCACAATACAATATCAAGATATATCTTGACGTTTGAAAACATGCGGTGAATTATATGTTAAGCCCTGGAAAGTACCAAAAATTGCCAGTGTACAAACCATTTTCAGCCTTTTAATTTTATTCATTTTAAGCGAAGCAGTTGGGAAAACAATAAAATAAAATTCTTGCATAATACTTGACTTGTAGATAGATATGTATATAAACTTTCCAATTTAATTGTCCTAACAAAAACTTAACTTATTCAAAATTTAAAGGGTCAATTTTATCATCATGCAGCTACCTAGCACTTACTATGGCAAATATTAACGTTTCCGTTCTAAACTGGAAGAAAAAAATGTGAACGATTCACGATCACATTTCTAAAAACGTTTTCATCACCAGGAAACAGAAGATACAGTGGTGAATAACTTTCTTGTAAGTCTATATACAGTTACCTAGCTCTACAAAAATTACAGAAAGTCTTTCGTGTGTGTTTGTGAAACATATGTGCTTTCGCAATCTCTGTAGGTCTTCTGGGTAATATGGATGCCAAAATTGAGTAACTCTACTTTAAGAAAATACACTATGTACATCGCTGTTCTTTGAAATTTGCAAATTCATAAAGGATGGCAGGAAGTGAAGGTATCAGAAGTTATACTCAGGAAGTAGCCTAACAGTGTCCTGCCATAACACTTTTGTTGGGTAATTAAAGTAACCGTGTATGCACAGCACTTTACGTGTACTATCTGGCAATGAGAGTCAATATTTAAAAAGATAGACTGGTGATGCAATTATACGGTATATAAGATATCACACATTGTAACCTTGCCTTAGTTTGGTTACTGCTTTGGCACTAAAATTTACTGAGAGTCAGAATAAACACTATCGATTGTCAAGTATTTGCTTTACCTATTACATGGAAGCATTGGACAGTACACAAATGATAACCCATTAGAGATATAGCACCTACCTGAAACCGCGGGATTACACATTTTATTATCGTTCCAGATGTAGAGCAGTAGCTACGGTACCATCAGGCTGAAAGAACACTGAGGAGCTATATACGAATAAAAGTATGTACGGCATATCTCCGCAAAGTATTTTGATATACATTATTCATCCTAAGAATGAGTCAACATTAGAGGTTGTACCAAAAGATAGCAGCAGGGATCAAAAAGTAAATGATCCAGAATACATATATATATATATACATACATATATATATATGTATATATATATATATATATATATATATATATATATATATATATATATATATATATATATATATATATATATATATATATATATATTCAAAGTAACAAATACGACAATAGATACAGATTACACCATTAGATAATATCGCTATATCCGTATCGTCTTCTCTTACACTGTTTGTCTGTCTGTCTGTCTCTCTCTCTCTCTCTCTCTCTCTCTCTCTCTCTCTCTCTATATATATATATATATATATATATATATATATATATATATATATATATATATATATCACACACTTACATTCCCTTTCACTATTTATCTCTTTCTTCACATACTGATAAAAATGAATGACATGCCTTGCTTCAAAATGCCTGAAGCCTACGACGAGTGCTTCTAAGCAAGAAACCTTAGAGAAAAGGTTGTGTTATATGTCAATTCCATAGTAGCGTCGTGTATTGACCTTGCATCCCAAGCACCCTCAATTTCCATTTTACCAATATGGAACTTTCTAAGAAATACAATAAATAGGTAATCAACCCTTTAGACTGTTAAAATTTTTTACTTTTTGTATTATTATGGTGTACGTTGATAGGCTATTCACTGATAACTTCCCATGCCAATCACATTTTGTCTTATGTTGTAATATATGTGGTCAGAGGTAGGTACCATAACTACTGAATTTACATGTATTTGCAGTGACGTGTATGAATATGTTTGTAACATAGGGTTTACTTTTCAAAGCAGACAAAACACCATATTAACGGCTCATCCTTTCAGTACCACCCAACACTGTAAGGTACTTAATTAAGGCTCTCCCTTCACGTCTCACAGTCATAAAAGGAGTGTGTCTATTTAAAATATTTTAATGAAACATTGCCTTGCGTCACGGACGTCATGTCCACTGGGTTTCTTAAGAGGTCCTCTTTGATGGCAAGAATTCGATAAATATATACTGATGACGTCAGTTTCAGACATTTTTTATCCACTTACCACTTTATTCTTTGTACAGTTACGAACAGACCGTACGCAACTATCGCGTGACGGTAAATTATGTATATGGGCTACATTTTAAATACCACCACTCTTTAGAGTCACTAGCAATGTTTCTAAACCCATGTTATCAGTAAGAACATTGAACATTCAAATATGTCATATTATGTATATATATATATATATATATATATATATATATATATATATATATATATATATATATATATATATATATATATATATATACATATATATATATATATATATGAGTGTGAGTGTGTCATTATAAAGTGTTTCTTTTTGTTCTGTTTTATGAAAAGCTCCGGTCAAAATTGCAAAGGGGGTAATTCGAATGAAGGCAATGGGAGTCGCGCAAAATGAGACGTTCACATAAAATATTGATTGTACTTTATATATATATATGCTGTCTTGGAAATCAACATCAGTTTTCTACTACAGAATAAGAACAATTACATCAGAAAAACTCCGATGTAGGCCTACAAACTGCTCACATGGCGAACCATTTTCCATGTGCCATACTTACGGCGCTACTTTATAGCATTTGCTTTCCTGACTTCCAAATCAAATACAGTGTGTGAAGCGAACCTTGCCTAGTGGATATTGTGTCGCTTTTGCGACAAAAGATGCGCTTTTCAGGAAATGAATTATGGAAAGTTCCAAGCAGCATAATGTTAAAACGGTTAGCTCTTGGAGAAAAGCAGCCGTATTGGTCTTAAATGATCTAACGGTAGGCAAAACCACATAGTTCAAGCTACCAGGAATGAACTTAAGGTACCTAACACTCTTCTAACAGAGCTAGTGTCGCATGGGCAGACCAGGATGCTTCAATGCCAAGTAAGGTGAGCATGGCAATATATAAGTAATATTTCCAATTTTAACTGGCGAACGGGATTCTTGAGACATCAACATATAGTTGCTGATGTACTTTATGCTGGCCCAGCTGTGATAGAATTGCGGATAAATTGGTACGCCCATGGTGGACATGTATTTGAGACCGGGATGGGAGTGCGTCCTTTCTTTCTTTTTCTATTTTTTTTCTTTCCTGATTTCTTCCTTCTTTGTTTGGTCCTCCCTTCTTAATTGTTCTCGCCAAAAAACACTCATGGGAGAGTAGTCATGCCATTTGTGAAGTGCAGACTTTCAACCGCAACTTAAATTAGCCCTTTCTTTCTTTCTCTCTTGCTTTTTCTTCCTTCCTTTTAAACTTGACGGGCATAGAAACACTCGTAGGAGGCTCGTCGCGACATTTGTGAAGTGCAGAATTGTAACCGCAACTTAAATTAAATCTGGTACCTGGTTACGGTTACCGATACATGCGGATTGTTCGGGGGTGCACGAAAACAATCTTCTGTCCCAGCTACATGTGTCTGACCTAATGGTCTTAACTTGTTGTAAAAAAGATATCATCTAAATTTGAGAGTGTAAAGACCGGAAAATATGGTTGCTGGGGCAACAAATGTGAGCACTACACTGAGGCAGAATTGAATATTTACAGTGTTACTTCAATTCTTAAAACATAAAAGGATAGGGCGTCTGATTTCTTGATCAGAATGACGAGCACACACTCGCATTAATTTCATCAATTATGCCAACAGATGTTTTCCTTTGAAGTTGATGAATGTATCTCAATTCTGTCTCGCAGACGGAGTATATGAAGAACACGTCATGATACTAAACGAAAGGTCCGGTGTCACTGTAGGGTCGTATGATTGGCAAATGAATGTTATCACACACGAACTTTTGGTTAATCATCGAATGCCGATAAAAATGCCGAGATGTATTCGTCCGGATAATCCCCCTTTTTTACGCGACTGCATGGTTGTAACTGAAGCATGTACCATAATTACTTTAATGATCAACGCAAACGTGCATTTCTAGAGATGGCTAAATTAAATAGTCCATTGCTTTTGCGTATTGGAACCGCAAAACGTAATTTCTTGGAGACGCTGGCCTTGCAAAAGTCCGACGCTACTCTCCGTACAGCAAAGCGTATACCAAACACTGTAGAACGTCATAATCTTTTACCTTATAATAAGTTTTGAGCATTGACTTGAGCTCTTTATTGGGTATATCAAGCCGCCATTATTGCATCAAAATATGTCAGACATGCCCAAGGACCAAGTTCCGTTTTGTTCATATTTACTGCAAATGCCAAAGCTGTGGGGATTTTAAAGGTTGTGTGTTGTGGCCAATGACTGCAAGATGAAAAAGTTACAAAAGTAAGAATTATACCGACAATAATTATAAAACAGGTATATATATATATATATATATATATATAAACTAAACGTATTTTACACATTCTGAGAGACAATGTATAAATATAGGCCACACTTTACTTTTAAAATTCGGTTCAAAGAGAGATTTCACATGTCGATATTTCTCATGTGCAATCCCTCGTGAGTACAAACTAGATACACGAATGCATAATAAATATGCACACATAAGTAGTGATAATGATAGTACCGAAAATCATTACAATAACAGGCATACACACATACATAGTTTGAAAGTTATAAATGTTCCACATGCTCTCAAAAATATTTTGTTGATATTTCCCATATAATACTTCTTAAATTTGGTTTTAAAGAAGTTATACATAACGATATTTCGTATAATCAATCGCCCACGTGTACAAGTTTAATATACATGTTTATAATAGATAAGTCCTGATATGTGGTGTAAGAAAACAATGTTGACTACAGTGATTTGTTTCCTTCGTCCCTGCACCAAGAGGCAAGTCTTTGCAGGAATGGTTTGGTCATTAGGTTTACGATATTGGAAAAGTTTTGGTATGGCCAGGCGTAATCGTGAAGACACGTGTTGGTCTTCAGAATAGACGAGCATGTGACAGAAACATAGAAGTAAAAAAATATCATAATAACAGATATCTATATTTTGTTGCTGATCTGGTCACAAATGGCTGGACATGTTTATTCATTGCAGCCATTTTAAACCAAAGAGAACATACGTTAAAAGCCGGAGTGCAACTTTTCATATCGGTGTGCTGCAATCAATTGTTAGCGATTATTTTATTTTGAATTAAATATTTCATCTGCAAATCTAAAGTTAAGGAATGCGCTGTGATAGGGATAAATCTTCTTATATAGAAAATACCGCATGCACAAAATGACGACAAACAGCAATTAATCCATGAGTAGAAAATACCGTAATATCAATAAGCTGTATGTGTCGATATCTTTTATCTAACCACAATACTTGTGACGTCCCCCTAATAAATGGGAAGTTGTCCTAATTATTAAACTGGAGCAATAGTGTCATATCTTCCGCGCAGGTCTGAATCAAAAATAAAAAAAAAGATATTACCGCGTCTTTTTCGCCCCATAGCCAATCCAGCCACCGGCTACATGTATGTGTAAACCGTTCCTAAATTAATCACTATTACGCCGTTTGAAGCAAAAACAAAATATTAATTAAAAAATAAATAACGGTTTCAAGAGCCAAATGGATATATCAGGAGTCACTAGCAAAAGACCATCATTGATTTAAACATTTTTACAGATTTCACATCCCGCACATCATTTTTTTTTTTTTTTTTTGGTATTTATCTATTTGTGCTCATTTCAAGATCACGAAACAATTGAGTAGAATACACTTGCTGCCAAACATTGCGGGTGAACCAACTTATATCTAAATCATTCCAAGCAACGTATCTCTTATATGCGGCTTTAATAGTTAAAGGACGTATAACTACCCACTTAGATAATAATTCTGTTCTAATTGATGAACTTATTACATTTGAAACGCTGTGTTGCATAACGCTAAACCATTATTGCACCTGCGAAAACCATAACATAAATTTGCCAACATAAATTTGGAACATATTTATCTCAGTTTAAAATAAGAAGTCACAAGTTGCTCATTGGCAGGTAACACTCTTACAAAATAATTCATTTATGAAGTCTGTCCATCAGGTCCCGGGCCTATACCAGTATGAAATTACACGAATAATCAACAAAAGTCACGCTTCATTAAGTTGCAAACATAGATGAAAATTAAGAAACATAGAAGACTGTCAAAACCTTTTCTCTATATTTAAAACGACAATGAAGAAGCAAGATTAGTTATCACAAGCGAAATCTGATTAACGTTTTTACTCACATGTTTGGTTAGCATTTTAAACGATAGTCTAACCCCCCCCCCCCCCCGCCACAGCTTCGATAATAATACAGGGACCGGAACGTTTAATTGTTTCTATAAAAAGTTACGGACGCATGGTTGTAAAAAAATGCCCATCAATGCCTCATATTTTCTGAAATTACTCCAAAAGCGTAACGAAAAATACGCCAATCCCAAGCAATAGTGGAACTTGTCCATGTCTGTCTTTGGCAGCAAATGTTATTGAAGGTATCCAACCCCCACCCCCACCCCCATCCCCTCTATCGTCGACAACAATCGTGTTATATCCTGCCCGACGAAAAAAATGTGAATTAATCAACATTTTCTTTGCAAGCCAATGCAAAACTCTGCTTGATACTGATTCCTCTCCTGTGCCTTAATTTTAGAACTGATGCACGCCTACATGATATTACTTTACTGATGATAATGAGTGGTAGGTGTTATCTTCTCTCCGACGATCCTGTGCTTCTGGTCCCCACAACATTGAAAATATTTTACCCAAGAATACAGCTGAGTCTCTTAGTAAACCATTGACTAAAATTTTCAAACTGTAGCTTAGCCAATCATATTTTCCTAAATCGTGGAGAAAGAATCGAATGCCCTGTATTCCAAAAGTCATATGGCAAATCATAAATAATTATCCTCCTATTGCCGTGCTCTGCAACGTCCTCAAAGTATTGGAAAGATTGGTATTAAATGCTCTTTATGAATACCTGACACGAAATAATCTCCTTACCCCCAAGAACTTCGGCTTCAAAGCAAACAACAACACCAATGACCAACTTATTAATATTTTTCATCATATATACAATGGCCTAGAATCTTCCCAGGAAACGAGAATAATATTCTTGGATGTATCAAAGGCGTTTTGTACCCTGGCCTTCGCGTTAAACGCAGACAACTAGGCATCTCGTACAATCTTGTATCGTGGGTGGAAAAGTATCGGTCCAAACATTTTTTAACGTGCGGTTTTGCATGAAAAGACATCTATTTGGTTACGTGTTGAAGCTGGAATACCCCAGGGATCCATTGTAGGCCAAATATTATTTATGATCGTGGTGAAGGACCTTGTAAGTAGCCTAATATGTGACGTCAGACTCTGAGCTGATGACACCTGTCTACTTGAACTCGTAAATACCCCGGTTTAGTTCTCTTATCACCTTAATACAAACCCCCCTTCAATATGGAATTGGTTTTATTGTGGTGTGTAATCTTTTATGCCCTGAAATCTGTGTATATTGTGTTCTCTGCTAAATGGCAAAAACCAAATGACCCCCTGCTCTCACTTTGTGAATGAGCAATACTCATACTCATCTTGATATTTCCTTGAGCAGTAATCTATCTTGGGGTGCCCACATTATTCATTTTACCAACGAAGCTAGTCGCAAAATTGCTTTCTTATCTCGGTTCAAATACAGACTCTCACGTAAAACTCGAATTAGAATCTATCTCTCTTTAGCTAATCCAACCTCCAAAATGGATGTGTCCTCTTTGATAACTGTGGGCAGGGCTAATCAAATATCCTTGAATCCATACAATTTCAGGCTGCCAAAATTTTCACTGGAGCACTACGACATACATCACGGAATAATCTGTTGCATGGAATTGGATGGTTAACTTTGTCAAACAGACGTATATGATTTAAACTCATTCTCTTTCACAAAATGTATCGCAAGTTGACGCCCTCTCATCTTTTTTGGCTTTTACCCCCTACCCCTTCTGTCGAAGTTCTACTAAATACAGAACTCAACGCATGGAAAGTTGCTTTGTACCTGATGCCACCAAGCAATGGAACAATCTCCCACCTGATTGCAGGGAGTCACTTTCTCTTTAAATCATGACTGAAAGAAACCTTGCTCACGGTAGGTAATGTTCCCTACTTCTGTTCACACGGAGATTAGTTTCCTGACATGTTCCTCACATGACTGGGACTTGGTTTCTCTAAGATGAACTATGATAATTACAAAGTTAGCATGTTACCTCACCCAACTTGGCTCTCATCCCTGCAAAGACCCTATACAGTTCCTTCTGTTCTACCCACTCTACTGTCGATTTAGAAAGATCTGACTTGACACTGTTACCCCTGATGTAGCTCCTGGTGGTCACGTGCATCCCAATTTATTTTGAGTTGTTGCGCTAATAAGGTAAGCTGGAGTCCTTCTGTTTTGTAGTAAAGACTTACCTGATGTCATGAATACCCCAATTTTTGAGCAGCACATATGATGCAGTACAAAAATATGTTGTCAATACTAGACGTTTTATTTCCTGATTTTAGACCCAAATAGTAAGTCACATTGTTCACTCGCCTGTATGACACATAACTCTATATTTTGTGTATATATTGTTTGGTTTCTGGCATGAAGCAAATGCTGGTACATAAGTGCAGTATTAAAACTCATTGCATTATATCTTCGCCTGCATAGTAAACATAGTTTTGTATTGTCCTCTGTGTTCAGTGTATATATTGGGCGTCTCTTCATATCTGGAGAATGAATGTATTTGTCTCACTGAACTATATGACAATCCAGTTTAAATATATGTGTTTAAATTGAAATAAATGATTATGTACGTTTATCTATTGTGCTCTCAGTGATCATATTCAAATTTCCTATTTTATTTAACTTTTGTACTTTGCGATGTATGTGTAATGGATTTGAATCCTCAATCGTAATATTAACTGCCCTTTATACGCGTAAGCGTCAGTTGCCTGTGTTTTAATTTGGGGTGCTTTGTGATGTCTGGAGGTATTTCTCTCAGTATGTCATACAGCACCATGCAGTATCATGTAACTTGTGCAGTGGTCTCTACTGGCATATACGGTAACTAGAAATGTCCACATTTGACAGTTTTTTTCTGACAGGTAGGTAATTTATGTAATGAAAATCAAGACTTCGTGACCTTTCTTATAGTTTTGCATAGATTTGAAGAAGATAGCGTAATATTCAGGTTTATATGAGATGTAGCACATGCTGATGATCTTCATGACCGACTGAATTGACCCGGGCTACATTAAACACATAAACCATATTTGCCTTATGAGCATCTGTTTTCTGTAATAAAGACCGTGCAAACCTGTAACGATGTCTAATGTCAGCCATTGGCCAAGGAGTTGAACTTTTAAGGACAGCTAAGACATGAAAAGAAAACCCCACTTTAGTCGATCATAGCTAAAAATGTTTTTGCATAAGGATAACAAATTATATATGTTTATAGCAGACATGCTCCAAAGTATTTACATATCGAGTGTTTTGGTGTCTGTGATGTTAGTTAGTGAATAAACAACCACACGTTGCCCCAAAACCATCCACCCCGTTAAAGTCGAAGAATGTCACCAGGTATTTGCGATAAAATCATATCTATACTTGCATCTAAATCCTGAAATATTGCCCACAAGAAACAATCCTATTATTTTTTATATTAGGCTTAGTTCATCGGTCATCCGCTCTCAGTTTGACATTTCAGTTTTGCCTTTCATTTTCAGGATGTTCATTTTCTACGTCTCAAAGAAAAAGAACGAATTAACATTGTGAAAGCCACTGAGATCATTTTTCAGTTCAGACAATATAAAATCAAGGGCCCTTTACCAGGTTAAATTTGTCAAGGATGTTTCCTGCGAATTAACATTTATAGAATGGATTCTCGTCCTATTGTCCTGTTTGGGAACACGCATTTCAAAAAACTTTTGGTGCTGATCATTTGACTCAAAAGCAAAATCGTGTGCCCAAGTTCAGCAGACATTTGTACAATATGGCCTAAACATTGTGCGTGCATTGTTGATGAGGTTGTCAATCAATTATTGGATAATCACATGAATAAAAGAGCCTTTAAAATACGGAAAACAATCTTCAGTGAATTGTCAAATGGCAACAGCGACAATCTGGTTTCAGAGCGTGACGTCATGCAGACGAGCCTTCAGTGCCCTATGAATTCAAGCCGCCTGGGAATGAAAATGAACAATAAGATCAGCTTATTAACAAATCAAAGATGGCTCACTTGGTCAATTTTGTTTCCCTGTCCTGTCCTGTCCTGTAATTGATTTTTTTCAACAGCCTTGGCACTGCCAATGGATTTGTGCAGACCTTGTGCATGATAGATCAACCTTTCCCGATACAATCTTCTTGAAAAGCTTAATGACTATGTCACTATACAAGGCCACATAGCTGCCTATGTGTCTGTGCAGTAATTGACAGCTTCTTCCAATTCTATACTGCTGGAAAAAAAAATGCCACCCCAATTGTTTTAACATGGGCCGCTCTGAATATCCCCTGATGTGGAAAATATGAGTGTTGCATTCAATATCCTGTAACATCAACAGGATAGCTTAGGGTATGCCTGAGCAGTTACACAAAAAAAGTCTCTGAAAACAATACAACAGCCAGACAGGTGCGAAAAGTATGTCTGGTATTGGGGTACCTATAGGCTTTTTAATGGGGCCATGGCACTTCTGGGATCAATGTGAATCCACAATACCACAGGATACGGGTCACCCGCAACTTTCTGAATTTGACAGGGGCAGAGTCAATGGGATGTTGCCAGGATAACATGGTGATCCAGGAGGGATGGTGGGATCACTTCTAGGAAACCATATGATGGAAGGGGAGGGCTGAATCTAGGCGACCGGTTATGTCAGATAAGAAGGAAGACCATTACTTGATCTTGCTGGTGAAAACAGACAGGTTTCTTTATACTAAAAGGTATCGTCAGCAGTGGCACCAGGCCTGCAACAGATCATCACAGTCTACCATTAACAAAAGACAAGTGTCAGCCAAACTAAGGGCATACCACCGTATCATTCGCATACCTCTCACTCGTGCACACAAGACACGATGAGTACAGTGGTGGGAGGAACATGCAGGCTGTCCAGAAATCATTGGGACAGCCTGATGTGGTCAAATGAATCTCGATGCCGATCACATTTCCCGATGAAAGAATAAGTGATCTAGGAATGCCTTCCAAGAGGTTCGTAGAAGGATGTATGGTTGAAGGTGATGGCTAGAGAGGAGGCAGTGTGATAATGTGTGTGTGTGTGGGGGGGGGGGGCAATTACAGCAACAGGGAGAACAGCTATCATCAGTGTGAATGGCACTTTAACAAGCAAGTGCTGTGTGGATGAGGTCCGACCCACAGTTGATGAATGGAACCAACCGTATCCAGGGCTACTGTTTCAGCAGGCTCATGAATGCACAGCCCAGATCAGCAAACAGTATATACAGCAACACAATATCACATTGTTTCCCTAGCCATCCTGTTTTCCAGACCTGTCTATCATCAAGCATTTCCGGGATGTGCTTCGCCATTGAATCAGAGATGAGTAAGAAGAACACAACTTACCTGATCAACTTGTACACAGGCTCAAAGACCAGCGGCGTAAAATTTCCCAGGTTTGCACTACCTAAATGACAAACAGCATGCCAAGGCAGAACCAAGCTTGCTTTCAGAAGTGGGATGGTCACATCCGGTATGGATGCATGCAGCCTCCTAACAACAAAAGAACCAAAAAGGTCCTGTAAAGGACCACCATACCCTCCAAAAAGGGATGTGAACAGCAGTGGGGAAAAAAATCAAACTCCCCACACATATCCTCAAAATACATGCATAATGTTGGTGAAGGGGGAGTGGCATTTGTTTTTTCTCTAGGAATAAAGTACTGCAAATGATGCAAAGTCCAAAATGTTTGTCATTCAGAGCTGCCACAAATGCTAACTGACCTGCTTTCTACTTTAAGACCCCATGAATGGTAATTTGGGAATAACATAAGTATTTTGGGGAGTAGTATATCCAATGATCTTTCAGCTAAGTCCCACCTAGAAGATTGTAATAATAATTGCAGGCAGTCTTTTTATAATTCATCACAAGTTGACTGAAAATGTCCAGGTTTTGTCCTTGGGAGTAAATCTTACCTACAAAAACTGTCTGTGTACCTGCATTGGTTTATGGTTGTGAGGTACTAGCACTTCCGGGTACCAGCTTCAATAATCATACTATATTCAGGGTGGCTCACTGAAACGATGCTTTGGTTTGGGTGGAAAATCCACCAATCCAGGTTACTCCACAGAAAGAATATGGCAATGCTCCTTGAAGCACTGAGGTTTGCCCATGCCACCTTAGCAGCCTGCAATATCCTTATTAGGCTTCGTCAACCATTGTTTGACTGGGGCTGACTGTGTGTTGCCAAGCTTTGGTGGGGCAGATTACTACCTCTCCTTGCCTGTGGACAGGTGGCAGGTCTGGTCCCCCCCCCCCCACACACATCTTTATCATGTTTTCAGCAAAAGTGTTTTTGCTGGTACTTTATCTGTATACATTACTTAGTAAGCTTGTCATATTTTTGAAATTCTTCCTAATCAGTTTCATTTTTCTCTTCTACCAGAGTTTTGTATCACCATTTTGTATATTTTCTCTAGGATTCACGCTTCTGCTTATTTCCATGTATTTACTAATACACTATTTCCCCATCCTTGGTGGTTCAATACAATATTATGTACATTGATATTGTTGATTAAATTAAATACATATTATGTATATTGGTATTGTTGGTTAAAGGTTTTTTACACCTGTATTAGGTGTGCAGGGCCACTGAGGTAATCCTTTGTGTCGTGGCCTTTGATGGGACACTGAACACTTATTATATTCCTTCGTTTGAACACAAAACAAGCTGCATAACCATAAAGTAAACCACTAAGGCTGCGATATGTTTGCATGACTGCATCATTTCCCTGTCTGCAAAAATGCTTTCCACATGCCGCCTGGTTTAACAGTGCTGCCATCATACCAGCCTCCTTTCGGACCATTACTGCCTGTAGCCACGTGACTGACTGTTACGTATGATTGACATGTAGTCTTGTTCCACCAGGTGGCTTAGAACAAAACGAATGAAACATGAATATTCACATGTCCACATGCCGGGGGGGGGGGGGGTGCATTCTTTCTCATATTTCTATTTTAGTAAGAAGCCTAAAATTTTGCCTGATAGAAAGGATATTCCACTGTTAAAAACTGCTAAAATCTCAAAATCGCCCATGCAAAGGTTTTCGGTGTCTTACCATAACTGGTGTAAGAGGAAAAGAACACTCCTGGAAAAATCATATTTGCCATATAAAATTTGTGTTCAATGCCATTAAGTTTGTTTTGTTGAGAGTTCAGAGCCGTGCAAGAATAAAATGGTGACTGCTTGCTGCCTGATTTCCACGAAGTATTGTTCATGTTTTCGCTGATAGTGCATATAAGGCTTCATAAGATACTTGCATGTGTCGTGTGGTAACAGTATGCTCACATTAGTGTTTGCTCATGCTTTCACAACACTGTACAGAAAGCAGTAAACATTATTAAGAGCAATTGTGCCCACATCGTCAGGACAATTTTCCAGTTGTATGCAGTTTGCCATTTATGGACGTATCCAACTGAGCTAAACTTGCCACTAACGATTCTTATATATTTGGTTTATAAACATCACGAACGAGAACACCTAGACTGCAGTAATTTGCTGTACTGTGGCGTGCAGAAACAATATGACGATTATTTGTTTTGCAATGTGAAAGCAAGAATGCCGTTATGGAATTGTGCCTTATAATAGCATTGGTGTTAATTGTGTTTTATTAAAGAGTTCAAATCATCAAAGAGTATTTTCTTTATGTTATTCCAATTTCTCACATAATATACAATCCGGTAATGGAGTCATGCATTTGTATTGTTCATTTCCATGTAGCTGCATTTATTTTTCACACAAATTGCTAACTTTAAAATCAGTAAATATATCGTTTGTGGCTAGTCTATGTTATTATGCTTGACTTGGAAAACCTTCACTGATATGTCAGCCACTGGGGCAATATGTACTATAGTATGGTATAAGCTACATTGTTCCTCATGTGTTCAGTACTCAAAGCTTGGGATCTTCTGTCTTGTTGGGTAGAGGGCAGGATATGGACTAATGAAACCATTTCATGGTAAACTGGGATGACCATGATCACTGTTATGGTTCTCATCTGCAGCTCAGCTGCATGTGTTCTTGTAAAAAATGATCACGGTCCAGCCATTTTGGGGCTTTTTAGGAATTTTTCTTGTCGGTTTTACATGCCTGTGAATCACCATGTAAGTCATTGGGGATTGTAAGGTCATTAGGGTTTGCAATGCTTATTGACAATTTTTGACTTCTTCTGTGAAACCATCAGCTACATTAACGTCAAACTTGGTGGTGGTGTTCCTTTGATGGGTATCTACCGAGTTTGTTGAAATGGTCACAGTCCAAAAATTTTGGGATTTTTTTTTTTTTTTTATTTTTTATTTTTTTGGTTCAATTTTTTGGCCAAATCTTCAAGAGCCTTTATCCTTGTATATACTCCCAATTGCTTTGAAATTGTATAGGGATGTGTCTGGGTATAAGGGTGATACATGAACATAGGTGAGTGACCTTGACCTCATTTCCAAGGTCACAGGACGATGGCATGAAATTTACTGTTCATATGGTAACTTGGGAACTATTAAGGTAGGACATTGGTATTGCACATGCTAGTTGTCCTCAGTGAGGGCCAGACTTACACAGTGGATGAGTGACCTTGTCCTCATTCCCAAGGTCACTTGGATCCAGAGACTTTCGTGAATTTTACTTTTCACATTATAACTTGAGAACTGTGGAAGGTAGGACAATGCTGTTGAACTTGTTGGTGATCCTCTATTTAAGAAAGTTGAGACCATACATTAGTGACCTCGATCTCATTCTTAATGGCACAATGTCATTAACATAAATTTTACTGGTCGCATGATAACCTGCACATGGGGATGGCCCTCTATGAAAGTTAGATTCAGGATAGGTCAGTGACCTTGACCTGATCTCCAAGGTCATAGGGGGACTTAGTCAGCTGAGCAAAGAACTGCTCCGGTCCTCTTGTTTGAAATTTTGAAGGAATTTTTGAAGTTTCATGCCACGCATCAATAGAATTTACAGTTTCGGCCTTTTCAGTCTGCACAAACTTACTCACTGACCAATTGTCATCATGTGTGGGTCTACAAAATAGGCACATCTATGCTGTCAAAGTAGTTTTACGTTTGTTTTGTACCTACTAACTCCTGGTGCTGAGTACATGAGTCCATTGATCTAGTAATATGTCCATTCCAGATACAATTATATGTTACGTCAACCAGACAAATAACGTTTGCGTCCTTGACATTTTTTTTTGTGCCTTGCTCGGCATCTGTCATTATTTGTATGCCATCCATAAGGTTCTCCATCATTGCAATCTGAGATTGCCTGCAACACAAGGCTACCACACTTCTATATGTATCACGTACTCGTCCAATATTCTTGGAACTTAGTACTCCTATCTTGGCTCCATTGCATATCGTCTTATAGTGTGCCTCCTTTACACCTGATGATAGGTAGCAATGCTCCATTTTCAAATTAACCAGGAACCTAAGGCTTTCATTTTTACTTTAAAAAAGTATGGGGAACAGTTCCATTTTGTCTTGTATGAACATTTCCTCCATTGGAATTTATACATGGCTGCATGTCCTTTCATGTTCAGAGAGGCAACTGTCAAAACACCACAATCACCACCACACGTGTTGCTTTCTCCTTTAATAGCTGACAAAGAGCAGACTTTGAAGTTACAAATAATTGTTCATCAGCTTTTTCTATCCCACAAATCTGA
The DNA here is from genome assembly GCA_964020975.1 of Hermodice carunculata. Lineage (NCBI taxonomy): Eukaryota > Metazoa > Annelida > Polychaeta > Eunicida > Amphinomidae > Hermodice > Hermodice carunculata. The sequence continues at coordinate 21,589,175 of OZ026616.1, read as the reverse complement.
CTGGCATGTTCCTTGTTTGTTGTACCTTCCTCAGTGCTGTCATTGGAGGACATGCTATTACTGCTGCTGCTGGAACTTTCCCCTGGAGATAATACTGAAGTAGAGTTTTCAATAATGTGTCATTTGACACAAAACTTGGCTGCCCAGGATTTATCACTTTCCTCACATCACCAATACTTCCTTGCAGACTAAGTTTGTCTGCTTCATTGCTGCCAGTGTACCCTCAGTGTACCAGTTGGATTTTGATTCCCAATGGCTTTGAATTGTTTTATATCTGCCACATGTGGCTTTTGGTTCTTGGGATAAAAAACGTGTTCCTTTTATTTGATTTTCAGCCATGGTGAAACAAGCAGTAATATGTCTTTCCCATAGTCAGTGCATAGACGAAATAAAGGAGATCACAGCAATGCTGAATGGTCACTCCCTTTAAGTCTCATCCTGTAACCCTAGTACAAGATCTTGTGTTGTGTTCGGGCCCACTCTGTCTTCATGAAATCACATTGTACGCATCACATGAATGTGCCTGGAAATTACATTTCCTGCCCACCGAAGAACCCTACCTAGGAAATCCCCAGAACATATTATGCATGTTAAGACATTTGAGTATTGAGCAATTGCTACACTAGAGTGGGAGAAGTGTTGATCTGTATGTTGCACATTTTGCCATATACCTATGAGTAGCATGGATACAAGACAGGAGGAAACTAAAGTCTCACAAAGTGTACAACAGGACAGTGGCAGTGGTGGTGAAAGGTTTGCCTGCCTAGCACCATCACAAGTGCATCATGACGTAGTGCAGACCCTTTTTGGCCACTATAACTAGGACTGGGACAGATAAGTAAAACAAGGTGCTGCCTACTAACATATTAACCCAGGAGTACCACTGGATCCTGCACTACCAGCACCCCTTTACTTCATTCCACACAACCCAGATAGTGTGAAGTGTTTGCATCGTTTTTGTGGGCCATGTGTCACAGATGAAAACAACAGACAATTTTGGTCAAAAGTTGGAGCACAACCACCAGCAGCTGAAAACTTGAGAAGACACAAGGGCCAATACAAATATTTTATACAATGTTAGCCGACAGAGGTGTTTGGAAGGATGTGTTGTACCTCAACAGAAAACAGCACGCACTGAGCAGAGACCCAAGGCAAAAGCAATATGTCTATCACAGACGTGAGCTGATGCCAGATTGAGTCTTCAAGCTAGTGCAATCGTAGTTGCCCAATCCAAGAAATATTGTATATCTTGGTCATTGCTGGGAATGAACCTATGCTCTAATGTGTTTCTCTCATTTTGATAATAAAGCATGAATCATTCAGAACAATTTCTAGTATATAGCTCATAATGATCACGGCAATTTCCCAAACAAACAAACAGACAATAACGGATACATAGACTACAAATGAGTGTCACGTGGAAGTACACTGACAGAGGAAGATATGACTTTATATAGAAATGTAAATGTTGGATAATGGAAGGAAGTATATTATACATTATAGATACTTAGAATGCAATTCGCGAGATTGAAAACTACTCTAACAATACACCTAGGATTGGAGGTATGTAATTATAGCTGCTTTATGGCAAATACTGATACATGTATATATTTAGCAGTGCCCTAATTCATATGATTTGGTTCAAATGACCCCTTTCACAGAACCATAAAGCATACATTTCTAACCTCCAGCTGACCACAGAGGGCATTGCAGGGGTGGACACTTGTTGGCATAGAATAATGCATGTTAAAAGTACAACTCTTCAAAGTAGATTTGAGGTCAATTTTAGCAACATAAACGTTAATTGTAAAACTTTTGGATCAGTATGCCTGTCATCGTCGGTAATATACCAGGCATTTTTTATTTGAAGATGTTAGAAGCTGTTTACAGGTGAAATTAATGAGACCATCATGCAGTATGAATCTGTATGTGTACTGACCACCACACATGCATAGGTGCCACTTGGTTTCTGACACCTATGGGGTTATTCACCAGAGTAGTTTCTGGAATCTTTAAACTAAGTACATTTTGGCAACATGTGCCCATGATGCTACAGCAGATATGGTTATGTGGGATATATTCGTACAAGTGTGGTGTTTAAAGAAGAAACGCCATTGTTTCAGTTATAATAGACACTTCACTGAATATGCAGGATTTACTACCCTAAAATAGTCTTAACTAATTGTTATAATTTCGAAATTGTATGAAAGGTTACATTGTTAGTTTAGAGGTCCTTTTCCTGCCATACTTAGACTTGTCCAGCTGAGATATTCATGTTATTTTACCATGTGAACCTTGCTCTGTGGCAAGTGCCTATGTTAAAGCTATACAATTAAGTAGCCTTACCCCAGCAAAGGAGCTTTCTCCAGGCATTGGAGGTGCAATAATCACTGGGCACAGTGGTGCACCTATGGGGGAAAGCCTTGAATTTCACCACACTAAATGAGTAACTAAATGCTATACATACATCATAAAAAACAGCAATTGTAGGAAACTGCATTACTTGGGTCAACAACCTTGGTAGATTCTGGGTATGCAACTCTGTGGGTGTTGGTATGATAGCTGTATGTGACTTTATGACAAACAACATTCACAGTGCTTAAGAAATGTGGTTACTGAACCCGTGAAATTTTATGCTGACTGCACGGTGCAGCTGTTTTTCAAAACTCTTTCAACTCACTGTTTTAGAATTTTGTGTAGTTACATTTTACCATACAGTTATAATTATGTAATACGGCTGACAGTCGGCCAAATTTTGTTGCTTCACATTGGTAAAGCACCTAAAAAACCAGGTCTGAGAATTTTAGGTTATAAAAAGCCTTTCTTATCCACAATGGACTGGAGCTGTGTATATAAGCAACAGACATGATGATGTAAAGTTATCCTTTTATATTATCATTATAAAATGTACATACAAGATCTTTTATTTGAAACAACGTGTTTTCAATTTGTGGGCAAAAACAGAGAACCACAAATCTATTTTGTATTTGTAGAGGCTGAATTGTGTAAATGCATGAATTCAGTATTTACAGATGTATATCTGCATGTCCAGTCATCATCGAATGCAGCGTGCACAACCGGCCAGAGCTACTAAACCAGGTACCATGGGGTGCAACCAATAAGCCTAAAACCAAAAACACATATGTTTTTATGTTAATTTCTTTCCTGTTGGGGGATGATGGTTTTTGTAATAGCCAAACAGGTTCAAATATTGACAGGTACAAGAATTTTCAACCTTCGATATTTCAGGTAACTTGTATTATTTTTCCATGAGAATAAGTAAATATGTACTGTATCACTTTAGACACAAGCTCATCACAAAAATGGACATCATTGTCTTAAATCTCCTAATACTTCGATAATAATTAAACATTGATCAGAGGTCTGAAGTGTGGAAGTTTTACCACCATATGGAAACCATGCTATTCCATCAACCTTTTATATCATCCCTGTCCCTTTAAGAAGACATTCTACCATTCGATCATCATGAAGACCTCACAAAAGTATGGCCTTACCACTGCACTTGTGGTGGTCATCTGGTTTGCAGTGGTGGTAGCCGTGCACCGTCACTAGGGGACAGTGTGCATTCATGTGTACATGGATAGCTGGTTGATCTGTGTGGTACAGTGCCTGGATTCCCTGCACCACACATAGACCCTTCTAGAACTTTACAAATGCTTACTCCTGATTGTGAATCTCTTCAAGTCCAGCCTTACACCACAGTTGTTTTTCTCAGTATCCAGGTCAATCTGGTCACATTTATCTTTTAAGGACAGTGAAAGACTCCAGCTGATCCTCGAGGTGTTTCTGACTCACAAAGTTTGCATGGCACAGCTGTTGCCTTGATTGGCTACCTGACTTCGATGGACCTTCAGGTCCCCCTAGGCCACCTACACCATTGTCCCATGCAGTACGCTCTGCATGACAAATGGTTGAAGGACCAGGGGTACAGAACTCAAGGTGGACCAAGTGAGAGAATGCCATGTCAGGTCTGTCTTTGATGCCATTTCAGCCACAACTCAACATGTACAGGGACTGATATTGGCACAGTTGGGGATGCCCGATTGGTAGATGCTCTAGTCATAGACTGGAACAACCTTTGAGCTTACACCTTGTTGCCTCCACAGCTCCTTCTGCAGGTCCTGGGGAAGCTTGGTCCCACCACTGCAATCTGACCTTAGTCATACCCTGGTGGGCAAGGATTGATTGGTGCCTGGACCTTTTGGAATTAAGCGTCGAGTCACCACTATGTCCACCATGTGGCCAAAACCTTTGGTGCAACCCTGGATAAGTGTGCTCAACCTCCTCACATGGTGGTTGTCATAGAACATATCCACCACAAAGGTTTCTATAAATGGGTCACAGATAAATTGGCAGAGAGGGGCTTCAAGACTCTGCCAGTGGGAGGTCCTCAGTAACAGCCAAGAACTGTGGAGGGGTTTTGGTCTGCCTCTTCTAAACCCTTGTGAACATTCTGGGCATTTGCACCAGTTGAGAGGTAAGTATCCACAAAAAAATGGTTTCAGATTGTATAGGAAGATGGTGTAGGCACCAGAAATCATGGAATAATCCAAAATAAATGGAAAATGCAATATCAAAGTCTGCTGAATCCAGACATGAACTTCTAGTCAATGACACTCTTGCACAATTTAGTCTGTATAAAAGTCCAGACAGGTATCCACAAGGACAAGGCATTTTAATGGACCAATTCGAAAAGCAGAAAAAATCAGAGCTTTGAACAAAACCAAAAATGGCAAAGTGTCAGGTGTGGATCCCATTCTAATTGAGGTAGCTATTGACTTTTTACATCGATTATTTGACTATTGTTTCATGTCATGAAAACCCTGAAAATGAAAGGAAACCACTCTTTGATTAAGTAACATCAAAGGAACTGAATTTTGTTAACTTTAGTAACACTGAACAGTTACAATGATTATTTGGGCACCAGAACAGTAACATTGTGCCAAAAGGCTATGGCCATGTTTACATAGCAGAAACCCTTCTTACTGAACGTCTTGTAAATATTTGTCCCAGAACATTTGTCTGTCTGTCATAGCTCTATACAGAGCGGCTGCATGTTTTTAATGTTTTTATTATACCTTTTGGCATCAAATGCACTGCAGGTGAAACATGAATATATATACTAGTATATCAAATACTAATAATAATAAAGACGTTTGGCTCTTTAATGCAAGATGAGAAGAAATGAGTAAGCAGCTCGGGCAGTCTTCTCACTTAAGTAAATGGTGAAACTGCAAGCCCGTATTGTTCAAGGAATGCCATTTTAAAACAATGTTGCTTGGGTCAAGGTAAACGCTCCTTCGAGTCACGTGAGTAATTCGCGTTCGAATCCCCTGTGAACCTGACACAGTCGCATGGGAAACCACAGTAAAAAGGATCGTAAAGATAGTTGCCCTTGACGTCATTCGGATAAACAACAGCTTTTTAAGCCATTAAACACCACTGCGTATTAGAAACTATAGATAAAAGTGCTGATTGACATTTGTTGGAAGCATTGCAACCAAAACTGACTGTGGTTACACAGCCAATTATCACTACGGCCAACAAAGTTAAAAAATATATGAATATGGCTCCTGCATATTGGTCAATAATTCAAATTACATACGTAATGCATTTTATTAAGAAATGCTGACAAAATGTGCAATTAGATGGCCTCTTGTAAACTGACTCATAAAATCCTTGGAAATTATCGTATCGATATGAAACTTGTTTCTTACACATAAAACTATATATATAAAATGTATGTGTTTTTTGCAGTGATATTTGAAATGTAGTTCATCTGTACAAAGTCAACGTCAGGGTATGATTGCACACGGTTGAGGCCCTCCGCTGCCTTAAATTGTCTGTGATACTCTTGCTCTATACTGTTGCGATACTCCCTTCCCCGCATTATTATTAAAAAACATGCTTCAATTTTGACACCCATGGTTCATCCATCCGTACACGTCCACTTAGATAGAAATTACTTTCTTAATGTCATGTTACAGGGGAGTACCTAACTGGATATCAAATGAAACAAAGCAATATTTACCGCTACAGATTTATATTGCACAAAGCAGACGGTTCAACTTTTAGTTACTTGTTACAAGACATCAATATCTAATGTCTGCTCATGTTTTATTTGCCACTGCTTTATTGCGTTATATTGTTTATCCTTGTCAGTCCTGTGAGCGTTGTAAATATACTTTATGTGTTTTTATATGCTTAAAGCCTCCAGATTAGCTATGTAGAGCTATGAAGTGTTCCATTGTTTGTACATATATATATATATATATATATATATATATATATATATATATATATATATATATATATATATATATATATATATATATATTATCATTCCAAAACGTGGTATTGCAAGCTTTAAGTCTACTTATGCCCCCAATTTGAACTTTTATATCATTGTCGGATATACAGACTCTTTGCATATTTAGACACTAGTCTTTCATAGATCTGTGTATACCAACTGCTTTTGTATCGATAATCTTAGTATGAAATACAAGTAGATGGGGTTTTACCTACATGTAGGCAGGGGTTAGATAATCATCATCTCACTGAGCTCTGCGATTCATGTTCTTCAGATCCTGATAAGCCTGTGAACGATATTCCCAGGATTCCGACTGAAGGCTGTTATCATATTCTGATTTCAATTTCGAGTATTGAGCAAGGCATATTTTCCAACAAAAACCGTGATACCGATCAAAACGTTCGCCATGCAACATGTCATGGGTCAGGAGCAGCCAATATCAATTTCTTTCTGCCAATAAGGTTGCAGCAATATAAGAAACAGCCCTAGCCGACGCGATTTGACCGATAATAGGCACAGAGTCTCGTCTTTATGTCCAAAAGGCCGTTAAACACAGAAATATATGAAGTTTTGAATAAAATGCCAGTTAGTATGCTTAGCTGGCAAGCTACGCCCTGGATTAGCTAGGAGTTGCACCAAATATAAGTCAACACAGTCCTGATCCAGGCCAGCATTATCCTTTGAAGTTTGTGCATTGGCAAAGGAGAAAATGTTGTAACTCTAAACACTTTTAAATCAAAGCAACAGCCAGACAGGAATTAATACTACATTAATTATGTTTTAAGTGAAAGCATTTGTTAGATATTAATTTACAAATAAGAAAACGTACTTCATCCTTCTTTATATGTCATGAAAGGGCTCTCAGTACCTTCCAATTCTGCACTGTCGCGTTTTTCGTTTCCATTGTCGGTGTTGTATTACTGTTTGTTATTGCCAAACAAAATACATATTTTCTGAAAGTGCCCACTATAATGAAAATGTGTATGGCTGATTGTTTTCATTTGGACAGGTCACTGTATTCATTCAGTGTGTGCAGGATCATGGAGTTCAGTGAATATTGTGCAGGGTCACTGCAGCGCCACTGAGGTTACCTGTTTGTGGGTGACTCGCATGTAATTTGTAAACAGGTAGAAGAAGCTAGCATGCTGACCTACATTCTTGTGAGGTATCCAGGCAGATCTCAAATTGCACTGTGATGTGGGACTAATTGGAAAACACTTGAACAGTGTTGATATATCTCTGTGTCCATATAAACCGGATATTTCCTAACTGAGACAGGAGAACAGGAAAAAAGGAGAGAACAGAGAAGAAGGGAGAATTCTAAAGGATCGGACAGAAGCTGTGTGTTGTTATCAAGCCACTGGGACTGTGAGCCTCTGTTTACATTGTACCGGTAGAGATGTGGACAGTGTCTTGAGTGGACTTGTATATTTGGTGCTACCCATTTGTACCTTTTACCTGTAGTGGGCAGACATTATTTTTGAGTGGACTGGTATATTTTACCACATTGGAATCAAACCATACCTCTGTGGGATTGGATCAGCACCACATCTTTCAGTACCACATTGGACCCAAACCGTACCTCTGTGGGATTTGTACCACATCATTTGGCACCTGTCATAGGACTTGGAATGGTGGGACAGTACCAGCGGATAATCTCACCAGGGATTAGGATTTACATGAGACTCTTTGACTGTTTGAAATATCAGTGGAGAAAAGTGTACCTACTTTGTACAGATTTTGTTCCTTAACATATTGTTATTGTTAAAGTTATATCTTTGTTGTCATTCTTTGTTAAGTTCTGATAATATTCAAAATATGGCCATCGTAACACCCGCTCTGAACATTCTAATACCTTTTGTGAATAAAACAAACTGACTCAAATTGAAATGGGACAAATCATTTTTAGCATCTTTTGCCTTCAATAATTATGTGTTCAAAAGAAAGATAATTAAGGTATGCAGGGAAACGTAACACATAGTTTCTAACACAGGGATTAGCATCAGAACAAATAAAAATGTGTCAATATTAATTATCGTTGTTTGTCTTGCTACTTTTATGGAGGATGTCCGACTGTGGGCGCGAGTCACTTTAGTGACAAGTGACTATATATATATATATATATATATATATATATATATATATATATATATATATATATAATAACTTGCGTACCATATGATGCTAAACCCTGTGTGTTGGAAAGACTAAAGTAGTCCAAGTAGTCCTCTAACTCATGTATTATGTTCGAACGAAATAAGCGTTGATTATACTGTTGTGTCTGCAGGGTATTTGAAAACAATCTGGCTCGTTTTTTTGCGCAATGAACCCTTATATGTGAAGAATATCTCTCGTTTGCATGATTCAGTCTGTAGCTATGGTCCTTTTTTATAATTTTTTTTTTATATTTTCGACTCGAATGTATACTGCACAATTTCACAACCCAAGTAATTTTATAATTTTGCAAAACTTAAAAACCAAATCTATTGCATACAGAAGCACTATTTAATGTCAATTTATCAGGTACCGTGTGCAGCACAAATATTGGAGGGCAATTGCACTGCAGGGCCCTGGCCTGGCCTGGCTACGAGATTTACCCATTGATTAACATCCAAGGAAATTCATCGTAAGTTCAGAGGTCACATCTCGGTTATTTCTAAACGGACAAAAATCGTACATATTTACAGCCTTTCCGGGAAAGCACCCTTTTTACACATACCCTTCCTTCTTCTATTTAGGAATAAGGGAAGTTATACACAGCTATTTAGCTATGCCTTAGATTATATTACCAACTTTATTTTCAGGAGTCAGAAATATATATACCATTGTATCTAATGTCATTATTCAGTAAATGTGCTTTATCCTTGTGTTGATTTTCTTTAGTCTTAGTGAAAGATCGATATTTTCACATTATTTACGCGTAATATTTGGTAACGTATTTTTATTGCCCGGCGTGTGATGTATTGTTCGTCCATCCCTGTCCGCAGAACCTATTGTATGGGTCCGTCGCACTACAGGGCTAATCAATAAATGCGTTTAAATCAAATCACAAATCATATGTATTATTGCATATCTTTACTGTTATAAAAGTGTCGATGTGAAGATTCGTATACTTTGTCCTAACTTTTGTTTTAAAGCATGCAGTAACTGTGTTAACATGGCCCTCTCGTGATTAGTTTAAAGCTATATCAAGATAGATATGAACATTTAACTTATAAAATGAGACATTGGTCCGTAAACAGTCATATACAGCACACTCTCATGGGCATTTAAGATTTTTAAAATCACTCAAAACTACGTAAAGTCACGTCCTGACTATCATCTGGTAACACGCTGGAAATTCCCAAAATTCAAATAATTCATACCTTAACTAATTTATAAAAAATGTAACAGATGAGCACCAATTTCCTCACAGCAAATAAGAGTGTATAATTGCTAAATCATGCAAACAAATATTTTAACTCTTTCCCTGCCAAATGTTGGACCAAAACAATGGTCTCAACGCGAGAAGATGAAACTGTTGACGTAGACCACTCTTATAATGATATAATCGAATTTTATTTTGAAAGCAATTGGGGAATACGCAAAGCTTTTACTAGCTAGTGCATTGACTAGGGACCCAGGTACCCGCAACCCGGTGAAAATGTCAAAATGTCGGGTCCCGAATCCAATGTTTGATAATACCCGATTACTTTCGATATAAAAAAAAAAAAAAAAACAAATTGTAGATCTATGTGTATTCCTGCCTTTTTCACTGTAATGTTATTTATTCATTTATTTATTTGTTTATTTGTTTGTTTGTTTGTCTGTCTATTTATTTATTTATTTATTTATTTATTTATTTATTTATTTATTTATTTAATTTATTTATTAATTTATTTATTTATTTATTTATTTATTTATTTATTTATTTATTTATTTATTTATTTATTTATTTATTTATTTACTTTCTCTCAGGAATAGGCAACTTGTCATATCGTGGAATTATTATATTGTACCTGAATAAAAGTAAGTTAAAATATGTTTATGTGTATCATTTCAGTAAGGGCTTTTTGCCATGGGTACCTGTTACGGGTCCCGGTTATTAAACATAATGTATTTGCGGGTCCGGGGACCCGACTTTTCCCCTTAAGTCAATGCACTATTATTGAGACCTCGCAAAGTATAAGTAAGTACAACGATATCATCTGGTAACACTCAGGGACTTGCCAACATTTCAAATAATTGGTACCTGAACTATTTTATAACAAATGTAACAGATGAGCACTGGTTGTTTCACAGCAAATTGGGTTTAAAACTGAAAAATATTTGCAAAATCATACAAACAAATATTTTAAGTCTTTCACTGCAAAGTATTGGAGTAAATCAATGTTCTCTACGCCAGAAGATGAAACTGTCGACCCACAGCACTCTTATGGTGGCTTAATTGTATTTTGATTGAAAAGCGATTGGAGATTAGGCGGAGCATTTATTAACACCTTGAAAAATATATGTGAACACAACGTAAAGGAAAATGACAAATAAAAAAAAAAAAAAAAGAAAAAAAAACACGCTTTACAGGACAAACTTTTGACGTATACATAAAGGATTGCCAAAACGGCACCCAACAGATTGCTAGTAGTAAAGCTACATTTATAACCGTATGGCAAAAACTGTGGTTAGTACACTAGGGTTCCATTAAGTGCATATTTCCAAATTATTTGGAGTTTAGTGAAGAGGCTTCAAACAAACAGTTTGTTAAACAAGACCTGCTGGAATCCAAGGGGAAAGACAGTAAAATAGGTCCACAACCAGATGAAGTAAATTCTAAACTGAATGAATTATTATAAATATAAAAGGAAATGTGCAATAATAGGATACAGTGAATAAAAAGGTGATAAAATATGAACTTATATGAACTCTAAAATAAAAGTGTCATCGATGTGAATATAGTTGTTCACTTTGATTTGGAAAGATCATTGATTTCACTGAATGTTTTACAGAGTCATTGAGCTGGCTTACTTTTCTGGGATGGCTCACTTGTTACTGGTAAACAATAGATCAATCGAGAATGTTGACCCAGTTCCATATGGGTATTACTTATTTCATTGTTGACAAAGGGAAAGCCCTGGTGTGGTCTGGAAAGGTCTCAGAGAATTGAAATGTGTGACTTGTATGCGAAAAACCCAGGAATGCAGGTGAGAGTTCTCAGCATAAAGCAGCTCCTTCAGGAATTAGAGGGGAATTCTGGGATCTGACAGAAGCTGTGTGTTGTCATCAAGCCTCTGGGACTGTGAGCTATTGCTGCAGAAAGCTACTCATATATCTATGACAGTGCCTTTGAGCGGACTGGTAAATTTGGTGTTTAAATGAGCCACATTGGAATCAACCTGTACTTTTGTGAGATTTGGATCAGCACTGTGCCTTTGTGTACCACATTGGACCCACACGGCATGTCTGTGGGATTTGGGTCAGCACCATGTCTTTGCGTACCACATTGGAACCAAACCATACCTCTGTGGGGTTTGGACCAGACTATTTGGCACCTGCCATAGGACTTGGAACTGTGGAACAGTACTTGTGGAGAATCGCTCACCAGGGACTAGGATTTACCTGCTGTCTGTTCATTAATTTGAGTATCAGCATAACTAAGTGTATAATTTCATTTACCTACTTTGTCCTGAATGTTGACTTTTAATTTATTGTCACATTTTAAGTTATGATATCTTTGTCATTCTCTGCTCAGTTCCATTACGGTCCAAGAGTATTCTGAAGGTGGGCATCACTACAAATTGGATGATGTGAACTCAGGTTTGACATGACAAGTGAAATGAAACGCGAAATTAAATGTCATTTAAAACGAAGCAAACTGAATTCTCATGTGAGATGAAAAAAATTTAAAATGATATGTGAGGAGTGAAATGATGTAACATGAAGTAAAGAATGGAATTTATAATGAGAAATATGATATTAAACGATTAAAGCCTATGGCATGAAATGGATTAGTAAATTGATGTTAGATGAATAAATTGAAATCAGAAAGGAAATGAAGAGCCAAGTAAATGAAGCGAACTCATTCCATATTTCTGTCTTTTTTCTTTTACAGTAAAATCTGCCTATTTAGACCTATTCTTGAACATAATAACCTCCGATTACAAAAAGCATATTTCTAATATTTTTCTTTTATGGGTTGAGCAGAGTAGCTAAGCTGGCCTAAGAAACAAAGAAAGAGAGAGAGAGAGAGAGAGAGAGAGGGAGAGAGAGAAAGAAAGAAAGAAAGAAAGAAAGAAAGAAAGAAAGAAAGAAAGAAAGAAAGAAACAAACAAACAAAGAAAGAAACAAAGAAACAAAGAAAGAAAAAGAAAAAAGCGAAAAAATATTAGATTTTGGTGAGTACAATACATAGTTCTACGCACCTGGTCAATATCTTTTACTTCGGTCCATACTACTGAATATTGCACTCCCCACTATCTGATATATCTACACAATTGCGTATATATATATATATATATATATATATATATATATATATATATATATATATATATATATATGTGTGTGTGTGTGTGTGTGTGTGTGTGTGTGTGTGTGTGTGTGTGGGTGTGGGTGTGTGGGTGTGTCGCAATGTACCCTTGTACGATTGGTAATGCATATTCAAGGTACCAGATAATTGGTACCTACGTTAAAAAGAGAGGGAGATTTTTGGGATAGTATTCCGTTGTGATTAGTATTGAAATGATGAGCAATATCGCTTAACATGAATAACCATGAATATGTATACCTAGTACGTAACAGTATATAGTGTGTTCTGTTCCAGTGTAGCACATTCATGTGCAACTGCGGTCCAAAATAGAGACAAATTCTATCATTCGCATCGTTTAGCATATAATGCTCACGGCATCTTCAGTCAAAATATGTACAATCGGAGATGGACAATTCAGTGGTAAAATATATCACGAATGCATCAATTACATTCTTGTCATATGTTTGGTTTCTGTCTTCAACCATAATCAGTATATCCGATATTTCACGAGGTATTGCACTGATAAGGTGGTCATGCCCAGCCATATTCAATAGCTTCCAGTTGTACCTATTGCACATATATTTTTCCCGTTCATTTCACATAAAAGCTTATCTCATTCAGCCGAGAGAATTGGATCTGCGATAGATAGGAGTCAATACGGTCACAGAGATTTTGTTTTGAACACTGAAGCGAAAATACCCGGAAATAATCTTTTCATATACTAGATCTTTAAAGTTCTCCTGAGAACATTGATTAAATCACTGCATCAAAGCCAATATGGTCAATGCACTCTCCGTTTGCTTTTTTGATGCAAGGAGGCTTTTTAAAAAAAATATTAGTATTATTCGTGGTTCGTTTCATCCCTTTTGCACTATGATAGAAGTTGCCGCAAATCAACACGTCATACAGGCCTGTAGTAAATATAAATAAGTAATTATATCATCTGAAAGAACGTAGTCGGACGTTTTTAAACCCGTATAAATTAAATTTGTTCGCATTCAAACATGCATTAATTAGGCTGGTATTTTAAATATTAATTCTTGAATTGATGTGTGATGTGAAATTTTAAAATTAATGTTAAAGGTGTATGGACTGTTAAAATTATGTAAAAAAGTCGCCAGGAATGTCGACAAGAGAGGGAGGCAAGGTTCGTCATGAAGCTAGATATTGTATGGGTTAGTCCATTCGTACTGAGTTGTGATCCAGCTACAAAAAAAAACTCTACACGGTGATTTGTCTAGGTTAGAGATATTGACACAATTGCAACGTTCTGCACAGCATAAACAAACTTATCTCACGTTTGGGTCGAAGATACCGCTATATAGCATGTGTATCAATAACACATAGGCCAGACCATTGTGAGCCCTATAATAAAGACATTAGGAATTGCTATGATGTGCATACTGTTCGGCAGAGTCCCTATAACCGGAAGTATCGATATACGATATAATATTCAGACTTAAGCTACTTTCCGGGCAACGATGGCGTCGTCTGCTGTCAGCGAGACTTCTGAATCTGTGCTGGAACATTTGACATCTGATGCGGCACAACTTATTAAAGTAGACAAACATGACATAAATAGATCATAAAATGGTTTGTTGTCGATACGACGAACATCAACTCGCACTACATACCACATGGCAGAACTCGTTCGTTTTGCTCTCTTTCTACATATATGACTCCTTGATATTCTTCTTGACAACAAACCATGCTACAATCTATGCATACTATATTTGGGGCTGTATATTATTCAAAATGACCATGGAAGAATGTTTTACAATCAGTTGAAATAGGGGCACCTATAGAAAAAAAAAGACTATGATGATGATGATGATGATGATGATGATGATGATGATGATGATCATCATCATCATCATCATCATCATCATCATCATCATCATCATCGTCATTAATAATGAATTTATGATCATTTGTGGCAAAAATCTTAAAAAAACCATACTTTACAAGTACTAGGTCAGTCGCTATGATACTATAGGAGCATATAAGGGTGCCCCTAGCCCGTAATTTTGTTCATGCGGGCTGTAATCTGTGCAGTAATTTTTCGCATTTTTGCCTGTTTTTTTCTGTTTGCTGTTTTTGAAAAAAAAAAAGTGAATGCCACGCCGCAGTGCGACACCCCCCCCCCCCCCGCCCCCATGACTTTGATTTTACCATGCTGAAAACATTTCAAGATCGTATATACTTCTCAAAGGATTCTGAGCGAAGCAAATAAGTAGGCGTAGGCCCAAGGCCACATAAAAATATCCCGGTTTATCATCAGCGCCACCATCATCGTAGTTTTGTGCTGAAACATTTTTTTTTATAGGTACATAGTTGCCAAATCGCTGACAAAGCTTCAATTAATGCCTTCAGAACATTTTTAGAAATGAATTTCAATAGGATCACATGTGGGTATACAAAGGCAGGGCCCATGGGCATGAAAAGCATTCTGAATGAATAACTGACTTGCATGGGCAATTGGAACTTGCGAGAAGCTTTAATACAGTAAATCCTTTGGAGGGGGGGGGACCTCCCCCCTTCATCAACTTTTTTTTTTTTTCGGGATATTTTATGTGGGGTTACAGTATCATGAAGAAATGAGGATGACAAGGCAAGGCAAGTATTACAGGTGCATGTCGTTAGTTCTAAAGTGCAGCGCACAGAGTCATAAGTCCCCCCCCCCCCCCGCCGTGTTCGCACTGTTTTTAACATGCTCAAACGTGCTGGCATTAGATCTGCCGCATGCGAGATAAAATCGCATCCACAAATGCCCATACTCAACAACCAAATACATTAATGACAGAAGCATAAGGCGACTCGCCATTGGCATAATGCGTTTGGTGACATGCATAATGCGTATGCAGTCCACGGTAAACAACATTCCCGGTTGGTCAAAAATTGGGCACAGAGCATGGTGCGATGGACCATGAGCATAACGTGTTTCGCTATAAACATAATGCGCCTAGCCATTCGCCATATGTGTTTTGTCCGTGAAATGCCAGTGGCATTAGTTTGCACTTCCCCCGCCCCCCAACTCCACCAGCATGCGCGCACGAGCTAGCATGTTTTTTTTTTTTTTTTTTTTTTTTTTTTTTGTTTTGTTTTTTGTTTTGTTTTGTTTGGGTGTGGGTTTTTTTTTTTTGTTTTGTTTTGTTTTGTTTTGTTATGTTTTGTTTTTTGTTTGTTTTTGTTTTGTTTTGTTTTTGTGGAGTTTTTTTTGGGGGGGGTTGTTTTTGGGGTTTTTTTTTTTTTTTTGGTTTGCTTTTTTTTGCATACGAGCCCACATTTTAAAAACGCCAGCACCAAGAGAACAAATGCGTTAGCTATGCTGTTTATGACCACGTTTGTATCTCTTCTGGCCAAGAACAAGGAGGATTATATGCCCTCTACAAATATTTAAATTATTTATGTTACTAGCGGAGAGAGGTTAACACAATAATGTGATGGGAACATACATAAGCTTTCTTGTCCATCATCCTCAAACAGGTGTGCGTAAATTACCCTTTGATGTCTTTTCCATGGTTTGCAACCCATGGGTGGCAGTGACCTAAAGCCAAAGGCCTAATTACGTTTTTACACCGTTCACAGGTGCTGACGTTTCATATGGCAATGATCCAACTTGATGAAGAAGGGCAAACTGAAGGTGGGCGTTTATACTGCACCTTCGCTCAATCACCCAGGATAAGTTTACTCTTCACGGGATAACATGATAAGCATTTCAGCCAGGACTTTGACTTATGGACCAGTACTCTAATTTAGTAATTCTGTTTGTGTGTGACCTCAAGAAAGCTGAAAGTGAAATAATTTCAATTGTCACCGAACCACTTCATTCTGTGCATGTAAGGCCAGTTATACACAGGACTGTATCATGTCTCTTAAGCTTGTTATCACATTAAATGTAAATTATGCATTGCTGATGCACACAGACACAGACACACAGACACAGACACACACACACACACACACACATATATATATATATATATATATATATATATATATATATATATATATATATATATATATATATATATATATATATATATATATATATATATATATATATATATCCACATAAAGGAGAATGCGTCGATTGTACTACATAGATGTTCCAGCAGGGTTTTCACGATTAGCTCGCTTGTCACGTTACTGCTTCTGTTCTTTTAATTTCGACGATATGACTTGAGTTCTCGAGTTCTGCTACATCCAGACAAATTTGACTTGTCAAATCGTAATGTCCAGATGAGGCGTTTTCAGTGTGCTCAGACCTCATTCTTGTTGTCCTGAGATTGTAAAATCCCAGACGGAAGTAATCAAAGGAGTCTTACTTCAGAACTACTGTCTCGGTCAGAAAGGTAAAGAAAACATAAAATCTCTAAGGATCTCATTAATTCCTGTCTCCAGACTGAAAATGTCTCCTCACACTTACTATATGCGTCACCATTGCCAGATGCGTTTTGAGAGAGCAATACATTGTATCCAATAGAAGGGAGCCATTCTAATTACCATGAGCGCAGTATTATATGCCGTTTACAGTGTCTAATATATTGTCAACCGGCCACCCTAACAGGCAAGGCAAAATTGTTTGAAAAACTAAATCAGACAACAAGTTCTCAAACAACGATAATGTAGCTGTATTACTTTGAGTGTCTAAAAAATTGTTAATTTTTATCAAAGTTCGTCATACCACTGATAGTCGCTTTCCCTACATGAACATAAAACGATGTATTTGCACCGATACGTGTTTTGTCCCAGATTTGGCGTCAGTTTTGTGTGTGTGTGTGTGTGTGTGTGTGTGTGTGTGTGTGTGTGTGTGTTACCATTTACATGAAACCGAAGAAAATATGAAATTAAACAGTCCCGATTCGTGCTTACCAATAAGAACATACCTCAAAGTGAACTGGGAAACTAACCGCTTTCTGGTAAACTGTCTATGATCACGCGAACGTCAAATGTCGTTGATTCAAGCGGGGTATGTGGCTTGCTATTGAAACCAATGACGATGCAGAGAATGGAATTTCAGATTCGCTTGGATAGCAAGCCTTTCGTCAACAGATTATTTTGACAAGGCAATTCAAAGAGAAGTTTACAAACTCAGAATTATCCTATTTGGAAAATTTAACATGTCGCGCGTTGTGCCTATGACTTTTGTGATGGTCAACAATTAAGTCAATCGACGTGGCATATGAAATATGTACGTGTTAGGTAGATTTCGGTAACAGTTTGAAGAGACATAAAGCGCGTCTTATCCTATAGAAAAAAATACATTTTGCCTTTTATCTTTGTTCTTCTCGAAATGTATTCAACATGAATTTCAAAAAATATTGTGTTGCAAACATGACAGATTAATGATAGTGATATATGACGCTAAAGGTCTCTTTAATGGGTAGTTTGCTGTTATCAAAGAAAGTGTCTGACAAAGCAAAAGATATTTTTTGACATTCAAACTTGTCTAAAAGGATCAGGCCAGAGTGGGAAGTTTTTGTAAGCACAGGTTGGCTGCGTGCTATGGTCTACTTCCAACGGTTATTGGTAAAGACCGCACTGTTGGCACGTATGGCTGTAACAGGCATATAGCTGCAAATGGATATATCATGTCAAATATCTATCACAGAGTACTGTCACGCTCAAGGGTTATTTTTATTTCCTTTGCTGGACCGGTCAACACTATTTCATAGATATACAAGAAATGTATTAAACTCGGTTAGTCAGCAATCACTTTAGGACATATCTATAAAAAGACCTTTGATGTTGGAATTGAGTTTTCGATAACGTGAAGGACAACATATCAAATCATTTCAATTATGGAAATTAAATTTTATATGCCGTACATGTTTTAAAAAGCCAAGTCATCCGCACACACACAAATAGTAGACAATGAAAAAAGCAGCCGGATATCTTAGCACTAATAGTTGAATCGGCTTTTCTCAAAACACAAATAGTGACGGCGCACTTGAAGACTATACCTTACACATACATCTGAAAGGATGTGCGTGAATCTATTTGAAGCAACAGCGACAGTTTAATGACATAAAATTGGAATAAAGTTATTAATAAACATTTTCGTGTCTTCGAAATGTAACAGCGGGAGAGAATGGGAGTGTAAACCTTTGACACCGTACTTAATGCCGTCGGTTCAAATATAGTGATGCAAAAATTGATCGCAATTGATGAAAAACAAAGACTCGGATCTATGTTCCATGTTGAGAGAAAATGGGATATATGGTTAGAAAAACAGAGGTACAAAAGGCCCAGATGGACTGAACTTCGTGCAAATTGAGCCAGCTAAATGTGTCACAGCAAGCTTGCTGAAATTATCTGTGCAAGTTATTACTGTGAGATAGTCTGACAGACAAGATAACATCCGTGCGTTCAATAGTGTATGTGCGTGAAATGCATGAGTGAATATGTAGAACAATACAAAGTCTGGCAAACTTAAATAAATTTGAATAAAATGTATATTCAACCATTGACTGAGCATTTCAGAATTAAAGTGTGTAAAGTACTAAGTGTGAGTGAAAGACTTTCTTTTCAACATTTTTCATACAAAATGTACACCTGGTATCTGTGGGCAGTTTTTAGGGAAAATTTACATCTTCCTAGTGTTTTTCTTTGTAAAATACCCACACCCCTGCAGGACATCAGGTCAGACCACTGGGGCGTGACTTGTGTATTCAGTTATTAACGGGCCAATTAAGCCATTGTTCTTGTATACTCGCACATGGGTTATTGGTGTTTGCTGACACTCGAAAAGGACATGGTGTACTTCCCTTATCAAGACTTTTCGATTACATTTGATTTGATGAATTTCGCCATCGTATATGCATACATAAAACAAATAATGAAATATATCGTCAAAATATTTTGTATAAAAAATGACATGATAATTGCTGTGATGGCTATTTGAACACGAAGGTTTGTTTCCGAAGAGGTCACGTAACAATAAAACATTAAGTAAAAAATAAGTTCTTTACTTAACTATGAAATATGGTTACAGCGATAATTAAATGGTTCAGAAACATTGCCCACATTCATATGTTTCGATCCAAATAATGGGCGCAAGGCTAGTTAAAGCAAAAGCAAGAATTGCCTAAACATCAACATTCATCTTCCAATGCCGATGTGAAGAATTTTTTTTCCAAAATAGAAAGACCTACCTAGGTAAAACCTACAGCTTATCACTTGCGCGAAAGGTAAAAAGAAATATGTGTAGTTTGCCACTTTTTGGTGTTCATTACTTGTCAATGATTCGAGCCGACGGCAAAAGCATAAAGTAGACCTACATTGTTATGCACATTAAAAATAAAGTACCCATGCCAAGCTGAATGTACAAGCATATTGGCCCCTTGGATGGAGTTATGTGGTTCTATTAGGTATGTATATTGACATGTCCATGCGCATCGTCAATACTGACCCTATTGCAAACCAGTTTAAAATGTGAAAAATCTCACCACATATTGACTAAAAATATGACCTCAACTCGATGTCTATGTGAATTTTATGGTGACCTTATAGTGACAAATAACTAAAATGTACAACATATTGACAACATACAAAAATATTTAGCTTGTGACTCCAGTTTTCACAATGAAATGTTAGCACATGGCTCATGAATGTCAACAACAGCTGCTGAAATATGACAGAAAAGACGAAACCATCACAAGACCTCAGTAACAGCTGTGTGTAAGTTGTGTTGTCAATGCAGATTCATAATTATGACCTTCGTGCCAAGTAACCCGATTTTAACTATGCAGAAATAACGTCAACTTATAAATCCAGTTTTTATTATGAATTTTTCAAATATTGGACATTAAGTAAATAAGTAAATGAATAAATACATAAATAAATCAAAAATAAATAAATAAATAAATAAATAAATAAATAAATAAATAAATAAATAAATAAATAAATAAATAAATAAATAAATAGATAAATAAATAAAGGGATAAATAAATAAATACATTGATAGATATATAAATGAATGAATCAATAGATAAATGGAATAAAACACCAACACCAAATAAAGCAACACAAAAACAAAAAAAAAACAAAACCAGAAAGAAAGAAGGAAGGTATACCTTTAATACATGTGTAGAATAATAATTATTTTCTACACAATGTCTGCACAATATTTTATTCAAACAAGAGCACTCCACTTATTCTGACTGATTAGTTCACTTGAAAGAATGAAAAAAAAATCGATGGTAAGAATATCCCACCAATAAAAGAAAAAGTGTTAGACCTCTTCACTCGTTTTCATGTTTTTTCTTGGACCTTCATTTTCGTCATTGCCGTTTTGTAAATACAGCAAACCCAGCTTTAGAAATGATCTTTGAGACAGGGCTGCATGAGTACCTTTATTATATTGAAGGTATGGAAAAGAGCTGTTATATATTCAATATTTGTTTGGATCAGAAATACCGGACCTATGTAACCATCATATATCCAATATTGGACCTTTTCGATTTGTTTAGAGCAACTTCAGGTCCACACATAAGAGCGTTGTTTTTCCTAAAAGAGCAGCGTTATGTTGTCAGCATATGTCGGTCTGACTGGAAGACTGCTTTATTTAAATAATGTTTATTTAACAACAGTATTTAAACAAAAGGAGAAAAAATACATGAGAAGAACAAAAGGAGACAAACTGGAAATACCAAGAAGACACTAAAGATTTAGATTCAGAAAGTACATGTTTTCTTACCTTAATTATATATTTTCCAGTAGGTCAATGTCAGATTGCTGTCATCTTTGTCAAAAGTCCACGTGCGTACAGTACAGTTTATTCAATGATCAGCTAAGATGAGTGCACTATGTATCTCATTATGGTATACCTATAAAGTAATAAGAGTGCTACTAGAGCTGTATAGCTGTATCACCTTAAAGACTAGTTTTAGGGTAGTCCAGATGTGCCCCTGTAAACCACAAAGACTACTTTTTATGTAACCTAGCTACACCCCAGTAAACTGAGTTCACTATCCGGTGTCCGACTCCATGAAGTTCAACATAAGTAAAGGATGCAATGTTGGAAAGACCATGATCAACAGATCAGATATTAGATTCAAGTGTGACCCTTTCCTTACGCAAGTCATCCATGGTTAATGGAAAGAACCTGGCTGCCAAGTATGAGCAATGGTCGACCAGTTCATTCTCCATCGAAAGAACCTGGCTTCCAAATAGAAGAAAAAGGTCGACAAGTTCCTGGTGTCCATTCTAAAATATTTATCATCCTTTGCCATCATGATCTCTGGAATAGAAAGAAGAAAACATGTTGAAGTGAAGTCATACTGTGTTTGTTTGAACTTAAATTGTAACGCCCAAGGTGTGGCTCGATTAACAATTTTCCTACTCCTGACCTAATCAATCACCAACAATAAGACATTTTAATTTAGAGGATTTGCGTTGAAAACTTAAGACAAACACTGGACAAATAAACTATACAAAACCCTACATTGGAGAGCTGAGTTCAGAAAAATAAACTTCTTTCTGGTTTCATTGTGACCAAAAATGGCATATTTTGAAGCCTACAGTATTTAATGATGAACCATGCACAGCAGCGCAAGATACGAAATACAATACAGCATACAGGAGCTCAGAATAATACACCTTTTTCTGGTCTCCTTGTCACCAAAATGGCATATTTTGAAGCCTACATTATACAATGATGAACCGCACACAACGACACCAAATACAAACTATATTAAACCATACAAGAGCTCGCAATAAACCAATACTCACATGGTTAAAAGCAAGGTCACAGCCGCAAAACTAAACCAAATTTTATATGCACGCCAGTCACTCTGTGGACGGACCAAACACATTTGGATGCCCGACACTGATCCACAGCAACCTGCCCTATTTATTATAGACAGACTGCCCTGTAAGCTTATATATTATTCCCACTATGATTACATTTTATTTAATGAACTTATAAAGTAGGCCCTTCTTTACCGATCAGAACTAAGCAAGAGTGATAATGACGCAACCACCTATTGGCATGCTGACACTTGGCATTTCCCAAAAGTACTCTTGCTGCGACTCAATTCCACAACCACTGTATGTTTCATATAACAGATTAACTCTTATATATACACACATTTCTAATTTTTCAAGACATAACAGAACAATATTTTAAATCCCAATGTCCTTTGAAAATAAGTGCCAAACTGAAACAAAATATGTCAAATGAATGAATTCATTGCACGATACAATGTTTAAATTAACTGTTACTACAACTATATCATAGACACCGCATTGCCTATCAAAAACATAATGACAAACCCAGCAAAGCTGAAAATACGATTCATCAGATATACTTGTTCTCCTGCCAATCGCCTTGAGTGCCCGAAAGCATGAGGCCGGATTTTTTTTTATCCAATAAGTCAAAAGTAAAATGGATTCAATTTTACAAAGAAATACAAAATTACTGCATATTCTTCTTCCTCTTGTTTTCATGTCTGTGTCCCAAAACAGACCTATTGTTTTTCTTTCTTTCTTTCTTTCTTTCTTTCTTTCTTTCTTTCTTTCTTTCTTTCTTTCTTTCTTTCTTTCTTTCTTTCTTCCTTTCTTTCTTCCTTTCTTTCTTTCGTTCTTTCTTTCTTCCTTTTTGTTGCTTTCCAGACAAATTGCCAGACACTTCATTCGAAATTATTATGCGTAGAAATCTAAACTTAATAGAAAATCCGTCCATAATGTTTTGAAAATTAAAAAATTAAGGCCGTTTGAAAATTTAAATCTTGAGTATATACAAAACTATCATGGGTGCAGGTCACCAATCCAACTTCTAATTATATGTTTGAAACACCGCACATTTTGTAATTCACATGCGACCTCTAAAGGTGAAAAGTCAAAGTCATTTGAACCCTTGAAATTTTCATTTAGCCATAACTTTTTCAATTTCCATCTAATTTTAACCATGTTGGACCCAAATTGTAGCAATTGCAACATTGCATACTTTAAAAAAATACATGTGACCCCTAACGGTTACTTGGATCCTTGAGATTTTCATTTAGCCATAACTTGGTTAATTGTCATCCAATTTGGATCATGTTGGGCTCAAATTGCTGTTAATGTAACATTCCACATTTGTGTTACTTACATGTGACCTCTGAAGGCCAGACGTCAGACTCATTAGGATCTTTATTTTTGTATTTTTTTTTTTTTTCGGGGGGGCGGTCAATATTGATACAATTTTGATCATTTTACGCTCAAATTGTAGCTATTGTCACACTACACATTTGTGTTATTTACACGTGACTTCTATAGACCAGAAGTCAAGCTCATTTGGACCTTTAAAATTTTCATTTGCGCGGTCAATATTTATCCAACATTGATAAGTTAGACTCAAATTGTAGCTATTGTCACACTGCAAATGTGTGTGATTTACATGTCACCTCTAAAGGCCAACGGTCAAATTCATTTGGAGCTTTGAAGTTTTCTTCTAGCCATAATGTGGTCAATTTTTTAACTTTTTAACCAATTTTGATTGTGTAAGTTTCAAATTGAAGCTAGGACAACACTGCTCATTTCGTTTTTGGTAATTTACTAGGGAGCTTCAAAGGTCGAAGTCATATTACCTTTGAGATTTTCCTTTTAGCCCTTTATCGGTCCAATGTCGTCCCATTTTGATCAGGTTACGCTCAAATTGTAGCTATTGCAACACTGCATATTTTTGTATTTTACATGCCACCTCTAACGGTCAAGGGTCAAGGTCATGTGGACCTTTCAATATATTTGTCTAGCCATAACTCAGTCAATTTTCATCCAATTCGATCATGTTGAACCCAATTTGTTGCAAGTGCAAACTGCACACACACACACACACACACACACACACACACACACACACATATATATATATATATATATATATATATATATATATATGTATATATTGTAATTTATACATGAGCTCTAAAGATCAAAGAACAAGCTCATTGGGACTTTTGAAATTTTAATCCAGCCACAACTCAATCAATATTTTTTCAATTTTGCAAATTTGGGGCTCAAGTTGTAGCTATTGTAAACTTGCACAGTTTTGTAATTTTCATGTGACCTGTAAAGGTCAAAACTCAAGTTCATTCGGACATTAGAAATGTTTACCTGGCCATACGTTGGTCAATTTTTATCAAATTGTGATCTTAGTAGGCTCCAATTGTTGCTATTGTACCAGTGCACATGTTTGTATTTAACATGTGACCGGAAGGTCAAGGGTCAAAGTCATGTGGGCCTTTGAAATTTTCATCTAGTTATAACTCGGTCAATTTTTCTCCAACTTTGATCACGCCGTGCTCCAATTTGTAGCCACTGTAACACTGCTTATTTTTGAACTATACTTAGACCCCCAAACGTCAACAGTCAAGGTCATTTGGAGATCTTAAATTTCCATCGTGTCATAACTCAGCCAATTTCCATCCAATTGTAATCATGTTGGACTCAAATGGTAGATATTGCAACACTGCAGTTTTGGTGATTAACATGTAACCTTCAAAGGTCAAGGTCATTTGGCCCCTTGAATGTTTCCTGTGACCATCAATTGGTCGATTTTAATTTGATTTTGTTCATGCTGGCTTCAAAGGGTAGGTGTTGTAACACTCGCTGCAGTTTACATGTGACCTCTAAAAATCAAAGGTCAAGGTCCTTGGGAGTTTAAAATTTTGATCCAGCCATAAGCTTAATGAATGTGAAGTACCACAGGACAAAAGATGCAGCATGCACTGGTCACAACTTTTGAAGGCACATAGACAGATTGACTTTGAAGCCAATCCTTTTTTTTTTTTTTTTTTTTTTTTTTGTCGAAGCAAGCTGACTCTTTGTAGCAAAGTTCGCTTCACCCTGTTTGCAAAATATAGTTACTTATTGCGTGACCACTACTTAGCCATGTCTGTTAATGTTTTGAAGGTAAAATGTTAGCCTTTAATACTAATTAAATGCCTGAATAGCTCCACTAC
This sequence comes from Hermodice carunculata, assembly GCA_964020975.1. NCBI lineage: Eukaryota > Metazoa > Annelida > Polychaeta > Eunicida > Amphinomidae > Hermodice > Hermodice carunculata. The sequence continues at coordinate 21,563,395 of OZ026616.1, read as the reverse complement.
ATACACTGTTGCATACTTACTGTCAGAAATATAAAATTGCTGCAACAAAACCTGGAGATTCGGATAGTGACAGGCGCGTAACAATTGACGCTGACAAAATTACAAGATTTACCTGGGACAAACACCAGGCACTCAGTGCCATGTCTCACCATAAAGCGCAACTTACACGTCCATGAAGTTAAAAAACAATGGAGCAGTTACTGTTGTCCGACTTCCTTTACTGTTTGGCCTACCCTGGAAAATACCCTTCATTTCGCTTTGGGGAGAAGTGTCATCATCATCATCGTCATCGTCATCGTCATCGTCATCGTCGTCGTCGTCGTCGTTGTCGTCGTCGTTGTCATTATTATTATTATTATTATCATTATTATTATTATTATTTTAACTACTACTACTACTACTACTACTACTATCATCATTTGGGGCATTCTTGTGACTTCTCAACTGATGGATCTGTAGCATTTGAAAGGCAGACCGGTAACAAAAGGAAAATACTCCCAGAATAGAACAATACAACTAAGCCGAAAGGAAGTTTGTATTTTCGTCATTTTCTAAATAAAAATTCTAGAAAAGTTCGTTTCTTCTGCATGTAAAACTCGGCACAGTCGAGGAAAGATTGACATTGACCCATTCTTCTCAATGTTGGATTCAAGGACTTGTGATGAGCGAAGTTGCATCGGTTGAGCTTATATCAACACGCAACGAAACTCACACACTTTCGCATATCCATGGTAGAACAAAAGGTGCAGATAAATATCACCTTTTTTCTTAACATTTGAAGCCACCACAAGATAATGTGGACAGAAGTCAATTTGGTTATGGGTATATGCCATTTTAAAACTACAGATTTACTTTAGTCTGTACATCTTTGGATTAACGTACAAAATGATTCCATGGCTATGTCTTGATTTAAAGTTGAGGGTTTAAATATTTTGTAGATTGTTAACACTAAAATGTTTGTACATTTCTGGATGACAGTCGTATGATGGAAAATAATACAAATCCTTCAGTGTCTGGAAAATGTATGAACCTTGGCCTTAAGTAAATCTGAGATTAGAGAAAATTGTGGCATATTGCATTAAATGCTTTGTGATTCTTTCAGCTCAATAAGATAAATAAACCTGCTTTTATAACGGAACATTATTTCCTCCTCACAGATACTTTGGTGCTATCTTGTGTCGGATCTATTAGTGAATGCTCACGTCAAATGGGTGATAAGCAAAGTATCTAAATGTACTTGATTGTTTAAATAAAACCAATTGAAAGTGTCGAGAAAACTGCTCACGCTTCTCGGTGGTGCGTCCAATTTCTACTTTGCGTGTACACTCTTTGACGATTGTCTTATGAAAGACTCTGGAGTGGGAATAGCAGGAATATGGGGTGGTCCATTCTCCACGCATTTTAAAGACAGGTGTCCCGTAAAGGAATTGGGCCAAGATGTCCCCGAGATGACGATTCTATAAACTAATTTTATTCTGTAAGATGCACAATTCACTCTGTCCTTCATTTCGTTCTGTGTGCATTTTACCTCTCAAGCATGCAAGATTCCTGTAAAGGGTTCTCAACGTCAGATTGCCTATTTTAAAGTTTAAAGTGAATCTCGAACAAACACTTCTGGCAACGGAAAAATGCCTCCCTAGTATTCATTGGGCAATTGGTTTGCAAACATCTGTCAGACTCAATTGGGAAATAGCCACTCAACCACCAATTGCTACCTCTTTAGAATATATATCCATCTCCGAATTGTCAGCGTGATTGATCAAATGAAAGTCGAAGTCGCTACCTCTTTTTTGCCCCTTGCATCTGTTTCAATAGTTAGATGGCACACCAGTATTAGTGACATTATCGAACTGGAGGGTCATGTTAATCCTTTACTCCACATGGATCATGATTGCCCTGTAGCTATTTGCTTATACATGATTCTAGGCAAACCCAGTTGTATAAATAAAGATTAGTTATTTAAGTAATGAAAGCTATATCATTGATACTAATTTTTGGACTTCAATGTTATTTAAATATGTTTCAATCTTCCACCTTTTTGTCTTTTAATACATTGGCCGTGAAGGGATAATGTCTGGACCGTCTTTGTACAGGAAAGCTTATACGTGATTGAATGCCAAGCCAGTTACATGCTTAGATGTTTTTGTAATAAAAGTTATGTCATTGATACTTATTAAGGGACTTCAGTTTTATTTTAGTACAATTCAGTCTTGTAGTCTTTTTGTCTTTATATATTTGCCGTGAGCAGTTAATGTCGGGACCTTGCGTGTACAGTACAAGGCATGCACTATTAAGTTATCTGCCTGAAATCACAATGCTTGCATCAGGTAAAAATGCCTTAAACCATCTTACCAGAGACACCTTCATTCATTTAATCAGGTATGCACAAAAGACCTTTCAATTCAACTATCCTTCCTTGAAATAGTTATCACGATAATTTGCTCAATATAAAGATGACTCTTACCCAAGGCAGTAACACAAATGTGTGTGATAAAAGATTATTCCTCAAATGAAACCTTCATTACTCTTGTGTTTAACATATTTCTATAGAAAACTGTAATCTATAAGAAATGAACGAGATTTTTCTAGTTCTGATTCCATTTTCCTTTGCATTTTCCAATATTACATTCTCACCCCCCCCCCTTTGTTTTGTGCATCATCTCACTTCAAACCTATTTCCCATCAACTGTGTCTTAACCTATAGACTCTAGAAATTATAACTTGTTTGCCACACACACACACACAAAAAAAAAAAACATATGCTAATACTCCGTACATGTTTACTTCAAATATGTTGCAATAAACATTTCCCTTAATAGCTGACTCTTGTCTTCTACCAGTTTTTCAAAGCTTTTTGTTTGTAAATGGTTGTGTCATATCCCTGATCATATAACTGTTTATGATGGTTATTAATTAAAATGACCATATTAAGAAACATAATGCCCGTATAAGAATCTTTAACATTTGCCCAGTTATGGATTGCATATTGAGGCTACTGCTGAAGGCTATCTCTTAGAAAGTTGATTTTCATATTGCCCGTGTTTGAGAGTCTAAAATCTAGCTTGAGACAATAAAATTGCTTCAATTTTTTAACCTTTTTTAAATAGAACTTTTCAAACCTAAACAAGTGTTTCAAAACAAATAGGCCATTGTAGTGCCGCAGGCAAAGCAGACAAATGGCTACAGATCAGGACACATGCTGATCTGAGGCATAACAAGCTAAAATTGGTGTCATTTGTAAAGAAACAAGTGATGGTGTAGTTGCAGCCCTTTGTGTCCAACACGCCAAAATAATCCCTCAACTGCTAAATACCGCAAAAATATCACTATTCAGTCATCATCTTGTTTCTTGAGTAAGGACACCTGAATTTTACCCATCATTCACTATATCTTTATATTTGGTGTTAGAGATGTTCATTAAAACGTTCCATGTCATTATGAGGTGTGAATGGGCATAGTAAGATAATAGGTGTACCCAAGTTCTGGGTTGGGGGCGGGGGCAAGTTTGGTGTAATTTTGTCACATCTGGCCATACAGCTATTTAACATGTGACCACTGGCGTCATTTTAACTGCCTACATGAGTATAATGGGAAATATGATGTTTCAATTGCCATATTGGTTCATAGTTTGCCAAATTAAACTCTTTTTGCTAGAGGACTATGGCATTATATTCGGTTACAAAGAGACTTTAAATGTTTTTTTTCTTCTTTTTCTCTCCCCTCCCTCTCTCTCTCTCTCTCTCTCTCTCTCTCTCCCTCTCTCTCTCTCTCTCTCTCTCTACCTCTACCTCTACCTCTCTCTCTCTCTCTCTCTCTCTCTCTCTCTCTCTCTCTCTCTCTCTCTCTCTCTCTCTTTTTGATGATGACTGATTTTGTATGGAAATGAACAGACGTAACCTTGTGCCGAAAAAAATATGTCTAAGGATCTTCCCATAACGTACTAGATTTAATTGCTTATATAAGTGTGCTATACAGATAGTCAATTATTATAGAGAGTTTCAGGATATGAAAGTAATGCATATGCTTTTATCGGAATGAACTGGTGAGTATATAGTAGATTAACCCTCTTTCCCCAGTACCAGTTAGAGAAATTGCAGCAGTAGCCCTTTACAAAATGCACAGCTTTTATCTTTCAATGATTGGCAGCATATCACACAGTTATCAGGATTCTTCTTTTTGTTTACGTTTCACAAAAGCTTGGTTGGGTGGTCAGCGTCCATTACCCAGAAAGGTATGTACGTGGAATAATAAGAGAGTTGAGCTATTTTCAGGACATGGACCTCGATTAGGTTCATGTAGCAAGGCCATTAGCAATACGATAACCACTTTATTTAGTCATTGATAATGACACAATTTGAACTTTTTTTTTTTTTTTTTTTTGAGCTGTATATCTTTCACCACTTAAATCATAGAAATCAATCTATTCGGCAAAGTTGATACAAATAATTTTAGCTCTCGGCCAAATGTTTGTTTTAACAACGAACTTTAATGTTAGAATGCTTTCTAGTTTATATGATGCTCAAGACCAGTTGAAATTGAAAGTAAAAGTGGATAAGCCACACATTTATGCAAGTAAGTGGACAAATCCTACCACCCAAAGACAATCCAGGGAATACAATATGGGGATGCAGTAAATGTAACACTAAATAAAATATTGCACATGATCACAATGTTCCTTTCTGATACTTTGCCCTATTCCAATGATTCCTCATATTGCCGATACTTTTAACCTTAAAGTCGTTACCCAGGTGGTTGGTCATTTTCAATGTACTCAAAGTGAGTATTCCATCAAAGTTACATGTTCGTCACCGAAAGGAATTGGGTCTGACACCGGATATAATTAAACGCTGACTACTGGGCGAAAATGCCAATTCAGAGCTGGGAAAATCCGCGAATGTCAATATTAATTTCGGGGGAACTTTGTCTTTATTTTGGTCATACATCTACTTAACTTGTGACTATGAGTGTCAATTTGATTGCGTGGTTGAGTATAATTTGAAAAAGTGTTTACAGCTTCCTAAATTAACCCCTTGTTTGCTTGAGTTGCAAATTAGAATTTTTCATTACTTATCCTCCTTTTATAAAAAAAAAAATCATCCATGCCACATTGTCATCCCCTGTTTTTTGTATTAATATCTGTTGCCATCAAAATATGCAAGCATAATATTGAATCTTTTGACGTCACCAATGATTAAGTAAAGTGATACTTGTAATGCCTATGGCCTTGTTACATGAATTAAATTGAGATCCCTGCCTGTAAAATAAAACAATTGTTTTATCCAAGCGTATATCTTCCAGGAGGCTTGACGTGCAAAAGCAAAGAAAACCCTGACAACTGTGTGATATGCTTTCATTCATCGCATGACAGCTCTCCATTCCTGAAAAATCCAACACTGGATTTTGTGATTTCTCTTATATAAGTTACTGTAGAAAGGGGGTTAATTTGTCGTTTTCTCACTTGTTCTGTTCCAATAAAAGGATATGTATTAATACTTCACCCTTAAAATCGCTATTATAGTTAGAAAAAGAAGTCTAAGCGTAGTGAAATCGTAAAATTATGCTTCTTCTGTGTGAGATCTATGAATGTCGTTTTTCGACAAAATTATAGGTCTTGAATTCCTATATACCATAGGCTATTATCATAAACCCAATTGAAAGTCTTTTTTTGATCCAAAAATATTGCTTTAATGAAGATTGGTATGAACTAGCATTGTTGATTGCAACACAATAAAGAGTAAAGTGAGAAACGTTGATTTTTATTATACTCAGCTAGGCCGTTAAATGACACCAATCGCCACATATATAATATCTGTATGGGCAGGATGTCAGGAAGGTAACCCACATTTACACCCAACACCCTTACTTTATAGTATTGAGTACTTTTTGTACCTTGAAATACCAATTCGCAACTTAAAATGACATGTTATATATTAATGAACGTCTCTAGCACCAGAATGCAAAAATATAATGAAGGCTGGTTAAAATTCACGTGACTGTTTAAAAAAGTCAGATGATAGAAATGACAATGTTTGTGGTATTTAGCAAGGGGGGGGGGATATTTTGCCTTGTTGGACAAAAATGCTAAAATATTTTTCAAAAACTAGTCATCCTTAAAGTCTAAATGATACGAATTTCAGCTTCTTATATCTCCCATTGTATCTTCTAAATTATTCAGGCCCTGGCTGCCACATTATTAAAGAAGTTTCTATATAAAAGATTTTTTCGAAAGGGAAATGGTAGAGATTGGGCATCAGTAGTCCTGATAAATACTTCAAGATTCTCATACTGAACAGGATTCTGTTAGATCTTTCACCTGTCCTGACCTCATATACAAAATGTCATGTACCTTTATGTGTTGTTTAGCTTCAATCCACATTTTGGTTCAGTTGTTCTCGCCTGACCTGATGCTAAATAATTCCTACAGCCCTGCAAAAGGTATCAGTGGCCATATGTGGAAAAGATCATTTCCAGACGTCAATCATCTGCCTAGGGTCAGTATCTGTACTCTCCGGTAGACACAGTCTTGCATTCAATCAGGGACTTCTTTGTTTGAAATAGTCAAATGTATATGTTCACATGGTCAACCGAACTAATTTACAGTTTAATGAACAGGCACATATTGCTCTGGGCTTTTGATATATGTTGGTGGTCCCGATAAGTGCTACAGTATGATTCCTTCAACCACTTTAGTGAATGTTACGATAAATTCATCAATGCCCTAGGAACTATTCACAACAAAGTATGGTCCACGTGATGGTAATCTTTAAGTATACATCGTCATTGACTGGATTTGGGTGTCTTTGATCTAAATCCTTGCGGTCACGGGGTCACTAGACCTGCGTGATGCTTTATATCGTAATTAGACTTTAATACGCTCAATAGCGAAGATCAATGTTATTTTATCATACCCTTGTAGAAGCCAACCTATCATTAATGTCGACAATTAAAACCCTGTGAAGATAAGGTCGGCTGAGCGCAGGATCATCCTTCTTATGCCTCCACTAAGAAGCCGTTGGTTCGCTGGTGAACTATACGTGCATTTACATCGTAAATCAAAGTATATTACTTAGAGCAATAACGTGCTTACACTTTAACTCACACGTGGGCAAGATCTCTAAAACAAGAGCATATAATTGCTTAATATATTACGCGTGTCAGATCCTCACCTGCAGAATTTAAAATTACTAAACAATATTTCTGAAAAGTAAAGGACAAACATCATCACTAGTTTGCAAGACATTTGACGTGAACTTGTAGTATCAATCAACGTAAGTGCAACATTTGAACTTGTATATTGCATACAGCATCAAATAATAGACATTTTACTCGTGTGATTTTCATACTTTTGATTAAAATGCATGTGCACTATCTAATCCTTCCATGCGGCAATACGTTTTGGTACGTGGCGTTTTTTTCTAAATGCAGTTAAGAAGCTCAGGTTCTCTTTGGCATAAAGTAATTATAAGGATACACCAATAAAATATGTCGTAGTAACGTGCCGGTTTGACACAGCAAATGAGAACCGTTTTTATGGATTTACATTAATCCACCAGCATCCGCTTTGTAACAAATTTAAATCTAATCTTAAAACGCAAAGAAGCTTAGATTCAGATGTACCTAACAGACCTTTCAAAAATTACCGGGCTGTGCTATTATACGTGCTGTAAAAAATATAAAACAAATTGTCAACTATTGATACTTCCCATCCATGATAAATTTAGAATTGGCTTATAATCTTGATTCTATTTTTGAAGAATATGACTATAAATATATATATATATATATATAATATATATATATATATATATATATATATATATTTGTGTGTGTGTGTGTGTGTGTGTGTGTGTGTGTGTGTTTGTGTGTGTATATATATATATCTTAAACCTTCTTACCACCGATAGAGACTGCCAAAAATACGAGTCGGTTACTTTTCCTATGTTCTGTAAATAAAAAAGTGCGGCACACATTTTTCTTATCCATTTCCAGTTTGTTCGCCGCCATCGTTTCACGTTATGCCACCACACTGTGCTGCCGATATACAATTCCTGGGTTATTATCATATTGCAGTAACATTTTTTGCATAAAAGCGGCACACTCTCCAAAAGAGTTTAAAACAGTTTTGTTCATGCCATACTCGAGAATTGTCCATACTTGTAGCATCATATCGGCAGCTTAGAATCATTTGGTATAGTGTCAGTGATATGGTAAGTTTATTCCAGGGTTACTCCATTCCATTCAAAAGTTTTGAATGTCTATTAAATCACATACCATTTTGATTAACCTCCCATTGTTTTTCAGTCACCATACATAACATCATTTTGGATATCAATTAATTAACTTTTATGCAACAATAACTGTTTAATGGAGAGATTATGTTTTTCTGCCCATACTGACATTTTTAAAATGTTGACTATCCACATCACATCCCATAAAATTTCTTTGGCCTAGCATTTTCACTAATATTTCACGAGATATATGCAGTAGTTTGAAAGTGTGACAGCCATTTACAGTAGTTTCACAACAATAATAAGGCCCGCGTGCACCAAAAGTATGGGCGTCAAGCATAGGTGGACTGCATTGGAGCATGACATCATTAAAAGTTTGTGAAAGGAAAAAAGAAGTACTATGGCAGTGACGTTTTAAAAATTAGAAGTATCCTGCATGTTGTATGTGACACGTCCTTATGACAATAAAAAAAAACGGCTACATGCACAGCATGAGCTCAGCTGGCATACATATATATATGTATATATATGTGTGTGTGTGTGTGTGTGTGTGTGTGTGTGTGTGTGTGCGCGCCCGAGCGCTGATATGAACTGAACTTTAAGCAAGCAGTATTTGGACATTATTGACCCAGATATTCAACTTTGCCGGAAAATGCACTTAAAATCCGACAACTGTATGTAAATGCACCACTTCCTAAAAGGAATTAGAGGGCTTACATGTCAGACCAACCAGTCGTAGTGAGTAGACATCAACGTTCTTTAGATATTTTACCAAGTGGCCAGGTTGGACATCGCAGCATTCACGTGTGAAGCTCTGCGAAATGAAATTATGGAAATGATAGCCCAGAGACGAATCGTTTATAAAGATATTACTAGTACTACTTTTGTAGTTAATGATGGGAGTTTTATATGAATTGTTCTTTTAAATTATATGTACGAATATCTTTATCTCGTTTAGTGGTCGAATGTTAAATTTTGGTGTGTGCAGGGCTTCAGGTCACAAAATTACTACAATACATTGCCTTTGGACGCCATTGGCAAGGTTTTTGGTACAGTGGTTTAGATAGGTAACGAAGTGACCTAATCTGAAGAAAATACGATACATAATGACCACCGAAATTTCCATTTTCGGTAATGTTTTTGCATGATAAGCTCAAAGGAGGTAGAGTGTGTTTATAATGCTCCTGATTCATAAATATCACATAAAACGATACAGGCTTACTGTCTTCCTTTGCTGTTAACTCGGCTGACTATCTAACCAGGAGAACCAAAAAGTGAGAGGCCTACCAGGTCTCTTTTTATTCGTGACAGAAGTGATAAAGTTTTGAGTGGTTAGGCTTATACATTTTGGAAACACTATTATAGTATGAAGTTAATGTAGAATATTTCAAAGGTTGAGAGGATTGGCTTAAAACCACCAGTTGCCTTTGGTGACTGCCTGTCTCAAGTCAGGAGGGAAATTTTTATTATTGTTATTATTATTACTATTATTATTATTTTGAAGTACACATACAAGAGTTGATATTCAGGAAAAAATTGATATTGCTAATAATATTATAAGAATATGACAACTGATAATGTCATAATGTTCCCTACAATTGACTTTGTGCTTTCGGCTGAAGATATGAAGATTATTATTTTTGGTTATTATTGTTTTACCTCAGGGTATTATTTACAATACTACACACTCTCTCTCTCTCTCTCTCTCTCTCTCTCTCTCTCTCTCTCTCTCTCTCTCTCTCTCTCTCTCTCTCTCTCTCTCTCTCTCTCTCTCTCTCTCTCTCTCTCTCTCGTGGCTCTATGTTATTTGTTTTTTGCATACCCCAATCCTTCAAGCTCCACCCACGAAGGTGTCTGTTATACTTCAACAAGTGAGCCATATGTAGGAACGGCAGTCTTGCCTTTACGTCTTATCAGGTCCTTTTTGGCGAAGAGCTGCTAATCACAATTGCTTTCAGACCAGTAAGCGAGACGGGGAAGCCACTTTGAAATACACAGCTAACAGACAGCAACGACGGGCTAAAGTTATGTCATTTTTAGCCCAAGAAAAGCTCAAAAACACAGACACCTGTGAACTGTGGCATGAAAGACCCCTGCGAATAATCGTACGGTACGGGACGTCCTCAAACATGATGGGTGTCGCATGAAACAAAGACTATGCCATCCATGTAAATTTTACTGAAGGCGGCATTTCCTATTTAGGTCCTTTTCCGACATCAATAGAAGGACTACACGTTTACTTTGAATCGCAACTCCTTTCTTAGTTTTACTACAAAAAATATAGGTTTTTTGCAATGCAATAGCTATAACGTCAACCAAAAACAGGTCTCAGACAGATGCCACATTTTCAGTTTCAAAGGCCCTTAACTCAAGAACAACGCAAAAAACGTAAGACCCTAGTTCAGATAGAAATATTTACTAAGTACTCTCAAATTCATATTTTAAATTGATTCATGAGTAAAAATGCAGATTTGACTATTGCGTGAAATTATGAAACCAATTTGGAATTTCATAAGGTAAATTTCAATCTGGTTTTGGCCTGAAACTGCTTATATGCTTACATATATTTAATTGCCTAAACCTGCCATACTTAACTGGCCTTAAAAGATACAAAAGAAACGACTTGAAATTACAAATCGCTGTTGCCCATTAGCTATGTACACTTCGGTTATGGTCCTGTAATATGGTTTATACCATAAACACAGAGGTATTATCAAACACAAAGATTGTGCATCACAGCTCCAACTCCAAATTCAATCAGTTTGATATCGTTTTTCCAGTCTCTGCCAAAATTGCAAATGCGTAATGATATGAACATGATTTGTATAAAGGTTACGCCATGCTTACTCTGTTCACCCTAAAATGATGAGGGTGAATAAGACAGACGCAAATGTACCCGTACAATAAGCGTACGCAGGTTTAAGGTAATACTACGACAGCATTTTCACCTTTTGTCTGTGAATTAACTTCAATCTAATCTGTGTAACAATATAAAGAAACATGCTGCATGTCAAGATGTTCGCTTCAGTGAAACTTGACATGCTATTTAAGCTGCACGCCAAGAAGTTAGACACATTTGACTTGATATGCACTGTGTACAGCTTAACGCTGCATATCAGCGTAGAGTTTTGATATAATTTTCTGGCGACTACGACATATGTTATACAAAGAGCATCAGGCATTCAAAAGTCAGCGTGTACGTTTAATTTCAAACAGTGAAAAAGAATGGACAGAAACAAAACTAATTATAGTGATGTTGCCTTCGCAAATTTCAAAATATATCCAGAGTGTACATCTGACATATACAAAGTGCTAATTTTGGTGTTATGCTGAAAATATTTAAAGTTGAAAAGCTTTACCCCGTGGCCAATGAACTATACTGACCTGTAAATCCACAAATTGGGAAAAAACTGGAACAAATTATCCACTCCTAATGGGTGCAGCAATAGTAAGCATTTAATCAACGACTACATTAACCATTGTTTTTAAGAAGCGTAAATAGCACAAATTGTGTTAATTGGTTAAAAGTAAAATACCAAGAACAAACATGATGTATGCTCAGAAAAGGATCGGAATACCGTTCAGTTGTGCAGAAAAAAAACTCAAAATATACCTTTGCGTGGATACGTCAAAGTTGTTGCAAAAATTATTGCATATATACTATTTGGTTTTAAAATGAATTCACTTTTATGATGTTTAAAGGGCAGTAACAGAAACATAATGGATTTTACCAAAACCACTATACCTGAAAGAATAGATGTCACAGGAATACTAATTAGTAAATGTTCTGTTCAAACATCTATTCCCAGGCTTTATTTCAATTGCACTACCCAAAGGGTTGCCAAAAACATTGTTGGAGCAACCATGCTATGATTAACGTTCGTCAGCAGTTGTATAGTCAATGAATGCTGTGTAGATACAGCTGTGTGCTAGTGCAGGACGGTTAAAATTGCTGTTACAAGGTTTGAAGGCTAATATTAGCATAAATGCAAGTGATACAATGGTATGATGCTAGGCCACCAGGTGTGTACATTACCAAGAAGAATTTATCGATCAGTCGTCAATTTATCACGGTAAAGTAGTTTGTCGTTACCTTTGCTCCTGCGCAAATAGTCCAGCTTGTCTAACCATCCATCCTTGGGCCGTCCTCATTCTACCCAATATTTAGTTTATTCCAAATGCTATACAAGTGCCACTTAATTGTTAACGTTTCTCCCTGTCTTGGAGACAACAAGATCTTGATTATTTCACGTTAGCATTCAATGTCTTTATGTACTTGTACGAGGAACTCTTCACTGAACGAAGTCGAGTTCTGAAGCAAGAGACTCATTGCTCGCCAAATTACCCCCATTATTGCTTAATGTGGTGGCCCGGTCGCAAACTACCGATCGCCACTCGCTCAGATCGCATCGTTGCTTTTCCTCATTTAAATCTCACACTGTGTTACCTCTTATAGCTATGTATCAATAGAGTGTTTGCGACACCGAAAAATCTCCGTCCTAAGCACACTATTTCATAGCTACCGTGGACTTATTTAACCGTCTCATTTGTACCACTCCATAGTTACCGTTCCACAAGATGGAACGAATTCATAATTAAAAGGTATAATCGGAAATAATGATAAGCTCAATGAATAGAATGGCTTTCGTCTACGTTCGACAAAAAATGAATTGATGAAATAACGATTGCAGCATTGATTTCGATTGCGGGAACTGTCTAGTATCGCAAGTTTAGAGCTGGCAGGCTCATCCTTAATACAACCAGTGAATAAACACCTACATACGTGCGCATTTTGAAGCTGAAAAGGAATGAGCACGTAGATAACACTTCTCTATTTTGGGGGAGGGGAAAGGGGAAACTGTGCTCCTACCTGCCATAAATCTTGTCGGATATTTTTTTTTCAACTCTAAGGAGTTAATATCTGCATAGTGAGGCCACCCGAATATATATAAAGTTTCACCTTTGCACAGGAAAAAAAACAAGGACCGTGACCGTACCTATTGATGATGCAGAAAAGCTGACATTGAATCTTGGAAGCAATAATTATTGAATGAGACATTAGTGTTGCCAAGTTTCCTGTCCATGTTATTTTTACTTGGCTTGCTGCATTGCTTCCCCATTCTGTAAGGCCACACTCAAAACCAGTTCCAGCATCAGATGTGACATCCTATTAAAAAAAACGTTTACACCTTTATAATATTTAACTGTTTTATTTCTTTTAAGTTCTTGACATCGACCTTAATGACAATGTGAAATATAGACAAATTCCAAGTTTGGTGGCATATGCTATCCCAGGAAGAAACACAATGCTTCAAACTACAAACATGCCTTGCACGCAGCTCACAACCGTTGCCGCAAATAACTGCATTCACCAGTATCACTGCTAATTATTTTTCTTGGTAATAAGTTCACCTGCTCCGAGCGTGCGCTGGTGTTTTTAATCCAATTTACGTTTTGGAAGTAGACCTCGGGGAGCAACTATTAGTTCTATGTGCATGTGGAGTTATTCAGTTCATGTGTGGATGTGTAGCTTGCTGGTTTAAAGAATTTCTATGTTATGACGCAGATGGATATATTGGTAACATCTGCAAAAATCCAACACAACTGTGACGTTATTTTAATCACTAAAGATGGGATCCTTTACATTACAAGCTCGTTCTCGAGCAACGTTTTTCGTCTCAACATTTCTATTTATGTATCCAGTGCCCGAAAACTTTTTTTTTTTTAACTAAAATTCAGCACTCAAGAACTCGACAAAATCTGGTCCAATGTTTACGGCAGCAACTGCTTCACAGAATATCATTCCAATGTTAAACATTGTACCATCATACGTGATGTGAGAACTTGACCTTGCGACAATGGAATCCAAACATCATATGTAACTTGTCAACCTATAACTGATTGCCCCCCCCCCCCATATATGTATATACAGTATGCGTGTGTGTCTATGTGCTAACATTTATAGGATGACATTTGGACTCCATTCTCTTAAGTTCAAAATCGGTGTGGTTTCGGGTAAGAGACTGTAATTTGATGTTTTTACCATAATTCAAAATGCATTATTTAGGAAATTGTAATATTTTAGCCTGATCAAATTTCCAAGCTGTAATCAATGTTGGTAGTATTCATGTTTCAAACGTACATGTATCTACTGCACAACCCAATATAGTTGAAAATGAAAATAGCAAGAACTCAGAACGATTTCATTTGACAAGTTGCATGAAATAAGTACACAAATTAGGAATACATGATATAATATTAAGGATGAGCTATCCTAGACAGGCACATATCTTATTGTTTGGAGTTCCCCTGTAAAAAAAAATCCATGAACGTGCCCTACGTTTTGTTTAGGATGATCACAAAAACGATTATCATTCACTTTTGAAAAAGGCAATTTGTACACCTTGTCAATTGATAGACTCCGATTACTTTCCATTGAAGTCCACAAAGCTACAAGGGATCACAGTGCAAATTATTTACAACACATTGTAAAACAAAAAAATATGTTAAATAAAGTTTCCCGCTCATCCAAGTATTTGAGCGTTCCTACATATTACAAGGTGACTTATGGTATAAATTCCTAGCGCTTCCAAGGTGTCATAATTTTGAACCAGATCCCTGAAAGCATGAAAGATGCTTTATCTTTGACAGAATTAAAAAAATAAAAATAAACTGATTACCACCTAGGCTGTTAACGAGTCAAGCGCTTGCGCAGCATGTAATACAACATTCTAGTCCAAATACCCAGATGAGCGAGATGCATGACTGTCAGATATTTGATTATTTGTAACTTTATGGTGCTACTTTTTTCAGTTGTGTATAAATACTACTATTTGTAGTTATAAGTATATGTCTACGTTACTTTATGTATGTATTTCGTCAGTTTTAATATCGCTTTGGCTGATGTTTCTCTTTGTATACGTGCCCACTTTAAACAAAGCTTTGTGTCTTGTATCCCGTTACGGACTCGATGTTTCAGCTTCACCAGTCATTTGGCGGAAAAGGGAGTGATAGTTACTGGTCAAAGTTATTCCAGTGACCAAGATTACCAACGATGAAAGTGAAGATCGACCGTCTACAATGTAACAATCAGGGATTATGCAAGTATCTGAATACTTCTTAATAATATATGACTTTGCCTATTAGGTAAAGCAGGGTAAAGAGTGGGTATAACTTTTCCAAATTGCACATGGAAGACGTTGTCTTAGAATGGTAAGGACAACGATACTGTTGGTAGTTTTACATCTATTCGGACTTGGAAGCGATAGTACATGACTATTTGCGGTGTCGGAAGAGGGACTGAGTGATGTTGGAGCAAAGAACGGTTAATTAGATTAATATTTGTGCTGTTGTACTGGTACTCAGAATTGTAATTCAAACTATGTGATAAATGATTATAAATTGCCTATTTCAACATAGCCAAGGAAAAAGGGAATGCGCCAAGCATGTGTTGCAAGTTCTCCTCGCCATCAAATATTTTCTGATATTAAACTCTGACAAGTGGTTAGCACTGAGGCAGCATGGGCAAGACTGGATAACAACATCATACAGGGCCTTTCAACAGTGAATCATCACAAGCACTGGATAGTAATATGTTTACCCAGAGACCAATTTCAGTATCCGTTGCGTATTGCCTTCCACAAAGCCCACAAGATACGAAACAACCTTTTATATTACCCAGTGCCTTCATCAGTAAAAAGCAGTCTTAATGGGAATAGTGAAAAACTTAAGCCATTAAGGTTTATCAGTCTGGCCTCAAAAAACTTTAAAGGTACCTAAGACTTTACCGATAAAACTGGTATACAGCGATTGGTAATTTCAAAGGTCGTCAGGAGGCATGTGGGTTTGTATTTTTGAAGTATATATCTTGCATACATTATCACAATCTTATTTTTCACAAAGCAAGCCGGTTGGTTTACACCTTTTATACCGCAACAGACAGCGCTAACATTACTTCTATTTCACCATGTGCTTTGCTTCCGACGCTTTTCTCCGTACGTAGACATGCAAACAATTTTAGGATGGTAACTTAAACTTTGAAGGACGGCAGGTCAAAGTCCATTTAGGTAAAACCAATTTTTCGAGTCTCATGTTTGAGTGTACGCGCAAGATAGCTTTAGCTCGTCCCTTCATCATCACTCCAATTTATTGTTGTTCAGAGCAATAGCTATTTCTATTGCAAAGTTATTATTCTGCCTTTTGAGGTATTGTGTTAGAAAATGCAAACTATGAAGGCCTGTGCGTCAAAGAATACATAAATTCTGCCAGCAACGAGGTAAAAGGTAGAAAGTTGTGTTAAAAGATAACAGGGATTAATAGCCTACACCTTTTTTGTGCATAGTTATGTCAATTTCAATCTGTTTCCCACGTGGTCCATATTCTTTTATACCTCTATATACATATTCTTGTCTACCTCTATATGCAACCCCATTCTCCACTGTGCTTAAGGATACTAATATAAGGACAAATACTTTCATGAAATACGAAATGATAATTTATCGAATAGCCAAATGCCCTACCTCACCCGAATATAAGTTGACACAAACTTACTTTATAAAATTTATACAGCTTTCGCGCAACACGGGGGGTCAATTTTTACCGCAAATTTGCTTAGCTGAGTCAGCGTCACACTAAAGACACATCCGAACACGTTTTTAAAAATACATGTCGTTTTATAAAAAAAAAATGCCCAAGTGACGTTTTGATTACTTGTGTTACGAGTTAGGAGAAATAGCAAGTGCTCGTAATGTCGCATTAACAGAATCAATAAACCATGTTCAAATACGTCAGTGGTCAATGTACGCTGATTTTCCTTCTATTAGGCCATGTTTCTACTGTTTATAACAACATTGTATTCTTCAATTGCCTCAGTTCAACCAAAGGTTGTATTCGGTTGTCATCGGGAATGTTTGCGTTA
This sequence comes from Hermodice carunculata, assembly GCA_964020975.1. Lineage (NCBI taxonomy): Eukaryota > Metazoa > Annelida > Polychaeta > Eunicida > Amphinomidae > Hermodice > Hermodice carunculata. The sequence continues at coordinate 21,546,250 of OZ026616.1, read as the reverse complement.
ACCCAGTGGGATTCAATCTGGACCGGTCTGGATAAAGGCGTTGCTGAGAGATGGGTCTTACCCATTACACTTTTGGTCGCATTGGGACGGAACGACGTTCTCTATGTGTTGGTGGTGTTGGTGGTGTTGGTGTACCTCATGGAGCATACGAGGGGAAGTATTTTTTTTTAAACTAGGAGCGCATCGGAAATTAGAAATTAGAGTTCAGTGAGTTTTCGAACATCATCAAACAAAACAATGTTCAAAGCATGGAAGAATATTACTCTCCCAAAATCACGTGCCAACAGCATGGTCTAAAACAAACACCGCTTATAATCGTTGGTTCTTTTATTAGAGTAAAGACAAAAAAACAAAACTTAACAAATAAAAAAAAACACAACAAAAAATACAAACAAACAAAACAAACAAACAAAAAACACAAAACACAAAAAAACAACCACCACGCTTCACATATGTGGTTTTTGCTATTACTTCTGCAGCAAGAACCCCTTGCTTATCATGATATCTCTTCATCCAATACTCTCTCTTGCATCAAACCTGAACTGGAAACAGTTACCAAATTACATGTTCCAATAAGGCAATTGCCGTGTCCCCAGTAGATGAATGAACCAATAAAATTGCTTGTCGGCATTTTCGCCACAGGAACACCACTGCGTCTCGGTGTCATTCTCCAAGTATCCCCTCGTATGACCCAGCGGCTCGTGAAAATCATGCCGGCAGGTCAACATGTCCCACTTTAATTATAATACTAGACAGCACATGTGTGTGGTAGATATGTTACTGAGCCAACTTATGAATATTCGGTAAGTAACGAAACAATAAGCAGCAGGCCAAGTGACTCCCACCCCCCAAAAAAAGAGAGTCAACACAGACTGAATAGCTCCGAATGTTTTGTTCACAGCATAACACGCCTAATCTGAACATGTATCAGGTCACAACGGTTCAGCAATGGATTTACATCAGCAATATATTTACACCATACATATTTGGCATCTGACTGTAAGTCAACTTTTCTACAAATATTGCTCACTAGATGTAAGGCACGTGTTCAACACAAATGCGTGAAAAGGGCATCCCAGTACTGCACTTTGTTATGTGCCTTTGCTTATATAGATTAATCCAGAAAATTACAAAGGTCTTATTTTATTGATACCAATTAACAAGTCACAAGCGTGATTTTATCTTCAGCAATTATCCCAAATCCAATCGGAACAGAGGTACACCTACATTTACAACCGTCTAATAACCTCACACTAATAAACGTATCAAACCTGCGCGTGTAAATCTAAAAAGATCGTTCTGCGGCCAACATCAGTCACAGTTTTGATTTGGGGAATTAAATATTTGGGCATGTTTGGAGTGATGTTGGAGACATGACATTTATTAAAGGCCCAATGGCAACGGTCAAAATTACAGCCTGTCAGATTATAACCAATGCAAAAATCAATTTTCATAAATTGTCAATAAACCACCTCATTTAAATGTGTCCGTTGGCTTTATTGTACCAGTTACCATTTTAAATCACGTACAACTTTTAAATCTTAACCTATGCGGACATAGTAGAGGTATTTATTTTAGACATGGTTTTCCTGCTTTCGCTAGCCCTAGGAAAGGCGTAAGCCTGTCATGATTTAGCCGCTGGGTGTTTTTAATTGGTTGTTTCATGTTTCTTTTTCCCTTCGTGTAGTGACCAGCACGGAAGCATGAAAATCGTGCTGACAAATTCGATTGCCGACTCCACCTGTACGTCAGTTAAAAATATTTCAATATGAGTCGTGTGATACAAAAATTTGTATCCCAAACGAGAAGGTTTTTTCTTCAAGTCACCCTCTGTTATTCTGCATGTCCCTATGTCGCACATGCATTTGCTGGGGTTATAACAAGCTTGCAGGAGTATGAATGGTGCCACTTTCAGGGATGACCAAGTTAACGATTCCAATTACAGGCAAAGAATGAATCAACTATAAATGTTTTTAGTATATCATGCTGGCATTTTGAAAGATCTTAACACGTGGGCAGTTTCTCTCAGAGTGCTCAACTTGTACAATAGACAGAGGAAATTAAAGGAGTTTGTAAGGAAAATCCGGAGTGTGATGTGCATGCTGTGTGATACAATTCACGCGTGCGTGAACGTAGTCTATATGCACTTTTCATATAGCACCAACATTAAGAGAGTAGCTAACAAAAGGCGAATAAACGGTGAAGTATAAGGTCACATGCCAATAATGCAGATCGACGCTTGGTCCGGCTTTACGCACAGACTGCTTTGAATTGCCTTATTCTGTTTGGTTTCCATCGGATAATAAAGAATGTGATCATGTAAAATATACCATAGGAAGGTGACTGGTGCGCTTAAATACACGTTCTAGAGACAATGTATAAATATGAAATCAAATTTCGCCGGAAGATAGATGAAGCGCATGGAATAGTATGTCTAGACTTGTAACAAAAGTATGTTGACACAGGACTAAAATTTCACTTTTATTGATTGCAGTTATAAGTGCCGACTTTCTTCAGCGGCTTCGTTCTCACCCACAGATCGGCAGGTGTCCCCAGGAGTGTTTCCGCTGATTGATGGCGGGTCGTGTATGCATGACCAAGCTACTGCCGTCTGAAGACTTCCTTCCTGGCTACAATACCGAAGAAGCCGTCATGAAGCCAATATAGTCCATTGTGTGACATGTCAGCCAGACATCTCCTGTTGCATACCTGAGCGCATAGTAAGCCACGCGAGAGGACGTTGAAACCACAGGATTGAGATGCTCAATATTGCTTCAAACACCAATTGGACATCCTTATTAACACAGTAACCTCTGAAGTGTGTCGCGGAACGCCACCCATAAGACGAACCAAAATATTGCGTAGTTTCTAACTCAGATTCCTTTCGTGGTGCGGCAGCAGTTTATATCACTGCTGATTTCGTGTCTCACGATAATAATTGGACGTTGACAATCCTATTCCTCAATTTTGGCACGATGTCAATATTGCAATTCAATTATCTGAAAGCCACAAGGTTTAAATTGAAAGATGATAATTGACCAATGAGCGACTTCGTTATAAAAAATTTAGGAATGAAATATCATTCCAAATCATACGCAGTATGATTGACCCGCATCTACACAGTAGGTACCCTTTCAAGTGGATTAGAATGAACGATATCTATTTCCGGGCTAAACATGACGAGTGGCAACTTTACCGATTCATAAATATTGAAGATCGCATATTCTGAGGGCAAAACTCCAATGTTTATTTTCTTCTGTATATCGTTGAAGCCCTTACATGAGACTTGCACATTTGTGCCCCAAAATTTAGATAAAAATTAGCTGATCGTCACCGGCATATCATCTGCTGTGACAAAATACGAGCACAAAAATTGAAATATCAGACCTGTTTACCTGTGGAACTGAAGTGAGGAGAAAATGTGTAAAGAAAGTTCCCCTTCAAAATGGGAAAGCCCATCCATATGCAGTAAGGAAAGCAGTAGTTATCAACTATATAAAAACCCGCCGGTATTTTCGGACTTATATCCACTATCTGGCCAACCCTGTACGCTCCATCTTGACCCAGCAGGCGTCCTAGGCTCCTCTTCCCAGTGCTGCTACTTAATTCAGAGCAAGTGGGCGACTTCACTGCCAGATACAATATTCCTCTGGGAAGTACCGCCGTCCACAACTGGTAATTTCAAGGCATTGTATTTACATTTTAGGTAATGCTCACTCTGCAAAAATGTCCATCATATATTGTGCATTACATTCATTCGACAAATAAACCTTCACTTAATGCTAATCACATATATTTTGGATACTGCCTCTTCAAAATATCAAATCGGGACTAATCCACACGGATTTGGCTGCAATTTTGAAATTTGTGGATTCCGCACCCAATGGTTTGTAAATGAGAATAGTGATGGGAGGATCTGGTGCGGGGGGGGGGGGGTATGATATATGAAACCAAAAAAATTTATATCTGGCAAATATTCAGAGCATCTTAAATGATATGATGTATGTTGCTCAATGCGGTATATTATTTATTGGACCTCTTATTATGTACCCATCCTAGGCAAGGAAATATTCGCTAACCGGACCATGAATAAACAACAATCTTCAACAAGCAATGTAAGACCATGTGCCAAACAGTTTGAGATGGAATAAGATGTGTACAAACTTGGGTACATGTGATTGTGTTCGGTCACTTCGTTTATTTTCATCCGTGCATATTGCAAACAATGGTGAAAACATGAGGCCTCAAATCAGCTTGACATTCAAATCAAGTGTGTTTTTGTGCAACTGTATCACAATGCATTGCACCGTGTTAAAATGGTGCTCACCAACATGTGCGGAATTTGCCAGGGTATCGTGTCGCTTTCAGATTTGCAACTAACGATGATATCTGATTCAAACACAACCAAGTGGGCAGATTAAAGATAAAATAGTAAGTCATGTTTTCAAAACACTTTAATGACTGTTTACCCTGGTAACTCGGAGAACAGACACCCGAAACCTAGCGAAATATTTATACAATAATGATTACCAACCCACCGTGGCTATGCAGCTATGCTGTTTCCCCGGTCCAAGTTAACCGTCCAGACAAACTGAAATAAAATGCTGTGTTTGAGTTGACTTCACTACCAAAAAACGGCACTGGACGGCCACATTCTCCATAAAATCTTTCAGGCTCGATCAATTTTTATCGAGGCACGGAAGCCTGAAATTTTTTAGGTGTCATCAAATTTATTTAGGGTCAGGCTTTTTCAGTAGGATCAGTCGAGTTACCGGAACCACACATATATTTTTGGTAGGCCTTAGGTAACGTTGACATCTGCTGATACACGTATAAAATGGATGTTCTTTCCCTCTGTACACATCCGTGTTAACAAGAACTATCTATGATCAAACCCTTCAGTCATCAAACAGGCCACGTTAAAATCCAAAAGGTCGTAGTAGACATACCAGCAACTTCATGAATTTTTTACATATGAATCAACGATTACGAAATACAGAATGAAGAAAAACATCTCGCTCCTTACTCATGTTGAAAACCGCTGTCTTGAAGCACTGTCCAGTAAGTGAAGATTCCTTTTGTGAACTTGATATTTCATATTAATAGCCACTGTAAACAATGGTCAACTCTGATTGATTAAAAAAAGTCACAACAAAGGAAAATACTTTGTCCTCAAGTTGAAAAATCAAAGTACCAGCAAGTACCCCCGGGTTTAGTTACTCGCTTTTACCGATAAATTAGCGTAAACAAACATTAGGGATACATCTAAGATTATACCCAACCCTGGATTTTCCCTCAAATCTCGGATTGGAGCCCATTCAATGTTTCAAACAAATGAAATCCGTCATGCTTGAGAAAAGTACCAACAAAGTTTTGCAGAAGTTTAAATTAATTTGATGACAGTAACGCTCAACTTTAAGATATATCTTGCCTCAGCACGCATTGTATAAAATGTCGGTTGCAGTTGTTAGGTTTCCATATCTACATCGTTTATATTACATCTCAAGTCCACTGGGTATCTGCATAATACATTTTCATGTATATATAGAAACTTCAAAAATGATCATTTTAATTTCATTTTCGAATATCCATGTTTCTCATGTTTTTGAAGTAGCACTAAATGACGAAAGCTAAAGTTGTCAAAGTCGGGGCATTCTCTAGCAAAGGCACTTATCATTGACACATATACACCATACGCTGGAATATAACTATCCCTACGAGGATAATACACTATGTTTAATTCAAAATCACCTTGTTTGTCGTATATTTTAAGCTTCAGTTCACGACTATTACTGTCCATCAGTTTGTCTAGAAGTATACATTCCATGTCATTTTCTGTAGCATCCAAATCACGAGGGCACATTTGTTAAATATATTTTCAAAACTGTTTATTATTGATGCTCAATAGGTTATCAACATGACAACTTATCTCAATGACAACTTAAAACCTTTACATCAACTCGATAAGCATAATGCCTATCCAATTCGAGTGGCGTGTAAAACATTAGTTTGATGGTTAAAGACCTGCAGTGGATGACAACCTCTTTGCGTGTGTCTCCGTGTTTGATATTTGGTGCTCCGCATAGCTCTCATCTACTCTAAAAACAATTTACACCACTGCATTAACATATTCTAAAAGTACAAAAACGTGAAGCGATGATAAGGATATCAATTTTGAGTAACGAAAAATGTCCAAGAAGAAATGTGTTGCTGGACATTTTCTGTTCACTTTTCTTCAAGTCTTGATTATATATATATATGTCAATTGCTGATCACTTGCGCCATCTTTGTTTGGATGCAAAGACAATGATGTTGTGGAGAAAATAGGCGTCCAGATTTTTAATAGGCATCTTGCTTTTTCAAATTGCTGCTGTATATAGATCAAAGTCAGATTTGTTCAAAATGTGACTGCAGGCATGACAGCGTGCGTATGAGTAATCATTGCTGGTGAATAAAAAAGGTATCACGTCAGAGATATTGCGTAATCTGTTGGAATTTGAAATTTTCTTCTGCTTTTCCGGCCAAACCAGTCTAGAGAGACCGGTAATTCAAAAATCCGTACGGTATGCTTGATTTATTTATCACAAATAGTCCCTTCTCTAAATATACCCCCCCCACCCCCACATATACAACTCTCTCTCTCTTTCTCTCTCTATCTCTCTATCTCTCTATCTCTCTCTCTCTCTCTCTCTCTATATATATATATATATATATATATATGTATATATATATATATATATATATATATATATATATATATATATATATATATATATGTATATATATAATAATAATTTTTTGTTTTGTTTTGTTTTGTTTTTGAGCCAAAGTGACTTTCAGCTTGGAGACACTATTAAAGAGAGTTCTACTTGACGAACTGATACCAAACTAATTTAGATCCCCAGTACCACGAAAGGATTGTTCGATACCAATTCTGCACGTACCAAGTATGTACACCTAGCCAGCACTGCCACCATAAACTTGAGCTAAATCAAAGATAATTACCTGCACACCAAAACATATCTAACCACGGTGAATTCACACAAACCAGCAACGAGTGGCGTAAATACGATGGACATTTCTTTAGGCGAAATGACCTTGATATATATATATATATATATATATATATATATATATATATATATATATATATATATATATATATATATATATATATATATATATATAAGTGTGTGTGTGTGTGTGTGTCTATAATCACATATTTCTTGCATAGGTGTTTTCCAATGAAGTGTATCTCTTCATTAGCTCACCAGTTTAGGGATATTGTTTTGGCGCCTGTTGATTTGGGAAACATTACCAGCAACCTATTGTTGGCGCAATGTAGTTTGCTAGGTTCCTGACAGGTATGTCCTGGTATACATGCCCATTGAGGCATGCCAACAGATCAGAGAATCTTGTTCGCCGAGCACATGTTTTTTACGAAATGAACCTGAATGTTGAGAAATTTTGACAATTTTTCTTTGATGGCCTCAACAGTAAATAATAATCAAAATGTCAATATTAGTGATAATGCCCCTGATCATCTACTTAGAATAGTTTGAAGCGTATTGAAATGTCAAAAAATACAAAGTATTTTCACATGATAAGTTGAATACATCTTCATCTTCGATATTTTAGGATTCTCTTGAATATGTTCGAGTACAGAAACTCAATAGGCAAAATTTATATCAGCAGAGGCAATTCGTCCCGGATGAAGACACTATAAACTAGAGTGAACGGCTATGAATGAATACTTTGAGTTGTCTGGTACCAGATACAGCTATGTGTGTTGTATTCGATGTCACTAGCGTTGTTATTCCTTGTTTGGAATAGAAAGAGGAACTTTTTGTGAATGACCTGGGTCAGCATTACTTAGTATGTCAAATGGCATGCATTATTTTGTCAGCGGACTAATCACGCGTATGAATGTTTGCAATCATGCACCGCAGTTGCTTTGCAGATTAGTTTGAGAGTCCATTTTGCATCCTTAAATGTTCGTTTTACAAATGCGTCCGTATATGTCCGAAATGTCTTTTCACTTCTTAAGGTAGGATGGATGAATAAAACTCAAATCTCGTGCCTGTGTCCTGATCGAAAGAGAAGACTCGCTAGGTCTTTCAGCGCATATATGACTCTGCTTCCGTCATGTGTATGCTCTGAAAGATTCCATATATCCTACATAGTTTAACTAATATATCTTCTTCATTTATGCATTGAAAATGTATTCTTTGTATTTATTATGTATTTTATATGTATTTTAGGAGGGCCCTGTGTAGATCAACATTCTGTTGACTATATTTAACTCTTGATAAATAAAGCTTTTACTTATCTATCTATCTCGTGATACCTATGGATCGACACAGGGTGCGTATCAAAGATTCTCTCTGAATTGATATTGTGGTCATCCTATGTACATTTGCCGATGCCAAAAAGCCATCCATCTTTTATATAGAGCATATAATGACTGATTCATATTTTCGAAGGGAGGGGTATCCTTAGTTCATAAGCCATGAACTACAACACCACCAATAGTAAGGCATTGTCATCGATTCTGTGGGGATTGTTTCGTAAATGAAATACTCAATGAGAAACACGCTTTTCAAAATGCTATTTCGATATATTGAAACATAACTTTTGGATGATTATCTTAAGCCTATAAAACACAGTCTCGTAACATGAGTCTCAGATATCCACAGCCAGATATCCAAAGTACTATGCTGAGTTGATGAATGTCAATTGTTCGTTGATAAAGGTGCAGGGTACGTGTTGACGTTAGTGTCACCTTATCCAGGGAATCTGACAACGTGTGTTTTCATAAACCCGAATATTGTGGCGTATTACTATGCATTAAACTAAGATAAACTGCCAAATTGTTCCCAGTACATCGTTTCAGCGCTGAGTATTCAAACACTTTGCCACCAATTATTTTAATAGGACACCCAAGGACTCTTGTTACCTCTCTTCTACTATAACTTATGATATGCGTTTAGGTTGCTGCAACTAGATTTTCTTCTTTGCCATGGGCGGATGATAATATTTTAATGTAAACACAGTGTTCCAGTTTAGACATTGAATCTGATTGTATGAATTCTGAATTGAATCAAGTGCATGGTTGGGTAGCCGTAAGTACGTTCTGGTTGAACATTTTCAAAACCACAGATGTGGTCTATCATTTTTTTTCCAGAGACAGGTTTTTTTTTCTTACGAAACTTGACAAATGTAACTCGGAACGATGATTACAGTAAAATTAGGAACTCATCTTTAAAGTCACAGGTATTTTTAAAACACATAATAAGTGAGTTTCCATGAAAGGCATTCTGATATTCTGCCTTTTTTTTGGCCGCTTTTGAATTATAACATTGTTGCTTAGGGCTACACTCGTGAACACGTTCTCATTGCAAAAAGTAAAGTATCCTACATGTAATACTAGACATAATAACCACACTTACCCTCTTTTACAAAACTGCATGTTCATAGAATCAACCAAATTTTGAAGTGGAAAGGACACTTTATGTAATATCTAGCAGAAAATACGGTCACCAGCTATTTTGAGGACATGGTGAAAATACAAATTACTCTCACCATATCAGAAAGCACGTTTGCATTCCAACACTTTTAGATCTGTACTCAAGAAAACTTAATATAAGATATGTTCTGCGTTTATTTCAAAAATTGACAAAATATGTCAAACAGAAAATATACACCATCATAATTTGTTGTTTTTTTCAGAAGTATTGATTTATACTTTCTTAGCAGATACAGAGAAAAGTGCACTATATATCTGAGTGCTACACAATACCAATTGCACGTATCTCTTCCGTGGTATTTTGTCTGCTTTGCTAAAATATTATGGATTTTGCAAGCAAAATATTTGTTTTAAAGTACAACCGTAGCCTCCTTCGAAAGATGATGTCTCACGATAAAGGCAACACTGGCAAAAGCGCATATTTAATGTTTAGCTGAGGTCGTTACATTTCATTGTAAATATTCCTGTATATACTGTTTCCTCTAATGTATATCCGTTTTATATATATACACAGATCATGTAATATTTCCTACTGTTAACCTTATTTCAGTAAACAAACAATAAGCTTCTACCACGTAAGAAAAAAATAAAAGGAAAGACTTTACCGGTTGGATTATCAGCATAAAACATTAACATAGTACCCTTTTCTGACGAGCATGTGGGCTGCTTTACCTACACATCAAGTCAGCTTTTGCCTTGCGGAAAATAAAGATTAATGGAAGTAAGCACATGCATATTAACGAGGCAAACATTATGACAACTGGTGTTCTCAGATGCTGTACGCTACAGTCGCTCAGCACCCAGAATCTTCTGAGGAAAGATGTGACCAAGCAGGGGTTAATGTAGTCATAACGTATTAACATTGGTACGTGTCTGAACAAAGGTACATCTTTGCAGAGATGCTGAAATTGAATTATTCAAATCATCAATTACCAACTTTGATAGGCATTGAAATATTGAGTATGAAATGCCATCAGATGATGTGATATATTGCTGGGCTCTCTGAAACACAAAGGCACAATAAGACTGTCGCTACGTTAGGTCAGTTTGCGAAAATTATGGAAGCAGTTATCAAGAGCAAAGCACCTATCTTAATTTCCTAGATATATAGGAAGAAACAAATTCCTTTCACCGTATAATATTCCGATGAAATGAGCAAGATAGCCCCCAGATACGGGATGGCATGTCACAGGTTGACAATATCAACCAACATTATATATATGTATGTATGAATATATATATATATATATATATATATATATATATATATATATATATATATATATATATATATATATATATATATGACCGAAGTAAACGTTTGAATGGAAAAACTTATGCATATTATTCAATTTATAAAAAACAGTTATTTGGGCCCAAATAATAATAGTCCAAAAATAAAATCTGCACTAAGGAACCGTTGATTTGACGAGAGTTATCATCTAGAAAAAATATAAAAATTTAAATGCGCGTATTCTTCAATCCTTTAAATCATGGTATTTGTTATTGTAGTTCATAATGAAATGATCAGATTTAACTCATGGGGACCAGTCATACATCTATATTCGCATGCTTGTAGCCTACTTCTTATAAACAGGTGGTACTGTTGCTTTGTTGTAGGGAGTAACTAAAATTAGTTGCCAAGATATGATTTATTTATTTTCAGATTTAGCTCGAGGGGACCAATCATACATCTATATAAGCATGCTTGTAAACCTGCTTAATTTAACAGGTGGCTTTTTGGTTTAACTTTAGGGAGTAGCTGCAAAATTTATTGCCACGATATCGTTTATTTACTGATGGTATAGTCGTGCACAAAATAACAAGATACTATGTTATTTATCACCATGGCATATACATCCCCCCCCCCTTCCGAAGATTCGTCAATATAGGAATTTGTCAATTTTCCAGAATGTATACTTGTTCCCCTGTCGACATAAGGGAGTAGTAATTGGGCATCGCATTATTCTCTTCAAAATATCCCATTTGATACCGAGGCTTGAATTCAGGGATGGAGGTCTGTAAGCCAACCATGTCAAAGAACGGGCCTCAAGATACCCCATCTCATATTAAAAATGACTGGGTTTACGCGGTACATTACAACAAGTTAACAAGAGGAAGCACTTAAGCTAATCTACTTTAAAAACAACTTGCACGAAATTTATTATCATAACTACCACGTTGAGTGCATAATCGTTTTTGCAAATGTTTTGGTACATTAATATTTTCTGAAGAAATCCAATGGACAGAAATTCTACTGTTTAAGTGACACGAAATAACCCTCTTCGAGAACTAGCTGTGATGTAATGCCATATGTATCTCTCTTGTTAATATTCCATGCGAAAGTGAAACGTCATTTAAGCATTCCATACACGTGGAACAGTAATATGTACAGTTTTACAAGATATAAATCAAAGACTTTATTATTTACTCACCCATGGGTAAAGCAAACCCAAATTGGTCTTGAAGCAGCAATTCAATATATTTTCTTAAACGACTTTGTAAGTCCCAGTATCTGGCAAGATTGTTTCCGGGTATTTTGATTTCAGTGTTCACACAATATTTCTGTAACTGTATTACATATTTATCATTATTATAATTGGTTAGCCTGATTTGGGATAAGGGATGGTGCTTATCAGTGCAATGGCTCATGAATTATCCGATACATGGAGAATCCATGACGCCCTCTCTTAATGAAGCTGGGTCTTTCAGAGGCTACCCATGACGAAGCTCCGGGCTGAGTAATGTACCCTCAGAGACACATAGCGAGTCATATCTGCCTAGCGAGACAGAGGCACGAGATCCGAGATTCAATTTATCCTATGCTGAATAGCAAAAAGACAACACTTTTGGTCAAATACTAATGCGTTTGTTAAGAGGTATTGAATGAATCAAAATGGCATGTCAAGCTGGTCTCTGCATAGCAACGCCGCGAAACCAAACATTCATAAGTGTGACTCGTCCGCTGACAAAATAACGCATGCTATTTCACATATTAGGTAATGCTAGCCCACGTCATTTACCAAGTGTTCATTCATTATAAACTGAGAATTACAAAAAAGTGATATTTGTTACAACACACAATATCACAACGCTGTATCTGGTACCTGGGTCATGTCAGTGCAAACATGGGGTAAATAATGGTCCCTGGGATGATAGTACTTTAATAGCTTACTTATATACATTGAAACCTATTGGACCGTAGGTCAAATATTTTAGTACACATCACAATAATTCGGTTTGGTTCTGCAACCAAAAAGCATTCTTACCATGGAATCAGACAGTCCTGATTTCTGTACTCATTATTGTGATACTATATTTTATCAAGTAAATGCATGTGCATGAGAATGTTAGTCTGGTACCACAGTATACCAAAAACTTCAAAGAAGCCGACTTCTTTCAAAAGTTCTTCATTCTTGTTGATCATTAACCTTGCAATAAATTTGTTGTTCAAATATCTGCACAATTACGTGGTAATGGCACATTCATCTGCTAGGACATATACATATATATATATATATATATATATATATACAATGCGTGTGTCTGTGTCTGTGTGTGTACAGCTATGTATTACTTTCCATTCACTTGTCAGCTGATCCAACATTTTTCTGGTTTGAATTAGTCCAAATATCTTAAACCACATATATAAACTGCTGTCATTTATTGCCAGCTATCAAATGTTAGCGATCGATAGCTCATGTCCTTCATCCAATAAATCAGGAAAACATGACCCACCCTCGTAAATTTCAAACCCAACAATAACAGCAAAGAAATTCCGGACTTACCAAAGCACCAATATGCATCTTCCAATACCAATGTGAGGAAACATATTTTACTCCTGACTTAAGACAGTCACTCATGAAAGGCTAAGGGTGGTAGTAACTAGTAAACCGATCCCTTCAACCTTCAAAATATTCTTTATTAACTACAGACATAGTGTTTCCATAACATAGAGGCCTAATCACCCAAAACCAAATTCTTTCACTTCTGCTAAAAATAGAAAGAGACATGGTGGAACTATCACTGTTTGGTTCTCCTGATTTGACAGTGAGCGAAGTTTACAGCAAAACAAGGAACTAGACCTACATCGTTTTTTTTATACTTATGAAGCTGGAACATCACAAACACACTCTAGCTCCATTATAACCGTACGTCGCAAAAAAGAGCACAGCACAACATAGCCAATGGGGAATTTATCAAACGAGGACTGACAGTTAGCTGTCCTTCCTGATAATCAGTTGTCTACTGTGCCTGTTTTTGCTTTTGTTTTTTTTTTTTTTTTTTGTTTTTTTTTTTTTGTTTTTGTTTTTGTTTTTTTTTTGTTTTTGTTTGTTTGTTTGTTTGTTTGTTTTTGTTTTCTTTGTTGTTGTTTGTTTTTTTTTTTTGTTTGTTTGTTTTTGGTTTTTTTGTTGTTGTTTTTTTTTGTTTTTTTTTTTGGAGGGTTGTTTTTTGGGGTTTTTTTTGTTTGGTTGTTTTTTGTTTTTGTTTTTTTGTTCTTTTTTTGTTTTTTGTTTTTTTATGCTTGGTTTTGTTTTTGTTTTTTTGTTTTTTGTTTTGTTTTTTGTTTTGTTTTATGTTTATTTTTTTTATTTGAGAGGCATAGATGCATAACCCTATTACTGGAACAAAGACTTATAAGTGGTGCAAGCTCAAACAATTGTTGACATAGCTTTGTGATTTACCACATGATTAAAAATATATAATTTAAATTTCATGTGCATTTGAGGTGTTTCGCACCGGCTCCTGTAAGCATCTTCCCCTTTGGAGCTCTTAGATCATATGAAATTCACATCTTCAAACTGAACAAAGTTCTTACTTTATAACCTCTCGAACCAAGAGCTCGAAGCCGCTTGTGGTTTCAGCACTGACCTCCGAATGCACGCCATACATTGATCAAAGGAGATGCTTAGCGCTGACTGGAACCATGTCCTGTTCATATTGCGAACTGTTCTTGGAATCAGATTGCCTCTTCCTAGTTGCTTTCCTTGCCTTTTGCATTTTTGTGTTGATTTCTGACACAAATGTGTTTTACTATGTCACAGAAATGCACAGCAAAACTCCGTGCCCAGGAAACTATTAAATCCGGGTCAGAAGCCCTGATTTGCTAGTTTCCATGATGTATGCATAGACTTTCACAATCATTGAGGCATTTCTGATAAAGTTTCACACATCAAACAAACCCAGCGGATGATGCTTATTTTAATAGTAATAACAGTGCATGTCACGTTCGTTGGCCAGAATGTATACTGGCTGTAACTGGTCAAGTTTGTACCTGTAATTTGCAGGAATGCTCTTTTCGATGTGACGATACTGTATTTTATTTTTTTATTTATTTATTAAGCTTCAATCAGCAGTAGTACATAAAATGACATAAGATACAATAAAATGTTTGCTGCATAAAACATACTGCCAATTAGGAAGAGTCAAACAGGTGAACACACCTATACAAGTTGACTCCCCGTTGGTGATCTAATGAATGAAATGAGTACAGCTAGTGCTGTGTAATAACGATGTTCATGGAGATAAAACCAATTTACTACACTAGAATGATGTATAAAATGTCTGGAAAGGCATGATAAAATCTGAACTTTACAATATATAGAAGAAGCACCACTTAAAATAGTCAATTAATATCATTTGGATGGTGTGTCAGATTACAACTAGTGGAGTGGGTTAGATTGGGGACCCCCAGCAGAGTGACGGGGGACAAAGCCGCGCAGGTGTTCCTTGAGCACCGCAGCAGACACCGGTTCTGCTGGTTTTACTCCACAGTTGATAACATATTGGTTAAAAAATAAAACACATATTTGGATAGACACACTGTAGTAGCACCAGATACATACTGTCACTGTACATAAAAGCTGTCACAAATTACCCTCTGCATTTAGCACAGAAGCATTTACTTCTCCATGTGCATGTATTAGAATCATCAAAATAATTGTTTCTCAAATTATTGTAATGCTGCTTTAGTCTGGATTTGAACATGCCAATTGTAGTGGAAGCTTTTATGTTATGTGGCAAGTTGTTCCACCTGTAGATTGTGCGATTGACATATGAGTGTCTGAATGTTTCTGTGCCGCAACGGGTGGCCTCAAAACGGATAGTATTGTTGGAATTTCGTAGCTCGGAAGTATAGGTTTGGAGTGGAAATAAATCTTGTAAATTTACTGAATAGTATCCATGTAGACATTTGTATAAGAATACTAAATCCAGAATTTCACGCCTATAGGATAGAGGATGAAGATTACACTTAATAAGTCGTGCTTTGTAGGTGTCATCGCAATGTACTCCCAAAATATACTTAGTTGCCCTACGCTGGATAGATTCTAAAGCCTTTAGGTTTTTCTTAGTGCCGACACTCCACACAACACTGCCGTACTCTAAATGGCTTCGTACCATTGAAATATATAACCTCTTGGTAGTTTCAGGAGGTGCTTGGTATCCACATGTACGTTTGATGATCCCAAGTGCACGATTGGCTTTCGTAAAGCATTTTGTTATGTGGTTAGACCAGTCGAGGCAAGAGCTTAACTCAAAACCAAGATCATTTTGGGAGGACACGTGTAAGAGGGGTGTATTGTTCATGTTGTAATCAAAGACGACTGGGTTTCTACTAACACTAAGTACAGAACACTTATCGGCATTAAAATTCATTCCCCAAGTTTTACTCCATGTTAACAATTTGTCTATGTCGTCTTGGAGAGACGATGCATCAGCATCTGAGTGAATTTTCCTGAAGCACTTGGAGTCGTCTGCAAATAAAAACATTGTAGTTTCACTTGACAGTGATGTGGGGAGATCGTTAATATATAACAGAAATAGGAAGGGCCCTAAGATGGAGCCCTGCGGAACTCCAGATATAACAGGTTTAAATTCACTTTTTTGACCTTCCACTAGTACACATTGACGTCTCTCTGATAAGTAGTTAGTGAACCAATTGTACAATTGACCATTTATTCCGAAGTCTTTCAGTTTATGTAGAAGAAGGTGATGAGGCACAGAGTCAAATGCTTTGGAAAAGTCCAATTAAAGAACATCTATCTGTACTTTGTTGTCTAGGTTTTTGCCCAGAGTATGTATAAAGTCTACCATTTGTGTTGCACAAGATTTCCCCTTCATAAAACCATGTTGAAAGGGGTGGAGAGAGTTTTTGAGCGCTGGAAGTATTTGATTCAAAATGCACCTCTCCATCACTTTACTAACTATACATAGCAAAGAATTGGTCTATAGTTTTCGACATCTTCTCTATTGCCTTTCTTGTGTACAGGAATAACATTAGCATCCTTCCATTGTGAGGGAAGTTTACCACTGTTCATAGATTTAGAGAAGAGATATTTGAGTGAGGGGGCCAACTCTGCTGCACATTCTTTAAGGATCCTTCCTGAGAGATTATCTGGGCCAATAGCTTTAGTAGGATCCAAATTTTGGAGAACTTTTTGTATTTCTTCAGCTGAGAACGTGCAGAACGTGTAATGACCAAACGTAGCCCGAGCAGTGGGCAGATGCTGATTTGGGCCTTTTGCTTCTGAAATCTGGGCTATGTCGTTGGATCATTTTTTTTTTATTATTTTCATTTTCAAATGTCCAACAAACAAGATAGGGAAACATTCATCAAAGTGCAGTGTGGCGTTCAAACCGTTGCTCACGGAAAGCCGATACACAGTCACTTGGGTCTAGTACAGGCCAAAGATCCGGCTACGCGATCGTTTATTATCTTGATACTTTATCCGAGTCGATAGTCACTTTTACACAACAAACCTTGGTCGATCAGCTGTAGCGGTATAAATTCCTTTGTAACAGTAAAGATATACGATTCCTATATATCGTACTGCATCGTTATAATATATTTCCCTCTTAATCATCAATCAGAATACTGATCCAACGGATGCCCGCAAGAACGCAAGCAGTACAAGTTGATATTCAGACATGAGACTAATTGATTGGCAGATTTTACTTTAGTTTATTGAGCACCGTTTTTGAGCAAACGCGCGCGCTCGCCGTAACTTTGGCACGTTCATAATTCTCACGTTTTAGTACCTAACACATAAATATCGGTTCCGCATTTTAAAAATGGATAGATATATATATATGATTCTTAAAAAATCCAGAAATGGACCAAAACTCTCAATTTATGTTATCCATTACCCTAACCAGTTAGTCTATTCCTATAAGAGTTGAAACCTAAGCAAAGTGATCTATGGCCATTTTTGGAGGAAACCCTATCAACAGCTGTGACCGATTCTAACTCTAATAAATACTACACCTGTCTCTATCAATGGTACAATAGATGCTCATTCATACGATGACTTTCATAAATGCACAGAGGCGTTTCTTATCAAACTGGGATCATCAACAACTTGTATGGACAATACGTGTTTTACTACCTTGCTTCAAATCTGAAATCCAAATTTAAAAGCAATTACAAGTATTTTTTTTTAAAGATTGTCTTCGCAATGTTGTCAGGAATTGTTTTCAACATTCGCTGGATACTCGTATAAAACTATCCACGGAGCTCCTTCCGCAATATTTGTAAGTCGCTTTCAGACGGTTCGGCAGAATGTATATTAACAAAAAGTGGGAAAACCATGAGAAAAATAAAAACCCTTCACAAAATCAGTGAAGAGAGAAACTTGTTGCGTCCTTTATTCTACATGTACTGTTGTTACTTTTGTGAATGTCTCAGAGACGCCTCCTATTAATAGTTATTGTGTGCAACAGCTGTTCTGCATGCAAGCACAGCACGAGCAATATACGATATGGAGACCGTTAAGTCTTGCATAACATAATCGGTTACAAAGTAAATAATTTCCCCTTAAAAAGAAGACCACGAGCAAGCTGCGGCAGGACAGGTTGCTAATGAAGCTCTTTGATCCGGCATGGCCGTGTTCCGTTCAGGAGACGTATTAAACAGAAAAAAAATATCGAACCAGATCACAATTGACATTCTGCACATTCGGGCGGAATGGGGAGGAAACTTGACGAAAATGACTTTGAAAGCCAACTTAATGATGAGGACGGTTTCTGCTCCAACAATCGTGGAAAGTATTCCCGAGGATATTAGTATTCAGTTTCATTTTTAGAAGCGGATCATGATCGCCCAGAAACGTATTTGCATTTGTATAGCATTAATTAAAAACCCATTAGTTCCTTTGCAATCATGGTCATAATAGAAGGAGATATAATTTGGTGCTAACCAAGAAAGTGACCATGTGTCTGAGTGATAAATATATTCAAAGGAAATTGATACTCACTTCTTGACGTTTGTATTTAATAATAATTATAGCAATCACTAAGGTACAAGCTGAGCAAATAGTAATTTCCACAGTAAGATAATCGTGCTGGTCGCCGCATAACGCTGAACGTATCATTTATAGAGCTGTCACTTATCATATTTCTTAAAAACCAAGACGCGATTTGATTAAAGCTACCCTCTCATTCTAATATTGCTCAGATAGTGAAATCAAAACCAATGTCAATGTGGGGCTACATGGTAAGAACTTGATGTAAGCTCCTTTAAGAGTATTTGAATTATTTTCCTAGTCTCTGCTGATTGGTTAAAATAGAGGCGTGTATGAACTGACACTAAAAAGTTCTCATTGATATTTCGTATCTATTCTTTTAAAATCTACAGTGTATTATTTCACAAGTGGGTTAAAGTTGATATCAAGTACTTCTACGAGATTGTCGTACGTCAAAATGTGTAACACTAGTGTTCTCAAGAATGTCTCCAGTATTTTTTTATTGACATTTACAGGTCGAACGGTTTTGATATGGGCGGCAGATTATTGTTGCTCGACAAA
This sequence comes from Hermodice carunculata, assembly GCA_964020975.1. NCBI lineage: Eukaryota > Metazoa > Annelida > Polychaeta > Eunicida > Amphinomidae > Hermodice > Hermodice carunculata. The sequence continues at coordinate 21,526,921 of OZ026616.1, read as the reverse complement.
TATGTTCTGTCAAAGTGCTGTCTGTCTCAAAACCAAAAAAGCCAAATAAATCAGTGTTTATTTGAAAATTTGGCATATGCCTAAGCAAATGCAATCCAAGCACATGATAAGGCCCATTAGAAACTCTTCTTCCCACGGCGATAAACATACACCTTTGAATTATTGTCTGTAAACAAGTTCATTTTGAAACTCGGTTTATTATAAATGTAGCATCATCGTAGAACCTGAATGACCAGCAGTTCGAACTGTACCACAAACAGAGGGCTTTCGCCGTTAAATGAGAAAAAAACTAACACTCCGCCCTTGTAAAATTCACATTGCATCATTGTACTTGTAGTTAAACTTTAAAATGGTTACTTCTCTGCGAACCTCATCTGTAGAACGGTTGCCTGATTCTGGCCCGTGTTTGAACAAAGACCTTCATCCGTTGTACAGAACGGTGCGCTCATCATTTTATTAAATCTCTTCATTTTATCACCTACATAAATATCTTGTAATCAAAATGTGCACTGTTGTTGCCTTACAACTATACAAGATCCATTTCATGGTTATCCAAGATAAATTGACAAAGCACAATAAAACCAATTACTATATTTCAAAGCTTTGATCCTTTTTACTTATATCATATAAGGTGCTTACTGTTCCGTCACATCGGATGATTGAATAAGGTAACACATTGTGAACTGTACCTTTATTACATTTGAAAAACAGTTCTATTCATATCGTTGTATTTATAGCTCTGATAACAAAGAACAAAGCCACGTAAAGCCGTACTTAGTACTAAACCGATTTTGATTACTTATGAGAGATGCGTTGATATGAGCACATGTTTCTGCATGCCCCCCCCCCCCCCCCAGTCCCAATTCTGAGCATTACCACTTTTCACTTGCCTGCTTAGCTGCCACGGAAGGGAACCCTGGTTCGTAGTCGGCACAATTTAAACTAGGCAACAAAAATAACTCCCCACCTTTTTTGGATTCTGTATTGTGTATTTTTTTTAGATAAGTTTCCATACGTTTGTTGCCATGTGGAACATAACATCTTGTCCACATCATCTGTGATTTAGAAAAAAAAAAAAACATTGGCACCCGTGCTTAGCTGCAGTTGCACTGGACACAAGTCAGAGATGAAAAAAAATGTCATTGGATGGCACTGTTAGCTCTCAGTGTGCCCCTGTGCTAACGAACAACAACCAAAGCAGATTTAAAGATGATCTTTTATTACCTAGATATTTGATTTGGATTTAAAAAAAAAAACAAACAAACAAACAAACAAAAACAAAAATGCTTCACTCAGCAAGGCCACGCTTGATGTAAGCACTATGATCAGGGCTATTTTAACAGCTCGGGTGTATCACAGTGCCTTGAAAATTATTGGGAACATGGTGACAATTGTGTCTGTCACAAAATTACTTGACCATACTGATTGACGTCTTAATTTTCAGTGTTAATAAGCAGTGTAGTCACCATTGCCATGAAATGAGAAGAATAGATTGTTGTGAGATGGATATTAACAAGGACAGGAATCCCTCACACTACCTCACTGCCAAATGCTCATCTGTTTTGCGAATCCTCCATTTCAACTCTAATGTGCATAAAGTGCAAATGCAGCCAAGCACGGTCACCAATTCTTATGAAAAGCACAGATACAGTAGACAAGATGATATGCCACACATACCAACAGGAATTTGATGATTCATACAAAAAACAAAAACCAAAAAAAAAACAAAAACAAAAACAAAAACCAAAATAAAAACCAAAAACAAAAACAAACAAACAACAACAAAAAACAGAAAAATACAGATTCTGAAAAAGGTGGAGAGCTACTTTTGTTGCCGAGTTTAGATTAAAACTAACTTTACTTGCCCTTAAATCTGGTGAAAAATTTCGCAAGTACAAGTGCAACCTAGACATGTTTTCATTGTTTTCCCTGTGTACATTGATAGCGTTGTGGCATTTGCTATCAACAATTCACTTGTTGTCTTGTGTGTTAAACTAACATGAAACGTGAGGTAATAAATAAGTAAACAAATAGACGGATGGATGGACAAGTGGATACTTTTATTCGTATTTTAAAATATTGTTGTGGAACATCACCTTCCTCACAGCAGCATTCTAACAGAATGTGCCAATGTGCGCAAATTTTGCACTCTTTTAAAAACCGTCTAATGAGCATGATGTAAAATCATTATTTTTAATCGACATGTAGGAAATTAAATTTCCGCGCTGAACAAAGATAAATTTTGACACTTGCCTTGTTTATATTCCTATACTGATTGTTAATTGCTATATTAATGTTCTCACATTTGACACTTGCCTTGTTTATATTCCTATACTGATTGTTAATTGCTGTATTAATGTTCTCACATTTGAACGTGTGTACTGTGGGGTTCTCCTTTCCAACTGTGAAGGTTGTACTATTTCTTCCAAGGATATCGCCAGGGACTGGCTAATGCTATAAGTTATATGTGTAACGGCCTGACTCATCATGTGAGTTACATCATTGGCCAGCCGACTCCTAATAGGAACTGTAACAATAGGCACCTGACTCACGCTGTGAGACATACTATTTGGGACCTGGCTCGCGCAGATAAAATCGTAATAAACTAATATCGTGAAATAGGACCATGAAACTCTTCCCCTAAGCTAATTTACTTAATTCAGGGGGTGGGGAACTGAGGGGACTTTGTTATGAATGTGGCCACAAGCTTGCCATATAAGAATTAATTTTATTACAACATATAATTTCGCTACAAATGTGCAAGTGTGTGCCTTCTAAAACGGTGGTATATTATTATCACGTGACACAGCAAAATATCTGCATGTTGCATAACTTTCCTGTGGCAAAGTTGCAACCAATATATTAAAATTGGAGGGACAACATTTAACTGTGGGCTAAAAATAGCATACATTGTTGACTTGTGCAGCGAAAACGCAAAAAAAGGAACTGATTGTCGGGATCAAAGTTCATATGGCTGTGAAACTGTAGACCTCCATAAATAATGAAAAACTGAGGTGTGTTTCTTTAGTTTCGCTCCCACATCCTTTCACAGAGCCATATTAATCATCTGTAGATTGCCACCGTTTATCATGGACCTCGCCAGGTTTCACAAATAGTGCAGAGGTCCCATGATAGGAAACAAGAACAGGATGTAACTTCATATTTAACGGGGATTATAAATTGTCAAAGATATCATAAATACAAAATGTAATCTGGTATCACCAGAAACTCAGCTGTAGATTGAATACATTCAACCTTATATATGTTTGATTGCATTTCGGGTAATCATACGTCCTTTCGAGTGGGGGAGTAACATAAGATAACGTGGCGAATATTCCTAAGTGGTGTACGGGATTTTTACCATTACCCAAATTGTATGACCCAATGAAAATAGAAATTACAGGCCTTATCAGTCAGTTGCCCATGTACCTTTAAAATACAATCAAATAATTATACATTCAGTCCGTTTGTCCATATGGATTAAACGGGACAAAGTTCAATGAATCAAATTTGACTATGATCGTGTGACTAGTTGATGGCAATAGTAAAATCAATGGTCAACAAAATCATGTGCACCGTGATTGCCATATAAATACATCAACTATTGCAAATTTAAAGTCATCACAGTAACTGTAGGACTTTCCACCCAACATGCATGAAATCCACACGAAGCATTTAAAGCTTTGGAAGTATTTATTGTTCTTGTATGAAAAGTGCCGAAGTAAATTTCAATGATTCAGTATCCTATTTTTGAAGCGTAAGCGGTAGAGTTGACCTGTCTTTTATTAGGCTCCTTGTATCGTTTTTCTGTCCACACATGGGCTCCCCAGTGCCAAACTGTCCGGTAACTCTCTACTGCTAGAGGTAGGAAAACCACAAAAATATTCACTTCCGGGAACAAAGAACAATACGTTTGAGCATGTAAATGTGCCTCAATGTACATCAAAATTAACTTGCATTGTCACAAAAAATGTGATGAATGAATGATAATTCATAAATTTATAGACATCGAGCTTAGAAACAGGTTTAAAGAAAATGCACCTCCAACACAAGAGAGTACCGAACAATTTAGCATTAGGGGGCGCATGTGTGGTCTGGTTGACAAAATTTATCCATGAAAGTGTTGTGTTGAGCAAACTCATCGAGAACAAGCAAGGTGCCATGGTGGATCTCTGCCTGGTATTTTTTCATAAAAGTGTACAAAAGACGTGAGACACCTATGGCAACATTTCAGGGGTTATAATAGGAATTTTGAATCATGCCTTACAATCCTTCACCTATTAAAACCGCTTTTACATATGTTGTTAGTGGCAATTTTATATCTAGATGTAGCGCATGAAAACAACACTCTAAAATTTTGCTGTTCTGTACCACCACCTTAACTAGCTTCATATATTGAGATATCCTGCTTCTCTTTCACAGCACCACCTTTCCACAGAGCTGTATCATTCATCTGTATATTTGGTCAATTTATCATAAGGACTTGCAGGGTTTCACACAAAGCGTGGTGGTTTCAGGATAATAGCAAACATAAACATTCACTGGACCCACGAAAGGTCAAACAATCCCCAATATCATAAAGAGATGAATGAAAGCATCAATCAAATTTTTTCAGTCACTTTTTAAAGTCTTCTGTTACTGTTTTGTTCATTAATTTTTATTTTGCAAGCCATTTTTAAACAAACATGTCTTTAGTGGCAATCAATATATATTTTTGCTTGTTTGTGACTTTAGCTTCACTCCAATTTGGTGTGATATATTCCCAAAATTGTTTGTGAATTACTGTCCCTTTGACTTTTTATATTCAGGAAAAACCGAGAATATTTCAATTAATTGTTCCGGATACTGATCCAGCAAGACATATGACATCAGCCTGCTTTAAATTCTCTAGTGCCTACAATTTATTATAATACAGACACAGATGGTTGTTTTAAAATACCATTAATATTATACTACAGATATGGTTCCACCCTAGGAAATTGCGACTGTTAAGAGTAAAAATTACTGCATATACATGTCAGAATAACAATGCACTCCACCGTCAGACCCACACTGACTTCATAATTGTTAATTATGTTTTAATGCTCGTAGCTGAATAAACCGACCATAGAAGAAATATATATTAAGACCCACAGTCCGTAACCTTAAACAAACCACAAAGCTACATATACGGGCGCCATAGGTGAGGCTATTTTCTATTTATTCATTTCAATTTTGCTAAAATTGTGCAATTAGATGATCTGAAACCACAACAAAGTATGTTACTGCTGCAGAGATTCTGTTAAAGGGGGCTTACAGGATTTGGAAGTTGACTACTTGGGCAGTAGGTGGCTACTTTTTCATTCTTGCTTCTGGCTATATACAGCAAGTTTTGGGTAGTGAAAAGTTTGCCATTGGTACATCTTTGTAATCGGTACTTGGATTAGGCATGTCCTAGTGGGAGTCTCAATGATAGTGTCTCTTCAGCCCTTAAGCTGTGACCCTCCTGTATAAACAGTGTTCAAAGCTGACCTGCTTTGTCTCAACATAATGAAGCTGTGGAAATTCCAGATATGTTTGATTGTTAGACACGATATTTGTTTGTTGAGCTAGTCTACATTTTATTCAGTAACCTCAGTCTAAGGCTACATCACTTTCCCTGAATTCGAAGGTAGACACATCTGACAAACCTAGGCAAATATCCATGGACCTAGGACAACTCCCACTACATCTTAATGAAACGCATAGTGTCATCACTAGAAAGCCTATACTTAGCTTCCAGAATGAGCCCACTTTAGTCGAAATTAATTTTGGTGGGCCTTACACAACCTGTGAAGAAGTGTTATGTTCATGTATTTTACGGGTGATTGGGCCTTGGCGCTATTCAAGTGATTTTGTTTTGCTTGTTATCCAAACACAATTCTACCATTTTTTTGGGGGGGGGGGGGGCTGGTGGAAGATATATCCCCGAGGCTGCTTCAAGAGATAAGCCCACTGCAAACCCATGTTAAGATCAGAGGTCTTTCACCAGTGACTCCCACGCTGGGGCATGTTGAATGGCACTAGTGGCCCATGTGCTCTCAGTGGGCTCCTTACACTCCATATGCACCCCAACATTATATGTACATTTTGGCCAAATTGTTGCTTGTCTTAATTTCAAGCCAGTCTTTTCCGTACTGTGCCTGGAGGCATAAACGTAGCTTTCAGGACCATCTTACACAACTCAATAAATATGCATATTTGCAACAAGATTTTGCTTTTATATCACCCCATTCTTAAGTATGGGACTGTTTATGTACTATTCTCCAAAGTATATTACCTGTATGATACGATGGGAACTACGTCACTTTATTTGGTCACAAATGTCACGGTAGAATAATGAAAGGGTGCTTAGTTGTGACAGGTGGATGTTGCACTACTTAGCAAGTAAGTTTTATACAGGTCATTTGTTTCAAACTGTTGATGAAATGGTCAGTTCTTTTGGATGCAGCCCTCCAGGAGTAATGCCAGTTATTGATTTTCAAATACTTGCGGTTGCTAAAGAATGCGCCGTGTCAACTATGTTTGCTTTTATGGAAAAATTATACCCTAGTGCGGGATTTATCCTGAAAAGGCCATTTCAATCAGTTTGGCTTACAAGTAGCTCTCACAGACAATTCAAGCCCAGGAGGTTTCATCAGCAGATCCAAAGGTCTCAGAGAGGGAATAAACATGTCTATCCTTTTGTTAATGCACAGTGACGTTTGTGTAATCGTTCTTTTTTCTTGAAGTGATTTAAAAGGACGTTGCCCTCTTCCCTGTTGCTAGATTTTTATATGTCCTAGTTTATATTTTGGAAAACTATAAATACGTTTAAATCAGTGTGCAACTGACTTATTCTTATGAGCCTGGGTTTTTTCGTGAAGAGAAGATTTATCTTTCATTTAGAGAGTTCCCGAATGAAATCACTTAACGAAGATACTGCATGGCCTGTGGGAAAGCAGCAGACAAGATCGACCTGTGATATCTTGTCTTTGAGCATTTTGCTCTATATAGGCATTGATATGGTCAATATGAAAAGTTGCACATTTCCCAGCATCTCTCGTCAAAACAATAAAACAAAACAAAATGGAGTGAAGCGATCAATGCGTTGGTCGATATGGGTGTCAGAAGTTTTATTTGTTAACTATTGAGGCTATCATTGTGACAAAAAGAATTTAAGAAAAATACTAAAGGAGGCGGAAAAGGCGCTCAATTCGTCAAACATTTGACTTGACCTAGCTTTGTGGTAGAGTCTGATCTGTCTTTTGCATCTGCACGGGATAAGATATGACTGGCAAGGTCATGGCTTTCTGACAAGGTGCTTTACGTTAAGTCACTTGAGACTGGCACGTCCTCAATAACCTTAACTGGATTTATCCGCCCTTAAACTAATAGACATTGCCTATATCTGTATATAATTGTAATTGGGACATGACCGTACCACATTGATCTCATCACTGTACAAACCTAGGCCAACGTTTATAATATTCACTAGGTGAATGTGACTTTCCGTTTGGTTTGCAGTTTGAAAGACCAACTTGCCGATAGCAAAACTCCTGCTTCAATTCCTTTTTGCACGGCCCATGTGTCACTACAGAAAGTACCTTCAGGACACAAAGATTATTGATTCTGCTACTACATGACAGAGGCATGCCGTGTCAAACTTGAAACATCCTGAGTTTGAGGAAGGGTCTTTTTCAGTTCGTGTTATTTGGGGAGAGGGTGTAATTAGTAGCAGTAGTAGTAGTAGTAGTAGTAGTAGTAGTAGTAGTAGTAGTAGTAGTAGTAGTAGTATTTCGTTTCAATTCACTTTAGTTAAACGGAAATACATGTATGCTTTACCAGGTATTCAAATGGCGGAAACCGGTCAATAAAGTCCATTTGAACTATATTACTGTATTAGACTAGTTTGAGGGAATCAATTGAATGGCTTTAGTTACAGGGAGTGTGTATGTACATGTATTTCCAGTGTCGATAATTGAACAGACAGAAACCTACGGTGGAGGCTGTACTGTAAGTAACCTGTTTACTGCTTCCGTTAGTTCCCAATCTCCATATACATGCTGTAACGTATGCCACAACTTAGCAGTTGTTTATATGATGGTAGCTTGTCGGCTATCTACTTTCTTCGTTTGTATTTATTTTGTACCCTATGTATAAATATTACTTAACAACCTCATACGAAAAGTTTTTTTTTTTTTGTTTTTTTTTTTTGTTTTTTTTTTTTTTTGTTCTCTCGGTTACACAACGTGACTGGTTGTCATTATAAATACATTTGAACATACGGACATCACGAAAAAAAAACTGGTGTGTGGTCTCTAAATTTCGGACCAGCAGTGTGGTCTTCACTTAAACTCACACTCTACATGTATATAATTTCTCCATTGCAAATCGGATCTCAAGCGCCTCCATTTAGTCTTTATGCCAGTTAGAGTGAAGTGCTGCTGATGTAGGCAACGTCGATTTCTAATATCTCCGCAAGGAATGATACTCTCACCATTAATATCAGCAAGCATAATCGGGGCCACAGACAGTCTTTAAGTAAAACAACCCTGTTCCTTGCATGTTTTGGCAATACAGTTGTCATTAATAAGGTGATAAAGTTGTGGCAACATTGTGTGGCAATTTATTGTGTATGAGTTGAAGTCGCTTGATTTGAGCTTTTAAGACATTGCAGCCACCTGCAAAGTGCAATTAAAACGAAAATGTCGTTTGCAAGAAATTTAAAATACATAGAAAAATGCAGCGCTTTTTACCTTTACTATATTCATATATATTTGCCATGCTGCACATCCTTAAATTTTAACAAAATAACTCCTCAGAAATGATACTTTTATGTCCGTATCACATACAATTATTATCAGATATATCGACTTACGTCAAATGTGTGTTTATAGTATTATCAGAAACTTCAACTTCAATCATCTGATGTGCATGTAAACATTTTGCACATTTGCATTCCCTTCTTGGCAACCAAATATAATGAATTGTGTCCATCATTTCAGATGTAAGCGATGAAGACACTCGCAGTTTTTAATATATCACTAAGCCCTTTATGTGATTTCTTATTTTTACTAAGTTAAGTTAACAGCATTACACTGGTAGTGACATCTTAAAGCCAATAAAGTTACGGAGTGGTAAATATCAGACAGAAAAATAACAAAACACGAGTTTTGCTTAACTCTGACATTCATTGAGCATACAAAGTCTAATTGAACAAGGAGAATTCTTTCATCAAAGTATATAATAGCTACCACACGCTTTGGACCAGGGTCTGCAACATACAAGCTTTAACGGGCGAGATGAATTTTCCTCAACTTGGTTACTATTTTGGATCGACCAACCAGAGCAATTACATTGAATTTTAGCACCACTTGATACATTAAAGAAGCCCAAACAGATACATCCCATTTATATGTCCTGCATGTCGGCAAACATGGTTCAATCGTAAACAGCCTCGGATGCTGCACATCCTAATACCCTCAAAATAGCAGATCTCCATATAATGATGTAAAAAAGTCTAAGCGTTAATAGAAGACTTTCTAAACAGCAAAATATTGTTTGGTATATTTTAAAGGGAACATTTTGATCACTCGGAAATATCACGGGATTCCGAAGCACATTGAGGTATTATATAAAGATCCGAAAGCGACACACTAGTTCAGAGCACACACAAAGACGGGCATTACATACTTCGGAGGCACTTTTGCCAAATGTAAGAAAGATTAAAAACACCTGTAATACATAAAAACCTGTGTAAAATATATATCTTAATCATTATTACATACTGGTAAGGTTTCTGTCCTCGCTCCGTAGAAAATGTATGAAAGAACACATTCGCTGTTTACATATCCCTTACATTCCAAGGATCACATACTGTTCATGACCAGACGATAACAGAAATTGTATATATTCCTCGTGAAAGGTCAGTTATTGCACTGTTATAATAACTCCTTTCTGACCATGTCCAGGTGATACATGAAATCGTAATTACACTTTTCATCAACTCCGGCAGTGACTTCCTATACTGGTTTGTCTGTGGTTTCTTTTAGCACGTATTATGTGATAAATTGATCATCAAATGTCCCGATGACCAATCTATGCTGGGCTCTAGCTGAAAGGCAAACAGGAATGCCACTTCTGAGCCCATTTCAAGAAAGGCAAAAAAAAAAAAAATATATACATATTTTTTTTTTTTTTTTTTTTTTTTTTGTATTTTAGTATTGAATAATACTCCTGAATGCATTCATTTAGCATACAGGTAATACGTGAAAATGGAAACGTTGCTCCGCTATGAGGAAGTTTTGCCCTTACCACCTTGAATATAATATACCAGCTTGATGTGAAAGGCACGTCAAATGGCATAAAATGCCGTCTACTTCTCAAAACAAAGCACCTGGCTTCGAAACAGAACATATGACAGCCATTCTTACCTATTTTTTTTTTTTTTTTTTTTTTTTGAGTTCAAACAATTTGATTCTCAAGCAGCTGTTACAGTTTGAAAGAAATAAAGCCAGTCTCATGATATTTGATAAGCACTTGCAGGAAATGTATCTTTGCTGGTATAATGACCCCCTCAGATGCTCAAACCGTATGACATTTTTCTATGTGTCCCATGGGAGAGTATTTTGCAAGTTTTTTGCCCCTCGTTATACTAAATGAAGCATAGTTTGTCTTAAACATGGAATGCAATCCTTTACAAAAATCTAAAGGATAGCCACAGTTGCACGTGGTTGTTTGCCCTGTCATATTTTACGGAGCCATCCTTTTGTGTTCTGTGCGCATCTCCTTCTGCAGATGCACTTAAACAAGGCGTAGCCTATTTTCTAGTTGGCAATATTTGTTTTTGACCTCCATTGGTTTTTTTTTCTACTGTCACAATATATAAATATCATTTCCCTGAGGTCACATAAGTCCTGTCATGTCAAGTTGGAAATTACCCAATACGAAACATGAATTCTGAAAGGTGTTTTCATTGCACTGCATGACTTGCCACTATAGGAAGATGAGGTAAAGAGATGTTGGCGGGTCAACAGAGAGAAACACCTATAACGCGCAATTTATTTGTAATTTTCTCATTCAGCAGCCAACCTGACGCTGCATTTTAGTTAATCCAAGGCTTAATTGCCATTGACATAAGCTCTCAGTGTCATCACCTCAATTTGTCTTCGGTAAAAGATGGACTTGAATGCTCGGAGCTCAAACTATAATGTGTGATTGTGCATACAGCAAGAACAACAACGCAATTACGAAGTGTGAATCATGCTCTTCATGTCTTTGATAATTTGTGGAGTTACCAATGTATATATATGTATATATATATATATATATATATATATATATATATATATATATATATATATATATATATATATATATATATATATATATATATATATAGTCACAGTTATCTGCCAGCAGTTACTAGTATCCATGTGCAGAATTTGTAATACATATATACATATATATACATATATATACATATATATGTATATATATATATATATATATATATATATATATATATATATATATGAGTAAACACACCTCAATTGATCTAGTAGAACCTGGTATTGGATTATTTAAACATCCTGAATGACTGTTATTGGCACATGACCTAGCTATCCTAAGATACGTTATGATGGCGGAGTGAGATTGTAAATAGGGTGGAATTTATTTCCTAGTATCAATTCCAGCTGGTTCGTGAATTCAAATAAATACAGATAAATATATATTATGAGAATTAAAAAGTGGCATTCTTTTTAAGATACTGCAATGGAAATAACCAATATATGGGTATCCGACTGTTGGCAATATTTTGCTCATCCCCATACCCATTTAGCAAAAGAAGCGTTCTGCAATTGTTAATAAGTATCCCCACATAAGTCGTACAATTTATGTATGGAATGACTGGTATCAATCCATTATTTTTAAATGACGAAAAATATTAAGAATTTTATTTCTTCTTTGGAATTACAATTAAGTGAGATAATTTTACTCTTATATTTTGTAACAGTTCAGTGGAGAGATGACCAATTGTGTATTTTGTTGCAGAAAATGCCTTATTACTGTTGCTAATTGGGAACTGCTTCCATTGAATGTGATGGACTTCAAGGTTTTTGATGACTGTGATCCATTTCAGGAGAAGGAAAAACGTTACAACATTTCAAATTATTGGTCTTTGTCGTTTTCTTTAGCCAGTAGGCAATGTCGACTTGCGTTGGGCATCTAATCATTGCTGTATTCCATCATGAGGATATCGCCCGGATTAGCATGTACTGTGCAGATGTCCTTTTTTGGAGAGCCTCCAACTTAGTTTTGCAAACTGTGTGGTGGCTTTAAGCACGAAAACGTGGTTAATCCTTCGAGAGTTTGTGGTTAGAATAAGGCCTTTCTTGCAGATGTAAATCTGGGTATGGAAGTAAATCGTCCTTTATTTTAATTATCTTTTACGCAAAAGCTTGTTCAGGTTGTCATCTTTTGCATGTTGTTCAAGTTGCACAAACCCATTCAGACAAAAGAGATTGGACAAATGACCACCCAGGGCAGTCGCTCGTTAACAATATGCATGTCGGCGATCCAACTTTCATCGAGACTGCAATAGCCTCAACCGGAGGTACCGACAAATCTAAGCCATAACAGTAAAGGGGTCATCATCAAGAGATATCCTCGGTTGCTGCGGAACATCTAAAGGCCATGGCTGCATTCTGTGATCATACAACTGAACACCTAATGTATTAGTCGTAATCTCTGTTGCATCTTTATAGACTCCTTCTGGGCGACGCTTTGACTCAGTCAATAGCATTCTTCTATGTGCTTTCTAGGAAGGTTGTTGAGCTGGACTTGTCTTACAGTCCCTGCAGCTGTAAGAATGTTTGTGATTGGAAAGAAAGGTGCGTTTACACAACCTATGCCATTATGTCATTTCAGTGCACATCGATATTGTCGACATTTACAACAAAAGGGTTAAAGCAATGTGTCTTAACCTTTACTTGGGCGTACTGTTAGACTGATCGAGTCAAAATATTACTTGTGGCACTCTGGGTGCGGCTGAATCCACTGCGTAAAGCCATGACCAAAGGCAACTCAACCCAATAGGACTTTTGTCATACTGGTAATCATAATTTTGAATGCAGTCACAGCATAAAAGAGAAAATGATTTTTAAATCAACCGTCACTGCTGACTTTTTGGGGGCCGGTACTGTTATATCTGGCGAAAAAAGTCGCTGCTTTGTCTAGCTTTAGATAATTTCTGCTGGTAATGGAGACACGTGCGTCACTGCCTTGCCCTCAGCCATGACCCTTGCCAAGCACTAATGCTGCTGTATGCCTGACGATACATTAATGGTAACGGGACAAGCATCAGCCCCACAAACTTGTGTATGGTTCGGACGCTTTTATAGGGGCCACACTTTTTCCAGCAGATATCCCATATGTCAAAAGGGTGATCTGTTGAATTCATCAACAAGCTTTGATGTGCTTCATATGGCAACTTAATTGGCCATATGGTCGCCGGTTCTACCTTGCTGAATGGACGTGTTTTTTCCGGCACTGGGGAACTTTACTTGAACGGCATCACATCTGTCTGGTGATTTAGCCACTAAATCCGGTAGACGCAGGAAATTGGGCAGGGCCAGATGCGTCCATTCTGGCCTTGATGGTAAATAATGGCAAGATTAAGATGCCATTCGAAACTCAATACTTGTAATTTCATCTTAACGAGGTACTGCTATTATTATAAAAGTTAAACAAGTATACAAATCTCCTTGAAACTCGTATGGACTACAAGATTTTACACGGAGTACAGAGCCGCTATACAAGTCGTTAGGTACTCGATCATATAAATGAGATTTTTTTTTTCGTACTGTCCCAATTGAACCTGTCGGCAACAATGTGAAATGAAAATCAACTTTAACATTTTAATTTTTCAGAAATTGTATCCAACAGATTATCATTTATACGCTCCACACATCAGACTATCCATTACAGGCCTATCCTTGTTTTGTAAATCGACCATCGTTCAAACCTGTATCCATGGAATAGGTTCTGCGATAGTTGATGCCCCATGGAGCAATAATTAGTTCTCATCCTTGTACTTATCGTGAGAGATTCTAAGATCTTGATAATTTTCCAAAACTACTAAATATACACAATTTTTCCTAATTCGAATTAAAGGCTACAGGCTATTTGATCAGGACGCAATTTGATGATTTGGCCGGGGACCCGGAGCTTTGAAGCAGCATAGAGGTAGTACTGTACTGTCCACGGCCCTCAATTTTTGGACATGGCAAAATTGTTGGTAATTTAGATTGATTTTATAACTCGGCCAAGGAGACATTATCAGCAGGCCTAAGCTGAAGATTTCAGAATAAGTTTCCAGTGATTCTGACTGATTTGTATGTTTTCTTCACTATCATCTTTAATTATGTATCCAGCTTTTTATATTATTCTGCATGAAAGATACTCATTACACCTTGGCTATGTTCCTTGATTGTGCATTTTAAAATTAGAAGACGTTTTGTTTGATTCAGTAAAATTCGCTAAGCTCGCTTGGTAGTTGAGGCAAAAACTGGGGATATTGCATGTGAAAAACAAAGAAAAAAATTGAGACACCTCCCTCTCTGTCTTTCTTCCCGTGGCCATGAATATATGACGATGTTCTTACACTGGTGAATGTTGATATAATTTTGTTTGACAGAAGCGAATTAGGGACAAAAAGTATATAGGTATTCATAAGCACGAGAAGCGTCTGGTAAGTTGGATATTCACGAGTAAATGCATGCCTCAGTCCTTCCCACGAATGGTCGCTTCGTCGAGTGATCGTAAAGAATGCTGCTACAAACATGCCCACGAACTCAATTATTCTGTTTTCCATATGCCTCAGATTATTGTCATTTTGCTTCAGTACTTTAGACTAAGCATTGACTATGAATTCACGGGAGTTATATTTAAATCATGGACTCTGTCCCTGCGAACTTTAGTGTAGATCCAACTTAGCGAGCTTTGTAGCCATCTGCACGGTACATGAGTGACAGCTGGACAATTTACATGCAGCAATATTTCAAATTTTTCAGATCATTTTTTTTATTTCAGTGAAGAACGGAGAGCAGATTTTCATAACTGCTCTGACGGGGGGGGGAGATTAAACATATATTGAATATATACAGGAAACAAATTCTGTCGTTCTTTCCATATGTGCCAATTAGGCCACCGGTTTGCAATTGGAACACATGAATTAGTGTGAGTTCAACCGAGTGCCTTTACGGTATAGATTTTATCATTTCTTGGTGCAGATTGCAGAACTCGCATGAACGTCAAAATAGTTCATTGGTTATGTCCAAGACAACATCCAGGCTCTAAACAATGTAAAAGTACATTCCAACGCAGGTTTTATTTTGACCAACGTTATATATTGACACATATGAATCTAATTTTAATGTCTACATTTACAAATGCAAATACACACTAATTTTTTATCCCACCAAGGATTGCACTTTTTTTATTCTTCGCTGTATGACAAATTGTCAGATTTCGTTTCTATATTAAGATAAAACGCTGGCTAAAATTGCACCTGATATTCCAGTTACTGGAGTTGAAGATGGAAAGTGTATCATTGAGATGGTATGAAGAATTATAACTCACTGGGTGGCATTAAAAAGGGAAAAAAAGAAAAACACATTCATGTATCATAAATCTTTACGTCCGTATGCACATATAGCTGCGCCACTAAGTCGCAATCATTTTTATCTCAAAATCCAAGGCGGCAAACTATATTTGACAGAACGGCTACATTATCTCCTTCCCTGCTCTATATCTGGATGGGCTGTTTGATTAGAAGAAGTGGAAACGCACTCACTGCCCTAGATTCCAGTAAATTCAATCAGTTGTGCAACATTATGATGTCTCGATGCGCCACTGACTAATATTGATATGCTCTCAACACTGATAAAAAGTATGTATTCCACTTCTCAATTAACGCATGTGTGCATTCTGTTCTATTTCTTCTTCCTGTTGATTACTCAGCATGACCATCTGAAATTCTACAGGGTACAGGCTGAATACACGTCAATAATAAAAGGTGCTGGACAAAGTCGAATACATGCTGCCAAATCCAAATTGGCCCATCTTGTTCTAAAGGAATCTGATATTGCTGGTGTACAACCTGCTATTACTTGTTCCATTGGAATATTGATCGTGGGCCAAACGAACATTTCTGCCTCTACCTTATGGACAACCGGCTGTTGATGTTTTTTAAGGTTCCATGCGTGGTAGAAATGACTATCGCTGTCTGGTGGGATGGCTTCATAAAGTGTGTTTGATTTTGTAGATAATCATTTATTACGATGAGGAGCTGTAGGGTTTTTTTTGTTTTTGCTTTTTTGATGATTGCCAATTAGTTTCCCTGGCTTGCTGGGGGCTTGGCTAAGTTCAGTCAATGGTTATAAATCTAATGGCTGATCTTTGGACTTTGTCCATCAAGTTGCGTGTTTGCAAATTTAAGGATTCCAGGCAGATCCTGCACACGATAAAAGAGCTTCTGGATCCAGATATAATGTTGAAGATGCGACTGTTTCACTTCAAACTATTTTGAATGTCTACGCAGGTGTAAGGATGGTGTGTCATTACACTTGAGCTACTTTTTGTCTTCTGTAAAACAAGAAATATGTAGCCAGTAGAATAGAGAGTTTCTAATGCCATAGTGATTTCAATTGCATAATAGTATAACAATGTCCGATTTAGTGATGATAAGTAGTTAAATGTGTGAGAAGGAAGAATGATTCATTTCTGATATCTTGCCAGTGAGAATCTGGTAAATACAGATGCAAATTGCAGCTCTGAAACCTATATTTTGTGGCTCGATACAGTTGACCCTTGGCTGTCACATTTCACGGCCATTATGACTACCAAAATAAATTACTGTCGTTGGTTTCAGGGCTCTCCCTACTACATTGCTATACAGTTCCAAAATGACCCCATCTCCTATATTTCCAGAAAATTTAAAAGTATAGTTTACAAAATTTTAATAGTTGCTTTTCTGCTATATCAGCCTTTCATTGCCAAGGTTTAGGTCAGCATCTTTCCCTGGGGCGCATTGGATAAACTGCGTCAAAACTGTGGCGAGGAAATCTATTGACTTGGAACATTTTGTATGGTATCTTCTCTCTGATGGTTTTTACAACCATGCTGATATTTGAATGAATGGTGAGTTTGCCAGAAATATGGGTCTGGTGTCTTTATGTCAACTCAGAACGCATCGGTCTTTGGTATGGAAAGAAGGTAACTTTTTTTCTGGAAAGACCTTGTTCTATTACCACATAATCCATGGACTATAATCTCTTTCTTACACCACTTCATTCCAAATTCGTCATAGTATATACCCAAATGATTGCCAGGTTCGTTTAACAGGCCAATTCGACATCAACCACGTTGCATGGCACATAATGTGGTGTATCATGAGATGGAAGAAACTGGGTGACTAGGAAAAAAGCCACCATGTACTGTCAGAGTTATGGGAGCTCATTTCCCATGTTTTCCAGCTGCCTGAGAATCCAGCCTGCAGGTCCCAGAGGTGAAAGACAGGGGTATAGTTGTTCACCCAACCGTACACCCTGCAATTGGTGTATCCATGGAGATGTTTGGGAGGTTTTTTGGTATTTAATTTATTTTAAAACCCGTTTGTATCATTCATTACTTTGTGTGACTTAAGTTGTTTTATATTTTGCTTTAGACTCGTCATATTCTTGCTTTTACATGAAACCTTTTTGCGCGGAGTGCCAGTTGTCCCATGTCTTATTTGGTATTCCGATAATAAATGTCGTGATTACTTGTGCCAGGGAAGACAATTTGGTTATGTCAATTAACGTATCAGTGGATTTTAAGGACAGGCTAAGGAAGAAACCAGTTTTATCAGTGGGGACTTCGTGACGACTTGTTTTAGACCCATTTTAGCCATAACTTCGAGGAGCTGAGGAGTGTGCAGCTTATTAGTGTCAAACTGATGCCCCTCCCCCAAGGTGTGCAAGAGATGCTGAAATCACCTCCACCACCACCACCCCACCCGTTATATAGTTTTGTTTTCACTAATTTTGGATAGGGGTCTCTTTAACTCTCGACAGACAATTTTCGCTGGCATAAGCCAGTCTGTAATACAATGCGATGAAAATCATCATGGCTTCAAAATTAATTTATTTCAGCCCCATCGATTTACAATTACTGTCAGGATCTTTATGATGGCTGCTGATGAGGCTGTGTAATCTGTGTGTAAAATGCCTTCATGTGAATGTCTTGTTGCCTGATATAGTGATTAAAAAAACCATGGGTTTCTACACCAACCTTTAGTCATGTATCAAGGCCCTCAGATCCATCAAAACGCACAGATTCAGTTACGCTGGTTTAGCTGTACCCTAGTAACATCAGTGCACCATCTATTTTATGGCTGTCAAATGTAATGCAGATTTTAAAATAGTACACAGTTTTGAAACGCCAGAATACATAGATAATAAACGCACTTAAACAGTTCACCTTTATTTATGATTTTATAAACAGTCACTTTATTGACCTGGTATTAAGAGAGGTATATTGTGCAAAACACACGGCTGAAGCAAATACCACATGGTTCTTATAAGTGTCTTTATTTTAAAGGTGAACTATTCAATTTAATTTTCCCTAAACATGATCGGGTTCTGATGCTTCACACAGGTCAATTTTATAACAAAAATCGCTAAAGAATAGTTTGCTTGTTAGACACATATATAAACAACATATATGTGATGGAAGTTTAAAAATTGTCTTTGTAAAATCATTTCCGCAGTACTGTATCGGCATTTTTTTTTTTTATTTATTTATTTTTTTTATTTATTTATTTATTTATTTATTTATTTATTTATTTATTTTTTTTTTTTTTTTTTTTTGTAAATTGGGGAAGAGTGCCCTCATTCATATTACAATTTTAGACAAAGTGTCATCAATATACATTTAATAACCCACTAAGACTGTAAGGCCTATCTCACTCAATTCAATTAACTATAATACTATTGAGTTCAAGCCACGTGGTAATGGCTGCCTTATTCAATGCTTTGCCCGTCAGTCTTGCCGATTTACATGTAGGTTTTCATAGGTTTCTTATCGTTCTATGTTCGTGTTATTCTCCATGCATACAATTTTAAAGGAGGTATTTTCTGCCTTTTATCATCTTATACACATGCATCTGCATGGATGATCTCAGCTTCTTTAAAAAGCCACAGTGTCATAAATGGTCAAAGCAAAATGTGTATCTGTGCATTCAGATCTCAGGAACAACAACCCTAAATATTCATGAAATGTCCATCCAAAATGTGTACACTGACAACTCTCAGGGGATGTTCATGCGGAGCAGACGTTTCCTGTGATGTGTACCTTTGAGGCAGCCTTCTTTCCTGGGATAGGTCACCTTTGATCATGGTCTTTCTAAAGTGGTACTACAAGGTTGCACTTCTATGACTCCAATACCAGGACAATATCTGATTGTCATATGTTGAGAGCTGTATCTGATCACTACATTGTTCCTTTTCTTCACATGGCATGGGTCAATTAATCGTATCTGGCAAGTTATAATGGAATTGTCAACTGCTGAAAATCTGCGTGCTTCTCTGTTTATTCCCAAGCCTGTTAAGATCATATATTTTGTCCCAACCTGGCCAACTTGACACATGTCTCCCAAATAATGTTCATTATTGTTATCCTTCAATCAGTTTCACATAATAGCAATTGTTGACACACTAATAACCTTTCCTGGCTTTTTTTGTATGCCTTATTGAATACTGACGTCCATGCTGCATTTACAAACTACTCTTGATGCCTTATCACTGTTTATGGACATAAAATTGTCCACCACTGGGATGAGGCTAGCACCAGAGGCACAAGGCCGTTGCACACCTTTCAACATCGAGCCTTAATGGACGCCCATTTCTATTTCATCTTGTTTATTTCATATTCAATCCTTGACATACATAATCGCCATCTGGTAACTGGATACAGACTCACAGGTGAGCCTTGGAAAGTCCATCTGAGTGATACATTGTCACGTGGAAGGTAGTGTAATGTGTAGCTCATATGGAACTTGCTCAGCCATCTGTAAACTCTGCACTCAGTTACTTGACAGGCATTCTCCATGCACACTTTGTTTGTGTACTTAGTTACCTGATTCTACAAGGCCACAGTGAGACCAAGTTAAACTTAGGTCAGTTTCTGATGCAGATTCCAAAGGGGTGGGGGGTTGTGCTTAGGCATTTGATCTGGTTTAGCTAGAATGTGCGTCTATCCACATTGAAACATCTAAGAAACTCGATCTCCAATTGTAAAAATGAACATGTGGATATTTCAATGGTGAGCGGGATTGAAATGGCAATAATTCGAACCACAACAATTTCCTGAAGAGGATTTTTTTTTCCCTAGGCCACCTGTGTCACAGAGTGACACAGGACCGCGGCAGACAAGCGGAGAGCCATCGTATTATTATTATTATTAAGAACCTTTAAGTATGTCGTACCTCCATGCTACCCATGTTGGACATTGAGTAAGAACTCACACATTGCGAACACAAGACAGTGTTTGAAAAATAACAATTAATTTTAAGAAAAGATGAAGTGATATACTTTCAACGTCAGGACAGATATAAATGAAACGTTATAAGAAATGCTGAATATATAGACAATACCAGTAGATAGATTGAAAGACGAAAAAAGAAAACGAAAAGGACAAAAGAATAGGGCAGAATGGGAGGACGAGAAAGTAAAGTAAAGAAAGAAAAACAAAGAAAAAAATTGATGGGCTACCTCTTAGGGTAAAAAGTACGTTGGTTCGAAGATGAAGCATCAAAGAATTTCCTTAAAAAACTCAGAATGTTGCATGCCAGTAATTTTGCTGCGCAGTTAAGATCCATTAAGAGCATACTGAGCAAGTTTGATGGCTGAAAACTGCGTTATGTTCATGTCTCTTCTATGTTATTTTCAGTCAATCCCCGTCTCTTTATGCCAATGCCGAGATTGAAGTGGAGGACACTTCGGTATGCCAGTCATACGTCTGCTTTTTGAAGTGGTGATTATTCAAGGTTTACAGCCCTTGCTTGAAAGTTGCGGAGGTGCGGTTTGTGGGTCTCCCTAGCGGCATTGGGAAAAATAATGAGGACAACCACTATAAATTTCAAAGACGCTTAAACATATCATAAATAACCAAAAGGAATAACACCAAAACTGGTCTTTTAGGAAAAGTACATCAACCTGGCTATCCAATGGGAATTTATGACAGGATAAAAAAGCAGATAAAACCACCAAGAGTGTTTTATGGTCCCCTTTAGCCACCAACTGGCTGTAATGTATATTACTTGATTACTGAGACATTGAGGCACGACCTGTAAGGGGAGCCAATATAAAGAGCAGAGTTTTTGCAAGCTTGAAGCCTTATCAGTGAGGCAATACGGTGGCACAATGAGACATTCATGCGATTTACCGTCCAAACAATCATTTAATCATACGTGGTCAACTTTGAACGATGAGAGTTAGATTTATATGCATGAGTCTTCCCATTCCAGGTGGCAGCACCAGATAGGCACTGTGTCTGGTTCATGGTTTCTGAAAAATTAAATATGGCTGATGAACTGTCATTGCCAGGAAACAACAATCTATAAAATATTTTCCATGCTAGGTCCATTCTTTTGTGAATGACAATCAGTATCATATGTACCTATACTCCTGGACACAAAACCTAAAATATTTGGGCAAACAGGTTCAATTTGGCCTCTTTGTGCCATTACAGAATCGTTGAATTTTACTTCGGAATCATATAGGTACTTATTACAATAACATTGTTGTGGACATGTGTACTTCTGCATCAGTAAGATTGAAATGTTCCAATGACACAACATAATGGCCATTTATGAGTCATCATTTGCGTAAGGTGATTCAGGGTTGCACCATAAAGATGAGTAATAATTAAAAGTAGAACGTTTTTATAGGACATGACTATATATATTCAAAAGAAATAAAGAAGAGCCGGCAGTTCACCACTTTTTTTTGCCTGAAGTGTTCAGATGAATGAGTGCCCTACAAAGTCTGGAAGTAAGATGAAAGACAAGTAGGAAAACGACCAAGAGTCGAGGATGAAACGGATTTCATTAATTTTTTGACAAGCTACCAAAAAGTCAAGCCATACAGAGAATTCAATGATTAGAGAAAGTACCATTGGCTCCGCTGCAAGATGCAATCAATTTATAAGAAAATGTCTATGTGGGAAGTATATATGGGTGTATGCAGATATATACGTGGAGTTTTGAGTGGATATTTATGTGTGGATGTGGATACATGTGTGGATACTTCTGTGTGGATGTGAATATATGTGGATTTCGGTGGATATGTGTGGATTTTGCGTGCCAATTAATGTGTGAATTTAATGTGGATGTGGAAAAATGTGTGGATTTTGTATAGATATTCATCTGGATGTGGATACATGTGGGAGTGTGGATACAGATGTGGATCTTTGAGAAGTTATAAGTAAAAAAAAAAAAAATTACTATATTCATGATAATTGTCCAGCCATTAAAGGGCAAATGCATTGTTTGAGCAAAAAGAGTGAAAAAAATGTCGAGACAAGCAGTACACAGTTCAAACAAAGATAACACAGACAATTTTGGTAGGCAAGGGCCAGTCTAAAAGGGCATAGGGCCACTCTCAGAGGGAAATTGGGCCACACTCAGGGTGACCACACCCACTCTTTGGGGGCCATTGGCCACCCTTAAGACTGCCAAGGCCATTTAAGGGCACATCATTGCATTTCACTTTTACACACCCTTTCACTATGATTGTGGCGGCCCCTATCGGTTTTGGTAGGACTTGATACCTGCACAACCTTTTTCAGAAAGTCAACCACACCATTAAACCACCATCCAAGATAATAATCATCTGTGACTCATGTTGCCAATCCTCTTATGGTGAAATGTGAGACACAATACCAAACCTTGAATTTGTTAGAGGTATATCTTCAAACTTGGAACAAGACAGTTTTCCAGACGTAAGCAGAAGATTTCTGATCGTATTTGATGATATGATGAGTGATATTACCAAACATTACAGACTTAATCACCAAAGGAAGCTACCACCACATTTTGAGTGTTATAGTACTCATGCAGAATTTCTTCGAGCCATGTACATTTCCCCGTCGTACTCACAATTACGCTGGGTGTGCGCTGCCAGCTTAGACCACACTTGACGTCTCATGGCTCATCTGATGCATCAGTGGGGTAAATGTGGTTGTATCGAGTGACAATTTTGCTGTTTTGCACAGTTTTTGGATGTTCAAACATCGCAGGTTCCATAGCGAACACTGACGGAAAGCCTTTTGTGAGTTCCGGCCCATATTTAAACATGTTTAGTGTAAGGTAGAAGGTTAAAATGTTGTTTGTCTTACAGATTAGGTTATAAGGAACATGCACACCTATGGTTTTACCACAGCCATGAGGATATGTAAACTTTTTTCAAGGAAATACGAAGGTACTGTTGAATGTTGACACGGTGAGTGGGATGCCTTGTATATTACTATATACACACGAGTGGGCACACACAGCACACAGACTTTTAAGTTCGCCTGTTGGTGAGACAAACTTTTTGCCGGACAAGCCCAGAGATTAGATCAGAAATTGAAAGACAGGTCAATAAAATGTTTGAAAATAATATCATACAACCATCAATTTCCCCATGCAGCAGTTCTGTGGTACTAGTAAAAAAGGCTTCTGTTAATAATAACGGTTTTGCAATTGATTAGAGATGGATTAATCGAATTACTAAGCCATTAACCTTCTCATTTCCAACAATAGAAAGTATCATTGGTTTCCTGAGAGGAAAACGGCCTGTCTGGCACTCTGTTTTGGACCTGTCCATTTTTTCTGGCAAGTACCAATGCATCCAGACTCTAGAGACAAAACTGCCTTTGTTACATCAACTGGCTCTTATGAACTTCTGCGTCTTCCACTTGGCTTGACTAATAGCCCTGCCAGAGCAATGCAGTCAATGAGTTGGGTGCTCAAAGGGTTGCCATCAGACATAGCACAGTGTTATTTTGATGATTTTCTGATACTTTCAGGCGCTTTGACCTCCATTTCACACATTCGTCTCAAGTTGTTGATGGATTGCATTCTGCAAATTTAACACTGAAACTATCCAAATGCACATTCGCTTCACAGAGGTTCAGTATCCCGGTCATACCTTAACCCAACAGGGTAAAAAAAAAAACATAAAGTGCAGGCCATTCAATCTTTGCAATCACCCAAAACCCAAAACAGGTCAGAGATTTCCTTGGGTTCATTCACTTAATCATCCATATTCCGTTTCTGCTACTCATGCACTGCGACCATTGGTTTTCCTCAATTTTTGTTTAACCTTTTCAGAATGTAAACCAAATTAATATAGGAAGAACAAACACATGATGTCAGTCTGTACTTTATTTCCACTTTATTCATGTCCATCTTGCCCTGTGTATTTACAGAACCTCCTGGGCACAGGTCACAGGGCCTCTCTACTCAAAATATTTGATTACGTGCACTACTGCTGAGGGGAATATTGGCCTTGATTCTACCATGCGTCATGAGTACTGATTCGCCAATCTTGCACCTGAATTACAGGGTTTATCTATCTCCAGTGGGGTCCAGTCAATTTAGTGGGACTCCTAGGAACATACATTTCAAATACCTATGTTAAAATTCCTAAATCCAGCAACATGTAAAACAATGACACTCCTTTATGTAAATTATTTCAACAGAGCATTTGGCATAGTACCAGACTATACAATAATACACATGTACAGGCAAATAGGATTTTGAGAAAAAAAATGGTGATTTACTACCAGATATAGAAAGGGAACCTGATAATATACCTTCACCAGTCATCAAACGAAGCCTTATCCACCTTGGTGGCTTCTTTCGATATGCTCTTGGGACGGCAACAGTGGGGGTTACTAAAAAAGGTACACAACCAGATAAGAGACATAGCCCACCGGACTGATAAATTAGGTGTCAACTGTCATGAAACCAACAGGCGCGTTTGCCTCAGCATTATACACTGTTGACGTTGGACTTTTCCAGGCAGCCCTTGCTATTCACAAGCAAACTGAAGAGTTAACACAATTTACCCTTTTAAACATAAAAAAAGTTTAAAAAAGTCAAATTCCTCATGAAGATACTTGTCATTCAAATACAGCAAGCCTTGTCTGAATCAAAATGTAGCTTTAGTCAACAGCTTTCCTCGGGACACTTTGCGCTTAATGCGCACAAAGTGTCCCGAGGAAAGCTGTTGACTCAATCTTAAATCAACTCTTTAAGGGTTAAGTAATGATGTTTGGACTTTGCAACAAGCTTTACTAGTCTATACATCCATTTTGGGTGAACTGGCTTACCAAAGTCAGATTAGTGCTTTTCTCATTAATCGCCTCTTGGACATTTTGTTTGGTACTCATCTTTTGTTACAACATAAGCTAAGTTCAGAAATTTTACAGGCTCCTGTGCTTCAAACAGTGTTTAAAAATGATCATTTTCTTGCAGTAACCACCCGGATTTTCATATTACTCAACTGTCCCTTCCCTATTACCACACAGAAGCTGGTTTTTTTTTGTGTGCGTCACGAAGATTCGCTGTACCTCACTTTACAAATCCCTATATCTTCCTGTAAGACACATTTTAATGTAAATCAGGTACACATCTTTCCTGTTCTGGCAAAATTAATGAAATATCAATACAACAGACACAAATAGTAAACTTTCTTGCATATTTTGGTATCTCACATTCACAGGATTACTATATCACTTTATCTAAGGAAGACTGGTATGAGTGTGAGGAATGGAGATACAAACATTGTCTGCTACAATTTTCCTTCACTTCAGTTTACATACCATTCTGTATTTCTTGCTTATTTTTGCAACAGAAAATCAGCATTGGTAAATGGTGTGCATTTCACTTTCTTCCGAATTATAGCATATATTTGATCCGAAAAATTGACAATGCGCATCTCTTGATCAGTAACATAAAAGACGTAACACTACACTGTATATCCGATGCCATAACTATCCCTGGCTGCAATTTCTGTCTCGTCGAAATACCATATCAATGCATCATGCGTACATGCGTTTGATGCTGGATGGGAGGAAAGAATCGCCAAAACGTTTAGTTTTGAATCAAATCTGTCTAATATTAGAACGATTTCTCAAGTTAAGATTGGCTATGCGCATGAGATCCCCAGGTATGAGGTCACCCAGGTACTAAGGTGTAATTTTGTGCAACATGTTATAAAAATAAAAATATAGTATTTGGTGTTTGCTGCAGGCAGAGAGAGTTTGCCAGCTCACCGGGAAGAAGAAAACAGGGTGTATGACATAAGGCACCAGTACAAATTTTTGCAGCTTTATATTAAACAGCTTCAAGAGAATATAAGACCGGTAATAGAGTTATCAAATAGAATACTTCCGTATTTTATCAAAAAGAATACTTCCGTATTCAAGTATAGCCGTACCATGGTTGAATATAGCCTTAACAGGGTTTTGATAGAAAGCTTCTTTAAGAATCGGCCAAGTAAAGCAAGTTGTTCATTGTCCTTGTTAATGATGCAGTAATGTGGGAATGCAGAGTAACGTTTGCAGGGAAAGTAATTCCTTACTGAGTATGTTGATGTGCTTCATGGATAGCAGTGACTCCAAGGTAAAGTGAAAGATGGTCTTATTTTTACCCTTAGTGCCCAAAAAGTACTGCAACTGATTTGATAGCATTAAATGTGACACGCCATAACCTACCCCAGACATTATTTCTACCAAGGTCGATATTTATTCTTTCAGCAGACGTAATAGAGTTATGGACAATCTCCGGAAGAATGGCATCGTCCGCAAATTATTAAATGTCGCATGTTATATCATCAGTTATATCGTTTATTTATATCAAAAAAAGAAGAGGAAATAGAATAGAATTTTGAGGCCCGGTAGCCTAGACAGTGAACCAGGAAGAAGATTCGCCATATGTAAAAAACTCGCCAGAAGTGGTTCGAAAGGTAACTCTCTATAAATTCTACAATAAGATTGAGGAAACCAAGTTACCTCCTATTGGAAAGGAGGTCTCTGTGCCATACGTTATCGAAGGAATTCGATATGTCCAGAAAAACCATGCACTCGTCCTTACCCAATTCTAGACCATTGCAAATATAATGTAAAATAGAGGCAAGTTGATTGACAGTTGAGTCATTTTTTCTTAAAGCGGAGATTTTTGGTGGCAAGTAAGTCGTTTTTGGTCAAGTGATCATGGAGCATATTGTACACTAAGCATTCAAAAAACTTTGAAACGTCACACAGGAGAGAAATGGGTCTATAGTTTTATTTCCTTTGCTTGTTATTCTTTTTGAAAACGGGACATATGTTAGACATCTTCCAGGTGGCCGGGAATTGTGACCTTAAGAGAGTGGTCCTGGATAATAGTGCAAGGGAATGACATATACTGGGCGCTGTGTTTTCAAATAAGATGTTGCCTGTACCATCTGGTCCATACCGGAGTTGATGCTAAGTGACCACAGTACTCTTTCGATACTAGCAGCATCGATTTGGAAAGTGTTTAGATGGGCATCAGTTCTGAAAAAAATCATGTTGAAATGAGGGCATCAGGGAGTGCGAGTTTCGTTTATTGACGAAATAATTATTGAAAAGATCACTTTTTTTTCAATAACTGATATCATTTTGCCGTTGCCGATGAGGGATTGAATATATACATGGAGTTTACAGGCGAGAATTAATTTACTAAGACTCCACCATTTTGGGGGACTATATCTTTGGACTTGAGCTCTGAACGAATCTTATCAAAATCAAGGCGTATTGCCTCTTTGATAGCATCGACAGTAAGATTACGCTTTCTTTTGTAGAACTGAAAACCAATATTCAGTATTTTTGTGTACGCAAAGCGTATGGGGACGTGCTTGGTGTACTAGGTGCTAATGTTGCTTCCATGCAAATTTACGTTCATTAATCTTTAGATAATACGTGTAATACATGGCTTATCTTTAAGCCGAACAAGTATGCTTCTGCAAGGAATGAATTTTTTTACTTCTATCTAAACAATAAATCAGACCAAAAGGATACTGAGTCATCAATAGTGTCAGAAAGACCTGTGTCCCAGGAAGCTTGAAATAGTGCAGTATTCAGATTTCCAAATTCTGCCAACTTGTAATCCCAAATCGTGCGTATAAATAGACGAGGAGTGCGATTAAGGATGAAAAAACGCAGAAGATCACGGAATGGTCAGAATTGGAAACGGATGGGAGGATATCAGAGTTAAGGACGAAACCTGGGGAATCCGTGCTCATAAGATCGAGGAGACTCTGGGTTCACTCGGCAGCACGAATTGTGCCTGAAATTAACTGAAATAAATAATTCTGTGTAACCAGATGGAACAGACACTGGCCCAGTTCACTTTAACCGTGAACAGAATCCCGTGATTCACAACGGTCATTGAAGTCCCCAGTACTGATAAGTATTTTAGGATTCATCTCGATGGCAGAAGTAATAAATTGTGTGAGGGGTTCCATGAACAAGTCTCTCTCTGCTGCCGTCTGCCAGGTGGACAATAATACAATGCTCATAAAACATTCCAACATTTAACATAATTATGACCCACATGCATTTGCAAGAAGGCGACTCTAGATCAGGTCCCCCGGCACACGGTACGTTGTTTATGTAATAAAGAGCAACGCCAACCCAAGGTCCAGTATTTCTGTCTTTGCACATTGATGGTTATAAACCATCTATTAACAATAACTCATCGGGGTAGTTTAGGTCTACCCATGTTTCGGAAAGAGTGATGACATCAAACTTTTAAATTCTGCAAGAAGATACAGTTTTTCTAGTTTGCCCTCACTGTTAAAACTCTGGACGTTAGGGTGACAAATGAGAAATGTTTTTGAGTATCTTCTATGGGCCCAGGTTTTGGGTGAATATCAAACATAAGAGCGTAGCTACGATTGTGAGAGGGGCCAATAACAGCTCTGTATTGTTGGATGGAAATGCCCATTACGTAATTTCAAAAGTACGTTTTGCCAAAAAAGAACACTGTAACATAAACATGTAAGACTGAACTTAAGTAAGAGATATTTTTTGCAAGTCATCAATACACGTAAGATTGAAAACTGATGGAGCTGCATGCGCTAATGCAGAAAGGGGTACATACATGATAGCATAAAAGTGAACATACAACTGAGAATAAACAAAAATATGGTGAAGCAATGATTGACTGTATAGCAATTGGCTGTAAACAGGGTAAGCAAAGGGTCATAAAAAGCACCCTAGAAAGTAGACTAATAACATGGAACGAGAGGCAATACGATCTAATACCTATATGAATTGCCTCTAGGTGCTGATCGATTAAAAACAGCGGTATGCATAATATGCAAGATGGCAACAAAAGAACTTGTATCATGTTACAATTATGTTAAATTGCAGAGTGACAAATTTATCATTATGAGTTAAGGTGAATTGCAGTAATGACTAAAATTAAGCAGAATACGGTTTGTCCATAAAGAACAGGATATGGTACAACCATAATGGATAACAAGCGACATGAAAACTAAGTTAGCTAACGTACCTGAACATACTGAACTATGTGAAAGGAGGCAAAATGATTATAATAGTAGGATAATTTTAGTATTTCACAATAACTGTTAAGGCTAAAAATGAAGTACACTGACCTGCCACATTAGAAGTGGCCCAGTATGCTGAAAGAGAAAAGTACTGCACTCAGTTTTAATATACCTCAGACATATATTAAAGTTATAAACTGTATATGATGAGTCCAACTCGACAATCTAAGTTCAAGTGGTAACAAGAGGCGTTTTCATACTGTGAAATCATATTAAGAAATATCATTAAGCTACATGAAAGAGATTAATCCATAACATTGTCCATAGCTAGGGACAGCCTTTAATAGAAGCAACAAAAACGATATGCGGCATAATGTGGCTTAAAACACAAGCAACGTATCAAGATCACATGATTAGATAGACAAAAAGAAATAACACCAGTACTGAAGAACGAATTTGGAGATCAACCAACATAGGGACTAATCACGTTTAGAGTTAAATTACTTTCATTTGGATGATGATCAACTACCCAGATGAGATACTTCTCGAGGTTGTTTTGTAAACAGTTAGGTCATCAGGTCCATGGATTTGGACCACCCGCCTCATGTCATGGTTCACACCCCAGCAGTTAAATTCATGCACGTACATGCGCCCATCACGTGACCAACATTAATTGATTTTGTTTTCTTTTCTCAGTTTGCCAGCTCCGTACATTTTTGGAAACAAACAGTCACGGTTTTTTGAAAGAAACAGTCAGGTTTGGCTCACGATGGGCACCATCTATGTTGTTATTGGCACTGTTAAAATCCGTCAATACGAATTTTATCAGCATTCACCTATATCCAATCCTACGGCACAACACAGGTAAAGTGCAAGTACAAAGAAACACAATGCAAGTCATATTTGGCGGAAAACATAAGCACAGGCATGTCAAACCAAACAAATGAAGCACATTCAGTCAGGCATCCAAGATAAACAGCAGTGAAAGAACCACTATATCATTTTGGCAATATGATATGTACGTGGATATGAAAATATGTCGTAGATGGGTCTTTGTAAGCTAATATCCACAGAGCGATACGAGAGGCAATCGTACACATCCACACATGTGCAGAGCCCCCTAGACAACAAATTCGTCAAAGGTATGTTAATAGGATGGTACATCAAGGCGCAACATCGAGACAAGTTCATCAAAGGTATGTCAATCGGATGTCATATCAAGCCGTGACATCAAGAAATCAAGCTTATCAAAGGTACGCCAATTGGATGACACATCAAGCCGTGACATCAAGACATCAAATTCCTCAAATTAGAAAAATATTGGCCATAAACTTCGCCTAAAACTCCTGCTGGATGGCATAAACCATGTACTAATCACACAAATATATTTACTTGCCCATATACTTCAAAATACATGCACATCAACAGATGAACAGTATCTGGGCTAGCAGCACTTGAAAAAGCAGGTACCGTCTATTGGCATGTGGTCATTATAAATCACCAAATAATTTTAAGCATTAAGTTTAACAAAATCCCTCAAGATACCCATGATAACTTTATTGATACTAAATCATAACTGAAATGTAGTCATGCATGGTTTACCTCCTCCACTTGTATTGGTACATTAATAATATATGCATGAAGTTCATCAATCACCAAATAAAAGATGGTAACATTAAGTTTATCAGACAGATACAATCATCAAATAATAATAGTTGAATATGATGCCTGTTCACGCTCATCAGAAGTACACAATCATCACATGCAAAATTGCCAACAAAGGAATGTGGGCATGAATACCATTCCGAGATCAAATCAAGAAAGTCTTCGACGTCAGTATATAATAAATTACCCATATTAACATTGGACATCTCTTTGATATAAATCTAGAGCATGTCCATAATACTGTACTCTACGAACAGGCCTTCAGTTTGAAAATTCAACAAGTCATCAGCTTGGAACAGGTCTCTCACATACACCTCAAACAGGCCAGTGACATCTGCGTTAAGTAGACCCTCCATCTGTAATTCCTGCCATCCATCAGTGTTGCTCATTGTTTGGTGAGCTGTAACTTGTTTTCTTAATTCTAGTATTGCCAAATACTGGGTCATGTAATTATTTTCAACTCTTTACGTTTGCAACAAGTATAAGCTGGAAGTAGTACAAAGTTCCGCTACTTTAGATTGAATGCCAGACACATAAAACATGTCTATGCTCTTTCAATTCCGATTGCTGTCCAACACAGAAAATATTGCAAAGTTCTTTATGTTCAGATTGCTCTCCAAAAGAGGAAATATTTCAAAGTTCGACCACTTCATATTGCTGTCCAACACAGGTAATATTTCAAAGTTACCCCATTTCTAATTAAGCACTTATTACAGAGAGTGCTACTTACCACGGGTACCAGATGTCTACTCCATTCACCAGTCGCAGCAGGAATACACTCAACAAACTGGATGCTGCTCCTCATATATATAATTACAGTATACCCCTGTTGTGGGTGGCCATATTAAAAAAATCCCTTTGGAATATGATGCCTTTACTATGCCGAAATCCTTGTGATTCTACTTCACCAGTGTGTCATAACACATATTTGCACTCTTGCTTAACAATGAACCTTGATAGGGAAAAGCCAATGCTCAGAAATCTAGGTTGGCCTCCATGTGGAGGGTCAACCGTATCCACCACATGGGGACTATGGCCCCAGATAATGATATGCAGCATCTCAAATTGGCACCCGTTTTACTTACTTTCGGCTGAATGGTTTCAGAAAAGTGCTTTACATGAGCCGGCTATCCCCTCAAAAGCAGAATAGGGGCATTTTTTTACTACAAACAAGTGCATCTGTATGTACTGTCATGCAATTATGCGAATAGGACTTTCTAAAAATAAACAAATGAACAAGGAGAAACACAGTGAATGCTGCAGGGGGCATACTCGAGGGGCTGCCAAGTACTGCTTTGCATAACCTACGTTAAATATGCTTGTTTACTGCAGTATAACGGAAAATAAAGAACTAACTTACTGCTAATTTCCATGTTTTCATCAAAACGTGTGCTGTCCTGTTTAGCTGCCTTTCAATTACAGTGCCAAAACAATTGTGACCCCTTTCCAGGCTGACCTGTCTCAATTGCTTTCTAGCAGACACCTATTGTTCCGTTAATTATCTGTATATTTAATCTCGACTAACACACAAAAACCCAATTATCACCTGAAATGTATTAGAATCCCCTCGTATGTTTCTTGCAGCAAGGTTGACAGGATGATTTTGAGTCTTGAGAGCAATACTTGGTTGATGCCTTTATTCATAACGCTTATGATAAATGTGATAACAATAGCACTAGTAATCTTAAAAACCAAAATTCCCTAAATCTTATCCTTGTGTTCTAAACTGTACAATTATCAGGCCATCACAACATCATGGTTGTTGACCGATGTCTGATTCTGTATTCTGTTAAGTTTCCTTGCGTCTTGAAACTTTACACAGAGCAAAGTATAAAATGTATTATATTATGTTCTATTGTTAAACCAGTCCCATATGAGATGCATCGATCTTATACACTGCTCAAGTCAATCAGTGTATGTTACATTAAAAAAACAATGTTACTATATATTGAAATGGTACCTTCGGGATTATCGGGAAAAATCCTATTTGAACGTGATTCGTACTGAAAACAAATCACTGAAACCATAAAACAAGATTTCTTCCACAGGCGGCAATAGAACTTAATTCATACTAAAAAAAATCTACATAAACACCTTTGTTCAGTGGGTTCGTAATGCCCAGTGTAGATAGCGCATGTGAAAGTTGTTGACGGAGGATGTCGTAACATGTGGCTTCTTCTAATAAACAAGGTTGGTGACCGTTGACCATCAGGGAAATGTTATTCGTCGCCTGACAATAGATTTATCTTAGAACTAATATGAACCTTTTGAGCATGCGTATCAACTGATATTTCACAAATAAATGGTATATCAGAAATGCAATATTTCGCAGATCATCGAAGAGCTTTGATTTTACTTGATGCAAAACGTTCTAGGTAGGCCCCAACTCTCATTGATCACTACTTTTTTTGCGGCAACTAATTTCGTCTAACACATGTAGAAATGCTCCGTTTCTGATTTGGGTATCAATTAACCTGGATACATTCAATCACTTTATTGCTTGTTGATGTTATTACTTCGGTCCATTATGACGTAAATGTTAGGGTGACCGTTCCAGGTCTGTGTGTGACGGTACAACTTAGAAATGACCACTTTATGGATGAAGTTATTTTACGCCAACGGCATTTGTAGGTCTGCAATGGGTTTTTGGCTTATTTTATTAATGGAAAGATGTCAGGCACATATCACGTATTAAAATTGTCTGAATTTTAAATTAGATTTTTGCCAAAAACAAAAAACAAAAAAAACAAAAACAAAACAAAAAAAGCAAAATCCATCAAATGGAAAAAATAGCTAACGTATCATTTTCACTGTTAAATTATATATACATACAAGAGGATTTTACCTTTCAGACTGCGGTTCTGTATAGTATAGAAACACTTGTTTTACATGGATTGTGAAAGAAGTCTAGCATTGACTTATCGAGTCACTGTCCATGGCACAGATGTTAGCGTATACTACCTACCTTGTCCTGGCTCTGACGCAATATGCCACTTCCATTTTTAGTTAATTTATGTGTTCGGTCACTTGTTTATTAGATAACTCATGTTAACTGCCTATTCCATATCAACTCTTTCTTTGGCAGTGTCGACAAAAGTGGATCAACCCTCGACATACAGAACAATGCTAAACTCACATATTTTGTAAAGCATTCATTCAAGTACCAGCAAACGTACAATTAACATAAAGGAGCAGAGGTCATAAAAAATAGTTCCAGGCAACGGCCATCCTTGATGAGCTTTGGGAGGGTGCATGGTCGGCAGAGCTGCAACGCACTTTCACCTTTGCCGCCCGGGTTCGATTCACAGCCGGGGGAAGCAAGTGGGAAGAGCCCGTACCACTCTGACTGTACACGGTGGTTTTCTCCGTGGCCTTTCCTACACCGAACAATAAGGAGGTGTTCGCCAACATTTGTGCCATGGAGAGCGATTAATACAGGCTTGACCTGCTTCGCAATCCATGTAAAATATATGGGTCTATACAAAGGGTGCCGAGGAAAACTGCGGAGTCAGTCAAATCGTGGCACAAAGAGATTAAGGATTGCTGCATCACTGTTTGATCAAATTGTCATTGTATGGTCAAGACTGACTACCATTATCTGTTATATTACATTCAATTTGGCAAAATTAATGTCTATGTCACAGTATTTCTAATTTGGGTCAAATGTACGTTCCTTATCATTATTATAAATAGTGGTAATATATATATATATATATATATATATATATATATATATATATATATATATATGTGTATATATAATAATAATAATAATAATAATAATAATAATAATAATAATAATAATAATAATAATAATAATAATAATAATTTATTAGGAAAACTTCCCCTTTACAGCGGAAGAACCAAGGGAACGGGGGAAATTCCATGATGCGTCCAAAATACATACAAATAATCAGGCATTCTTATTATCAATCAAATGATCTTCGTATGTTGAAATAAGTATGGTAACTATAAGTAATAATTTATGTCCTCCCCACCAAAACTAGAGATAAACCACTCATTGGGACAAAACTCTAGAAAGCGTAAGGACATGTACATTATACATTATATATATTATCTGAAAAGGTTATTAACCTGAGTTTTCAAATTGTCATTTACAATATTTTGCATACCATTCCCGGAGCCAACGTTTTTCCAACATTCTCCCAGTACTCTGCATATTTCTTTGAGGTCCTCAATAGTACGGCTTTTGTTAGCCGGATCAATAATTCTAAGTGGGTAGTCATTGTTCTTGTTCTACATGTATATATACTTTCCGAAGGTGACGTGCATTAGAACTGGTGTCAGTTTTACATTGTGTAGTAGTGTTCATCCTGCGATTTGTTCTCATGATCGATTAAGCGGCAAATTGTGAATAATACTGGGACGCGGGTCATATAATTTGGATTACGGGGCCAACGCTCGAATTTCGTTGTGTGTATCCCACATCAGCGTAGCTGTATCTATCGCAAAATGTATCTGCATAAACTGTCAAATTGGCTGAAGAAAAACAAGTCCCAGGCGCATTCCTGTTGGTCAAACCCTAAACGATCCGTTTTACTCATTTTACATATATCCCACGTTTTGTAAGGTGAGCACTGCATGATACATACCTCTTGTAATGAAACTTGTCGTACATTGCCAGTCAACCTGCTCTCAGGGCCTGCGAAAGAAACCTCGCAAAACTTGTTAAAGAGTGGCGACACCTATGGATGAAAAACAAACTGCAGCATTTAAGTACATGTGTCAAATGTGAAAGACTCAAAGGTTCTTCCCATTGTGGAACCACTCTTTAATGCTTATGCTTCCAGACAATATATATTGGCAAAGATTTGTTTTTCAAAGCATTGAAACCAGCACCCGATTGGTTGATCAAACATTTCATGTCCTTACCCAAGCGGTATATTTTTCACACACACACACACACACACACACACACACGCACACGCAAAAAAAATATCTCGAATATAATTGAATGAGTCACCAGAAAAGAGTGTTTAAAGATATGTCTTCTTTCTAGGTTTTTTAACGTCATTTTTTGCGTGAAGAGATTTGTTTCTCTGGAAACTTCTGTCCTTTATAAATTTAGATTTGGAGGAACCGGATATCAGTAAGATATTTTTCCGTTGAATGGTACCACAATAACTTTACTTGCTCCTATAACAATATGTGTAACTACAGCAATCGTATGGGCAAATTCATCCAAAAATTAAGGAATAGCTAGTGCGGACACCCACCCATCCTCCACCTCGCCCCAGAAATTTTAGACATGTTCTTTTCTACAGCGCCACTTGGCCCATGGGTTTCAAATTGCACACAAACAGTTCTGGCTACCCACGGAAAAAGGTCGGACTTATTTAAAAATACTTTTTCTACAGAGCCACTTGGCCCATGGGTATCAAATTGCACACAAACAGTTCTGTGTACCCACGGCAAAGGGTCCGACTTATTTCAAAATACCTTTAACTTTTTATATTTTCATTTTATATCATCTAATACCATGAATACATGCATATTTCAAGCATCTACTAGGCATATTTTTACCACTGAACGATTGGTAGCAAATGGGACCGGAATAGTAAAGCCTACATTTCCAGTTTTTCTTCGACGTGGTTCACCCGAATCCCCTCCAGCACAACCACTGCCATCACCACCACCACCACGCTTCGCGCCTTTTGCGTTCGCAAACCTAGTGCACTGCAAAATAAGCAATTTCCACCTTAATTTCACTTTTGCATTCTAAAAATCGCTTGATGTTTTTTTAACCCGTTAAATCGAACCATGAGGTAATATGAATCTGCTATCGTCAGACCACATCGATTCTTATCAAAATTGGCAATAGAAGACACCAGTATCTGTGTCATTTTGGAAATAGACAGATGGGTGGATAGACGAACAGATCGACAGCCAAACAGATGGCAGACAGACGGACGGACGGACAGACGGCCGGCCAGACGGACGGGCAGACAGACAGACAGACAGACAGACAGACCGACAGATAGATAGATAGATAGATAGATAGATAGATAGATAGATAGATAGATAGATAGATAGATAGATAGATAGATAGATAGATAGATAGATAGATAGATAGACTTATTTATATAATCGTAGCTACATCGTTCAACTGTTATTACAAAGTGCAAAAATGTCATCAATTGTACATCTCGGTCGATATCGCTCAAAATGTACATGCTCACACAAAACCGTTAGTAATTAATTCCCATGGACACAAACTCTATGTCAATTGGGCTTATGTTCGTAAAAGGTGATGTATCGGGTTATGTTACATTGAAGTGCTGCATTATCGTATATCAGTCCTTTCAAAAGCTTTAAAATATCGCCATCACATTGAACGAGGAGTTATTATCTCCCTGTAACGCACAGTGAATCCAAGATCGGAATAAGTGCATTAATTCTACCCCTAATTTCTTTATCCTTACATCTACAACATAATCAACATAAAGGCGACAAAAATTTATGGTACCTCAAGGATGCTAAAGTAAGAAATAATTTAATTTGATTGAAAATTAGAGCACGGTACTCAAGTATTCAACGACATGTGATAGGAATCATAAGGGGGAGAAGTCTGTCCGCTCCTGTATTTTGTCTTAAAAACTCGAACCCCGTTGCCGTGCTTTGGCAGTACATGCAGACACACAATCCAGAAAGTACTTGGACACAAAATTTGAATCTGTTACTGGTCTCTGTAAACAGAACATCGTCCTGACAGTATTGATGAGTACAGACGAAAAAACCATTAGTAAATCTTAAATTTGAAGCACCCACCCAATAGACGCAGTTAACAATAAGAGTCCATATAGGTTAATTTACGTGACATCATTCAGGTTATAACGTGTCATGGATACCGTGGACGTCATTTTTTTTTTAATTGCATGGATCTTATTCCATGGCCTGCACTTAAAATCAAGCAAAGTTATCCATTAAGATATAATGGTAGGTACTGTGGAGGATATAAAATTTCACGTTGTGTTGCACGTTTTCACATGCTTCTTCTCATAAAAATGTCAAATTATAGAAATGTGCTCATACAGCGATCGCAAAGTTTAAATAAAAAGAATCGATTATGCTGTCAGATGTTCACATATCAAATTTCTGTCGTCTAACAGTTGTACTATCGTCATAATGAATCGTACTTGCACTTTTAGCATGTTCACAATTAGGAATAGCATGTAGTGGTCATATTTGCTTGAACACGTGGAAGGACAGACGATATGTCTGCACCTGCAAATATTTTAAACATATTTCTTTTACCGTGCGAAATATGAAAAGCAGCTCACTGAATTTCCCAAAGCGCATTTGTGTCTATTAGTGCACATAGTTATTGGCAATTAAGAAAGTATATCCAAATAAACGGCCCTTTAGTTTGATATAAAATTTGATACGGACTAATAAATTGTGTAAATGTCTTACTGAATATGGTCCTCAGAAAACATATATATATATATGGACCGAGCTGACTACCACTTTATAGTGGTGCGTCTTTCCGTTCACATATCATGAGGTTGCTATTTTTTCTTTCTTACTTGCTTGCAGCCAACTATTGTTCCGCCGGTGTCAATGAATACAAGTCCCGGCTGAAACGCGATGACAGCGACGAATCATCCGAAAGGGGCCGCCACAAGTACTTTAATGTTGGTTTCAACGACGATGATGAATATTTTGAATATCTGTACAACGACGGTGACTACTGGTACCATTATAATTCAGGAAGTACCTCTAAGTGTCCCTTGCCTGGACTGTCCTACTCCTCTTGCAGTCGCTATGGTGCAAACAGGCGAACCTATGGGCTGCGAAAACTCGTCAACTCAAAAGTACCATTAGACGTGAGTAAAGTACTATAATGGTGCTTATTTGTGCCCAGTGGCAAACGTTGGTGCACAAAATTATATTATATGATTATAATGTAACTTCCACTTTTGCCTGTGCATATGGACGACGAGTAAAAGTCAGTCTACTATTATTTATTTGCAATCTTTCCAAATGCTTCAGAAAACCAGGACACATAAAATCGTAGTCTAGCTTTATTTATTAGTGCACACAATTTTTTTATGTCACCAGCTATCTGAAGTGATGAAATACAATATGAATTGCGTGCACAAAGCTGTAATGTAGTGCCTTATGTAATCTGCACACAATTTAGACCAAATTACGACCAAATATTTGGATTAGTTGTATATAAATGTCACTACAAACTTTTTTTAATGTGTAGTAATGTTTAAAAAAGGTAGAACTGGTGTAAAGGTATTGCTTTTTATTTTCTCAACTAGTGTGATGGAGACACATGTTACGGATCTGTTTGTGACATCGAAATTTCCAGTACAACGTCTTCTAAAAAGTGGCGCTACAGACGATACAGACCACGTTTTTGTGTTGTAGACAAGAACTTTTGCACAGGGTCATTACAAAGTAAAGTGCAAAAAAAGTTTTGTAAACTTGTCAACTGTTTCACTGGCTGCAATCGCGTGACTATCTACCGTCGAAAACACACCTGTAAGGCAGCTACCAAGAAAACTTTAAGAAACGATATACTGTATCATCTGCACAGTGGGTACATACCACGATACAAGGTAATTTTATCCAGGATGATATCTCATGTGGAAAACATCCATACGAAATAATCTATATCAGAGTATTGCTTGTACATTTTCTCCCTGGTACCTTGTTTTATCTAAAAGTAGTAGTAGTAGTAGTAGTAGTAGTAGTAGTAGTAGTAGTAGTAGTAGTAGTAGTGGTAGTAGTAGTGTTATTTTACAATTTTTTTTATCAATTTCATTATCAATTTCATTATCATTATTACCACTATCATTATTACCATCATAATTATAACCACTATCAGTATTTTATCATCATCATTAAACTAATTTGTCGTTGTTGTTGTTGTTGTTATTACTATTGCCGTTGTTATTGCCTTCAGCTTAGTTATAAATAAGTCGATTCCGAACGCGCTTCCAGGCGTTTTTAGCAAAAGTATTCCATAAGTTAAGTTAAGTATGGCCATGTATTCAGGTTGTAGCCATCTCCTGACGTAAAAGTACTGTTGGTGTACGATTGGTAGAGGGGCATCTCACATATTTAGCAATGAATACCCACAAAGCAAACTCCCAAAAGCTTTGCTTTGTTTTTTTATTTGATTTGAATTGCTTCAAATATGAGCTACCCAAAGCGTGACACGCGTGACCTGGTCATTTCTCTTCTTGATTTAGCTCCACCTGTTGTTTTGTCTGAGGTCGTACTGTCGACATATCAAGTTTACATGGAAGCAAGAAGTTTCGCACCATAATATAGCATCAAGGTGGATGTATCCTCAGCTCAATAGGGAATGTTTTGTGAAGTAAAATTGCGTGTAACACAACTTTCTGTCGACCTTAAGTATTGTAACTCACCACTTTCAACGGGCAACCAGTATCCAAACAATCAGGCTGGGTTTGTTTACCCTGCACATGCAAGGAGCTGATGCCAAGCATGCGTTACCAATGCCGCTAGTTGCAATATTTTCCATCTGTTGTTCAATGTGCTGAAGTTGTTATTCCGCGCAAAGCATCAACTTTTACATATTATGTTTTAGATATATCTGAATTTTCTTGTATATAAGATCACAAAAACAGGGCATTTCTGCCACCAAATTCCCTCTTTTCCTGACAAAGCCGTTCATTTTAGAACTGATTGCAGTTTTGGCAGTTTTGCAAACATACTAACAATGAAAAATAATAACCCTTTCGTGTCTTAAGATGTAATTTTCACTTAATATGTCATATCTTATTCATATGATACATTTTCAAATACATTTTGTTTTGCGTGCTTTGATTTATGTTTTGTGGACTTTCGTTTTGAGGCTGGTCTCAAAATAACATTGACAAAAATTGTGTTCGTCTTTGTAGTGCTTACGAAAGAGTACAACTGTTTGTAAGCTCGACGTGCTCAGGCCAAACGGTAATGTGTGGTTCGCTATAAATTCATGCCACGGTGATCATTGCAGTAATGGTCATCAGTGTAAAATATACCCTCGTCCGTATCACTTCTGCAAGTATTCAGCCAACCGGAGATACTATAAAGGGCACCACACTGGATGCCTCGTGTGCGTCAAAGTTCGCTTGTATTTCTGCAGCAAAAAACCGAAGACAACCACTCCAACCACAACCACCAAGACAACTCCAACAAGACCGACAACAACTACAATTACTACCA
This sequence comes from Hermodice carunculata, assembly GCA_964020975.1. Taxonomy (NCBI): domain Eukaryota; kingdom Metazoa; phylum Annelida; class Polychaeta; order Eunicida; family Amphinomidae; genus Hermodice; species Hermodice carunculata. The sequence goes on along the minus strand of OZ026616.1, from coordinate 21,485,423 downwards.
CTCCCACAACAACCGTCATTCCCACAACAACTACCGCTACGCCCACAACTTCTACCACCAGTCCCACAACTACTGTGATTGCCACTACAACGACGACAACACCTACTACTCGCACAACATCGACGAATACTCCTACAACACCAACGACCACTCCAACCACTCTTACAACAACACCAACAACACCTAGTACCACTCCCACAGCAACACCGACGACTACAACACCTACTGCCACTCCAACAACAACACCGACGACAAAACCTAATACCACTCCCACAACAACACCAACGACTACACCTGCAACCACTCCCACAACAACACCGACGACAACACCTACTACCACTCCCACAACAACACCAATGACTACACCTACTACTACTCCAACAACAACACCGACGACAACCCCGACAACAACACCTACTACCCCTCCCACAACAACACTAACGACTACACCTACAACCACTCCCACAACAACACCGACGACAACACCTACTACTACTCCAACAACAACACCGACGACAACACCGACAACAACACCTACTACCACTCCCACAACAACACCAACGACTACGCCTACAACCACTCCCACAACAACACCGACAACAACACCTAGCACTACTCCCACAACAACACCGACGACAACACCTACTACTACTCCCACAACAACACCGACGACAACACCTACTACCACTCCCACAACAACACCTACTACCACTCCCACAACAACACCAACGACTACACCTACTACTACTCCAACAACAACACCGACGACAACACCGACAACAACACCTACTACCCCTCCCACAACAACACTAACGACTACACCTACAACCACTCCCACAACAACACCAACGACAACACCTACTACTACTCCAACAACAACACCGACGACAACACCGACAACAACACCTACTACCACTCCCACAACAACACCAACGACTACACCTACAACCACTCCCACAACAACACCGACGACAACACCTAGCACTACTCCCACAACAACACCGACGACAACACCTACTACTACTCCCACAACAACACCGACGACAACACCTACTACCACTCCCACAACAACACCTACTACCACTCCCACAACAACACCGACGACAACACCTACTACCACTCCCACAACAACACCAACGACTACACCAACTACTACTCCCACAACAACACCAACGACAACACCGACAACAACACCTACTACCACTCCCACAACAACACCGACGACACCTACTACCACTCCCACAACAACACCGACGACAACACCTACTACTACTCCCACAACAACACCAACGACAACACCGACGACAACACCTACTACCACTCCCACAACAACACCAACGACAACACCTACTACTACTCCTACAACAACACCAACAACTACTCCCACAACTACTGCTGCAGCTATAGTTGTCAATAATGCAGCATAGAGGCGTCATGAAAATTTTACACATGGTAAACTATTTATGTTTTTCTTGATGTGAGATCTCATTTCAAGCGAGGTACTTAGGACAGACAGACAGACAGATAGATAGATAGATAGATAGATAGATAGGTAGATAGATAGATAGATAGATAGATAGATAGATAGATAGATAGATAGATAGATAGATAGATAGATAGATAGATAGATAGATAGATAGATAGATAGATAGATAGATAGATAGATAGATAGATAGATAGATAGATAGATAGATAGATAGATAGATAGATAGATAGATAGATAGATAGATAGATAGATAGATAGATAGATAAGCTGTCAGTTGTTGAAAATAGAAATATTATGGCACACACATTATGGTACATTCACATGACTTTGTACCAAACTGAGGTCTTTTTCAAACTTTGTCTACAATTTTCAACTTGTTTCGAATTTCGAATTGCAAAGATATACAGGGCGCATGCATGTATGTATGATTGTAAATTGTTTAAATGAAGTTTTTTAATTTATAAATTTGGCCTTGTAGCAGAGGGTCAGTGCACTGAACACTTGATATATGAAATCAAGATTGCTGCATAGTGGGAGAGGGATATGTGCCCTTGTGGTATACGTATATGTCTTTCGAATGCAAAGCAATAATATGAAGTCCCAGTTGATTACTTTTTATTGGACCGCCTGTTAAATTAGATACATAACAAAATGAAAGTTTCTTTAACACATTTGGAGACAAGGGGGGGGGGGGTATTTGCACTAAGACGTGCATTTTCTTTTATACTTTCTGAAGTTAAGGACCAATTCTGAGGTCTTCAAGGGGCTATCAAGTACTTATTAGCTACATTTACCGCAAAGAGAGTTACATGCGGACTGAGGATCTGCATAAAAGATCTCAATATGCTTCTTATGAAAATTTATGCCATTTCCCTTGCTCATTTGGAGGATTCCCTCCGCCTTATTTGGCCAATTCTTAACTCGCCTGAAAAGTGTCCAATTAAAGATCACACCCAGAAACAAAATTATTCTGCCAAAAACATCACCCCTTAACGTGCCAGCTGATTGACAAAAGAAAGCATAAGATGTATACACACGCATCCTATTCGTCTTTTAATTTTAGGTGTGGTGCCATATGCCAAGCCAACTATAAGACGAAGTGTGAGCCTGTAATTGATCAGGGAACCAGGCTGCTGCAACAAAATGACTGACGTGCACAGGCAGTAATGCGACGAACTGCGATGAAAATATGACATGTAATCACTTCAGTGTTATAAACTTGTGCATCAAAAAGCCATTATTACTGGTATTTTTTGATAATTCAGGATCCTTTTTCTTTTTTTCCTTCTTGTAATTAGCCAAAGAATCCCACTTCCAAATCATTGATTTTTATGCTGAATGAGTTCCACTCTCGGGGAAGTGATGGACTGTCATTTCAAGGTGCTGGGAATACCGAGCTATAGATGCTAACTAAAACGTATGTGCAACATGTCGAATTAGCCGTTATTGTTAACAGTATTGCATGTGAACGTGTTAGTGATATGCAGCATGTTAAAAGTGATCTCTTGGAGGCTGACTTGTATTGCAGAATAAGAAAGAAAGAGTATAAGCCATACATTAAGGGTCTATGTAGTTAACTTCAGTTGAATGGTACTGTTCTTAAAATTGATGACTTTTAGCAAAATACTAACAAGCTAATAATAAAAGGGGCCAAAAAAAAAACAATCCCTGTTTTCTTTAATTGGATTTTACACCCTGATAATTTTCCATCATATTTCAAACTGGTACCAAAGTATACTGTAAACTAAAAACGTGACAGATTTCATAATCACTGCCCACCCGACCTCAACTCTGATTTTAGACTGATTCGTGATTTACATCATCACAATATTCACAGCAGCAACTAAATTTTTTTCACTCCATATAGTGCAGGAGCAGCAGCGGGTTAAAAATCCGTTTTATTATCACGCCACAAAGTTGGAATGCATTACCTCAAAGTATATAAATCATTGGCTCCCAAAAGTTGTTACAAACGGACAGTTCGGATGTAATTTGAGGCAAAAACGGAACAGTATTCCTTGTTTGAGAAATTACCCTTAAATTCTTATAATAACCCCACTCATTTGGATGCCCAGACTCCACCCATAATTATCTATTATACACGTTTGTTAAACTTGTATATTTCATGATTTACTGATCTGCAAGCCTTTATTTTGATCTCTGTCTATATATTATGGGTTATTTATTATTATTATTATCATCATCATCATCATCATCATCCTCATCATCATCATTATTAGTATGCTTAATACATCACTATATGTGCAACTTGTATTTATTTATGTCTGTATGTTTCCGTACAGTGGCTCCCACTGGAAACACGTCGTTAGAGTTCGTGGGCTATGCCTGCGCCAGATCACTCACACCTATAGTTTTCTATTCTATGTAATTTTTACGTCAATATCTACTGGCGCAAATAAAACCAATCAATAAGTCAATCGCGGGGAACGAAAAGCTGCCAAGTGACCCGCGCTGCATAGCGCACACTTGGCACGGCATCCGTACCATGTGAGTGTGCCCCAGCGACCCCTGCACCCAACATGGTTGGGCCCTGTCCCATTTATCTTATTTGCCTAAATCTGCAGTAAAATATTACATTTTGTTAATCTAATCAAACATATGTTTGTTGTTTTCTGTACCTTGTAACATAAGCATTCTGCATATAATGGGTGACCTACATGGACGCTATTTTACTACAACAAGAATGGCATCGGCGCCACACTTTGAAAAGTTTATTTATGTAGCCTTAAAAGTATTTAACATTGTTGGTACAAATATCATCAGCATTCTTTTTTGCCGTTTTACAAGAATTGCTACTTTTTCCTTACATGGTAACTTTTATACAGTCTTCGTTTCCGCTTTCAGACTGGTTCAAGGTGCCTGGTTCAGAGTGCATACTGATCGCACTGTTATACATAATAGTGTGATCTATTTAAAGTGTACATACTCTATTTGGGCTGTGTCTTTGATATGGTGCTCCACATGTGCAGCTTATGAATGGCTATCCCACGGTACCTCACGAAAAACACAAATTTGGCGCTTACCTGAGATAGTAGATCAAGAATTATACGCAAGGGACTTACAGAAACCGCAATGGTTAAAATAGACCCATGCCTTTGTTGCGACAGTTAAATAATAACGTAAAATGCAGCAAAATAGCCTTTGTTTGTCCATGAAGTCTGACAGTAATAATACTGATTTCCATTGAGATCTTGACAGAGATGCACATGAAAATACAGTAAACAAGAAAGGACATTGAGCAAAGTACAAAAACCAATACAGCTAGCACTGAGCACCTTATACAAAATGCCATACAGCGGCTAAGAGCGTATATAGAGAAGTATTGTATTATGTACCGTATTTGCATTTCTTCCTCTGTATATCAATTGTAAAACGTCTTCGTGAACAGCATTTTGTATTTTGTGATCTCCTTACATATGTTGCTATATTGTTCTATGTAACACTATAACTTTCTTTAAAGACCCGCTAACCACGTGAAAGGCCCACGTTTTGTTTTTGGATTTCATTCTTTATTGCCTGTTTGTGTAAAATATGCATCTTTTATAGGCAGCTGAACATATCATACTGGTACTCTGAACTCAAACATTTGTATACTCTGATATTTCCATGCGGGCATATTAGCGTCTTTACTGAAAGGCAGTTTAATATTGATCTAAGCAATCGGCATGGATTGCCATATGGAACCTGCGAGATTATTATTTAGTTTGCTACATTTTTCAATCTGTATAGTTTTGACAAATGTGTTTTCCCACAACCTTCAAAAATAGTGTCACAGTAGCCAAATATTGGCACGACTCGGGCAACAGCTTGATGCATGCAATACGTATTCTGTGACGCATTCTTGATATTTTTTATAATCTTTAAGCATAGACGAGCCACATCTGTTTCAACAAATTACAGAGACCACGATAACACGAAGGCATTTATATTGATTCACTCCTTTAGTCTTATGGTTGTCTGCAATGTACAACAAAACACCAAGGCAACGGAAATGTCACTGGCATATCCACTAAAAATGTGCATGTCGCAATTTCCTGTCTCCCAATAAAAATAAATAAAACAAACATTAGGTAAATGATTGTTCCCGTACAAAGACTACATAGATACGCTGATTAAATGTGCACGTTTTTTTCTTGGTTTTTTTTTTAATCTACATCCCTTCGTTAATCCTGGATCCGCCATAGATTTCCAGCCTCATACTCTTTTTGGTAGCAGAGAACTGATGTCCTATATGCAGCAGAAAGGGAAACCACTATGATCATAATTCAAGCAACTGGTTAGAAATAAATATTAATCGAAATAAGTAACTTTTTGCCACACATAGGCCCTATAGTGCCAAATAGTCCGGTAACTCTCTAGTGTTACAGGTATGAAAACCACAAAAATATTTATATCCGACAAGAAACAACAGTAAGTTTGCACATATAAATGTGTCACAACGTGCATCAAAATTTATTTGTCTTGTCAGTAAAGAGGTGATAAATGACTGATAACTGATACATTTACAGATATCAAGATTATAAACAGGTTTATAGAAAATACCAACAGGCACCTCCAACACAAGAGAGTACAGGACAATTTAGCATTAGGGGGCGCATGTATATTTGTGGAGACACGGATTCAGTTAAACATGGTGTCAGATATATTCATCTAAAGAAGCTGATAGGACCGCTGGTGGCCGATGATGAATCTGTTGTATTTTCATAGTTGTTGAATGAAACTACATGTATGCATCAAGAATATATTAAACATTGTGTAACACACAGACGTGCCTAAAGTGCAACATAAATTGACGAAATACACAAGATTAATTCTACAATTAGTAACTTTAATACACACACACACACACACACACACACACATATATATATATATATATATATATATATATATATATATATATATATATATGTATGTATATTTATTAAACTCAGTAATCAATCACACCTTCAACATGATTGACATGAGAAGGACCTAGTGTTTCCTAAACCAATTACGCACATATTAGATTTGTAAATGGATCCAAGTTACTACTTGAGACAACACTGTAAATTCAACTTGTGTTTTTTTTTTTTAAATTGTAGATCATCTTCAGCGCTTCGATTATGTTGGCACGTGTAATTATGTTAAATTTTACTACGAGCGGTAAACTGGTTTAATCATGACGATATTTGTCATCTTTTGCAAAAATTAATTCTGGCCATGACGATTCCTACATATAAACAGACACACGAAATGTATGTTAAAACTTTCCATGTTACCTTTGAAATACTGCGATGCCACTTTATGTCATATCGTTGCATGCATCACACCCACCTTGGCGTGCTTTTGTGGATAGCAATTGATACCTGTTTGCACAGGGTACATGAAGAAAAGACAATGTCCAAAGTTGACTTAAATATCGGTAATATGCCTTTCAAGATGTAGGACTTATCGAGCAACTACTACCATGAGTTTCTACACTAATTCTGAAATCATGAATGCATGACTTGGTAAATCACCACCTTATAAGACAGTAATACTTTTTCATTCATATTCATATAAAAAGAATTGATTCCAGGCACGCACAAGCGATTGAAAATTCGATATCGTAGTCCACTAAAGTTGTCATAATAATCCGCGGCTACACTCAAAACGTGTTCACAAACAGGGATTTTCAACTAATGGCCACTCTTAAATGACAACGAACAGGGCAACGGAAGTAAACTTGCAGCTGTGTATGCCTATGTTTCAAACTGCATCCTCAACTCTGATAATTATAACGAGCAGCATTCAATATTTTAAATTATGACTTTGTTTCTGTCAGTACGTACAATTATAAGCGTTTTACAACCATCACTTTCAACATCCAGGTGTGATATTTGGAAATTTTAAGTCTGCGTTTATATCTGCCAGTGTATGCTTAAATATATCCACTTAACAAATAACACCCTACATCATACTGGTCTGAGACTTCTGAATGAAATTTAGAAACAGTACAATGGTCAATTTCTGCATCTGTTTCTAACATTCATGTATGGATACTGCACTCATGGGTTCAATGCCATGCCATCACGTTAGTGTCCCATGATCTTTTATTTATTTATTTATTTTGTTGTCTGTATATTTAACCAATTAATTTAGTTAATAGTTAATTAATTTATTCATTTATTTATATATTCATTTTTATTCAATAATTGATTCATCCATTTATTTATTTATTTATTTATTTATTTATTTATTCATTCATTCATTCATTCATTCATTTATTTACTTATTTATTTATTTATTTATTTATTTATTTATTTATTTATTTATTTATTTATTTATTTATTTGGTTTGATTGTAGCGAGCTTTTGTCAGAGGGTTGTGTACATGCGCCCGACGTCGTCGTGATAAAAGCAGGGAATACGGGCGCTACAATACATGCAGTGTAGGTTTCAACGAACAGCATTGTTATTATATTATCTGTAGCACCAGTGCGTCAACTGGGACAAATATAATTCAGGGTATTGAGTGATTACGCCTGTTGCAATCACTGTAGAATACTTGAGCAAAGGTACTTGTGGCTGCTATTACCTATATGTATATATATTATATTTGTGTCTTTTTGTCCAGAACCACTTCCTAGTAATTACCCTATACCACAGTTCGAACCCTTTACTCTACATTAGCTAACCTGTCACTGTCTAACCTATATAAATATGGAAGTACATGTACTATTGTCCATACTGCACACGTTCTTCTGTAAAATTTTGACATGGGCTGTATTAGCCCGAATAAGCTAAGGGGTCCTCAGTGGGTAACATATGTATTAAAAGCAAAATATCTTTGAATTTTGTAAATATGTCTTTGCACTGTACCAAATGTTCATCAAATGTATTCTATTTATTACCCCACCAAACAATGAAGTAGAAATATCAAATGTCAAAAGAAAATAAAAAGTAAACCGATCATTTAAATTTCGTAATAAAGTATTGCATTGCATTTAAAAAGGGGAAAAGAAAGTCGCCGCTGGAGCAAGGGAACTTCCGAACACTCATGCCGGTGGAGGCGACATGCATGGCAACAACCATAGGTGCAGGACAAACGTGTGAGACACACGTTCGTCACCCTCAACACCTGCCACTTTCTTACATCGGAAAAACATTTTTATGTGCTGAAGAAGTTTCTGCGCTATGCCCCAAGTTTGAAGTGAATCTGGCTGACGGTTTTTTGGGAGAGGTCGAAAATGTAACTTAACAAAGTTTTGCAATCCCTATGGACTTTCATTGGGATCAATACGACGGAATGCATCAACCGCAAGTACCCCGATCGACAAATTAGTTCAAACTCAGGGATCCGCTGATCACCACTTAGTGAACTATTTTGTTTGACTCTTTTACAAGGTACATTTTCACCAGGTTTCAACAAAACTGACAGATGGTACGGGAGCATTCTGAAATAGCCAACACAAACAAAAATCAAAAACCGAAAGAAAACCAAAAATAAAAAAAAGAAAGAAAAGAAAAGAAAAGAAAAAGAAAAAAATACAAGAAAGTAAGTGTCTGTATGAAGTTTTGACGCATTTGGCTACGTGTTTTGGGGCAAAAAAAATGTTGTCCAAAAACAAAAACTAGAAAGGAAGATTTGCTTCACAGCAAATTTGTTTGGGTGCCTTCAAAATGAGAACAGTTTGAAACGCTACACTTTGCCATTGTTCAACATAATCTAAATTTTTGTGTATTGGCCTAGCTTGCATGAATTAAAATGCTACAAGTTTGGTCCTTTCTTGACTGGATGTGGCCATGTCACAAACGTATCATCTGAAGCTTAAGGGAAATCACTGTCTGTAATAGCTTTGAAGTTACTCAAAATTTTAGTTTTTGTGTATATGCCTAATTTGTATAACTTAAAAGTTATTATTATGGTTTATGATTCACCGGATGCTGCTATGCCACAGACCTACTAATTGAAACTAGAATAGCACCTCCATGTATAGTACCTTTGAAGTTCTTCAAGATTTAAATTCTGTGTATTCATCTTATTTGCATGACTTTAAATTGTACAATTTGGTTCATGGTTCATTGAGTGCAACTTTGTCACAAACCCATAAATTGAAGTTGGAATGGCACCTCTACATGTCTCTATACTAGTTGTGAAGCTAATCAAGATTCTAATTTTGCTTATTCACCTAACTTGCATAGATTAAAATCCTCAACTTTGGTTCACCATGCCCATGGTTCGTTGCTTGCCGCTTTGTTACAAATCTATAAGTTGAAGTTGGAGTCTCCATGTACAATAATTTTGGAGATATTCAACCTTTAAATTCTGAAATGTCCCGAATTAGAATAATTTAAAATTCTACAAATTTCCTTTACTGTCAGTTCAATTGGCAGGTGTCACAAACCTATACATAAACATTGAAATTTTGTGTGCAGCTGCAATAGTTTGGCAGATACGGAGCCTTTAAAATTTCAATTGCCCGCAATTTGTATAATTTTAAACATCATAACAATTCCAAAGATATGCACAATTTCATGGGTAGGTGAGTCATCATGGCAAGTTCGGTGATCTTCGGAATAAAAGAGTGATCGAAAACTCCTGTCACATCTGGTGGTAAACAAGTAAGAGAGAAAGAAAGAAAGAGAGAGAGAGAAAGAGAGAGAAAGAAAAGAAGAAACATACAAACAGAGAGAGAGAGAGAGAAAGGAAGATTGAAAAAAAGAATTGTTGGAAAAACAAAATGTCTGGTTTCACACCCAGGCATAATCATTAAAAATCCGATTACTGGAGCATGATAATTTGCACAACCTTGATAGACTCATCCAAGATAGATCCCTAGATGAGCACATTTTAAATGGACCTGGCGGACGAGTTTGGCGAAGGCGTCGCAAATGTAATTGTAGACATATGACAGACGCAGACAAATCCAATAAGCTCATCTAAAAATAGCAGCAAGTCTACTCCCCATAAAGTTGCTGACACTCGACGGTAATATGGCATTTAATGGTAGAAATGTGCCTGTGCTTGGCCATTTTTTATGAAGCAAGAACGGTATAATATGTATTTGCTGGTAATGTCTTTGCAACGGAATTGTGTGAATATAGCTTTCAGTTCAACAAAATGTTCGCGCACCTGGACAAAGTGTGTTGCTTGGTATAATCTGCCCAATCTAATTTCAAACCTTTTCTACGTTGAATGCCACAAAAAACAAACGGAAAAGCTTTCAAAATGTTTGCCAGTCGTGTTTTACACCAAAATGAAAGTGGTAAGGAAACTGAATGTTGTTTAACCTGTTTGAAGTAAAGTAAAAGGATATCATCGTCATAAAAAACACGTTTTTCGGAGTTAGCTAAAGTGGTTATCTCGGCCAAACATTAGGTGTAGTATTCGGAAAGACCATTAACCCACAGTGGTGTTGACATGCAAATAGGGTTCCATAGCTGCCACATCGTTTAAATGGAAGTGAAACAAAGCCATTTTTAGTTCAGCTGACTTGCTAGTCAGGGTGAGCTTTCATCAGAGTTGTCCGCCGTATGTCCGTCGTCCGTCCGTTCACAAGTACATTTCAACTTCTCCAAAACCGTCAGCAAGATTCACTTCAAACTTGGTAACAATGTGCCTTATGTTTTTTATGATCTTTTCGGGGGAGGGGGGGGGGGGCGCAAATCTTAAAAAATCTTCTCCGAAACTTCTCACCCAATTGCTTTGATATCACACAGGGACACATCTAGTGACTCCTAGTTGTCAATTTATTTGCCAGGTGGCACTACAATTGTTTCTACTTTTTTGTGATTTTGGGGTGATTTTGTAATTTTGGACTTCTCAAGAATCGTCACTTTCATTAAGCTGAAACTTGGTGGATATGATCCTTGTACAAGGATGAAACAAAGTTGCTCACAGAGTGGCAGTATGGTGGATTAATGATTTTTAACATTTTTTTTAAAATTCGAGTACTTATCCGTAAATGCACCTTTCCTATTGATTACTATGTAAGTCAATGGGCATTCTAATGCTAATTCACATTTTTGACTTATTCTCCCAAACCGGCAACCGGATTGACTTCAAACTTGGTTGCAATGTACCTTGGGTGGGTCTCTACCACGTTTGTTCAAATAGTCACGCGTCAGTGATTTATTGATTTTTAAAATTGTATTTGTGTCTTTTTGCCCAGAACCAATTGCTAGTAGTCAGTATCCTATTCCGCAGTCCAACCTCTTTACTCTCCATAAGCTAACCTGTCCCTGTCTAACCTATATACATATGGAATTACTATTGTCCATATTGCACACGTTCCTCTGTAAAATTTTGACCTAGGCTGTATCAGCCCAAATAAATTAAAGGGTCTTCAGCGGGTAACTACTCAACATGTTTCGGAGCCTTTTACCCGTACATGTCTTTCTGAGTACCGGCTCCTTGTCTAAGCTAAATATTCAGCAAAGACAACCCACATAGTAAAGAATAAATATGAATGTGGCAAATGATGAATTAGCTAAATACGTGAAGTTCTGCTTATAAATGCAGAGCTTCATTATGAGAGAAGAATACCTGTCAAACAAACCATGATTACTAAATTTGTATAGTACAGGTTCAGATAAGAACAATTTGACTTACCCCTGAACCAATATGTACCCTTTCTAGCTGGACAGCTTATCCTAGTTAAACCACCCGCCAGTGTATAACTGAAGTGGAAACAAGCTGGGGCCTTATATTCAGTCCCAGTGATAGTAAAATAAACAGTTGTAACTAGACCACCTGTACAAACCAAAGGAAATCCCAACAAGGACTGCAAGAATGGACATCCTGCACCAGAAATGTAAAACAAACTCTGTGATGACACCTACCCCTCAAACAATTAAGCTCTATTTAACAGCCAACCCTGAGTCAATGTATCACCTTAATGTGTCAGGTTTGTGACATTTGAGAAAATGCTGTCAATTTTGAGTAAATGTGCATTTAGGCATGTCAGAAAAGAATGAAAGTCATTAGCATGTATGTCAAAAATATGTTATCAAAACAATTTTTATTAACAGGATTTTGAGTACAATTAGGCAAGCTTGTAACGATCGTCAGTAGCTGCTTGCTACCTATAGCCCCTTGGGGTTGGACCTAACAGAAAACAAGCTAGCCTAAAATGTCTGAAAGGTGAACATTAAAACAGAATGATGCCAAAAGATAAAGTTAAGTAGCAAAGCTTGCCTCCTAAGCAGACTTTCTTGGGGCGATACACTATGTTGGCCCCCAGCGAAAGTCTGCCCGGCCGTGTCGCAATACCATTTCAAGAGGCAATTAGCAGATCTGGCGATAACGTTGTCAGGCGCCTCTGGGCCAATGAATTGTACTTCGCTTATCGTGAAAGTTGCCTACTGCATTAATAATGAGCTGTGCGTCGTCCAATCAGATGCGAGCAACACGTCACTTCCCACACAGCAGTCAAAATAACTCCACGAGGTCGAGGACCCAAGGGAGTAATCCAATTGACAACTCCTCAAACGTGGTTTACCTGCTTGTGTATCTGTGACTTACTGGAGTGAAAGATGTCAGAATGGAACAGGGTGCTGTGTATTGCGATCGGGAAATGTTCCCGTCGTCACCTTCACCCAGAATACAAGACGACACCCCTAACTTGCTCAGTTCCTGCTGATGAGATTTCATTAGACTTACGAGCGGGCAAACTAAGATTACTAGAGGTTTGGCTGGAATAGGCGTTTTCCGTTTCACCAGGTCAGGTATTAGTTGGAATATTCGGCTTTTTCCATTGCCTGTTGGTAAAATTACAAAAGTGTCTCTCTTCTCAACAATAACATTAAATAATGCTTGCTCCTGGTGTTTGGTCGCCTGATAATTTACTCCCATCTGTTGCCAACAATCCTCGAGAACTTCCCGGAATTTTTTCTCATCCATTTTTTTCTTTTTTCCCGTGACACTGACGCTGTTTGTAGGCAGCTAATTTAGTAATTACAACTGGGCTGAGTGCGTAACACAGTTGCCGCACATGGCAGAACAGTAGCTGGATCAGGGGTCACATTAAGCTTGCGTCCTGCGTCATAGACGCAAAAAATAAAGAAATGACGCCTGGAAATTAATAAAACATTGTCATTTTGCGTCTCTGTGGACGCACGCACAAAAACGCGATGCATTTTTGAAAGATACAACTGCAAAAATTACCCCAAGCGGTCACGCGGTGTTTTGTATCGACCATTATCAATCTCGTGATTATTTATTATACTGATGGAATCCTCTGATGTGCGTCTTTCTATGTAACAAGCTCTCTTATTTGCTAAGAAAAAATATTCGTGGGGTATCCCTCCAAAAATTTGCCAGAATCGGAATGGATGGACGTCACTTCACCTCATTATAAATGCTGAGAGCACTTCCAGGCTCCTCATTGGATGGATTTGATCACGTGCTGCTCACTGTCCAATCAAATTCGTTGTTCCCCATGTGCTTGTCTCATGTCCGCAATGTTGGGAAGGTACAACTTACAAGTCGTATCACGCAAAGATTATTAGACTAAGATGTTAAATTTTCAAATCACATTTTCACCAAGAAGAGTTCCATCGAAAAAATCTAGACCCAGATATAGGCACGAGTGAAAATTCATTACGGACGGCAAGGAAAATACGCAGATTAGTCATCGCAAGGTTACACGTGGACGAAGTGAAATTTTGCATTAGCCGGCCTAACAGTGACACTGACAGCGTAACACCATGTTGTTCATCACTGTCTCCGTTGGTTCACGTGGTTATTGGTATTTTGTTTCAAAAACACCGGTTGTTTTGATTTCATTGAAATGTTTGAATGGAACAAATCTGTAGGAATTTAAAAAATTTATGATCGAAGGCCGGAAAAATGTGTAGCGGAAAACCATCCCTGGGTGCATGCCCCTGACAGGCTGTGTACACTCGCTTGTGTGTTGCACGGCTTGTGGGCCTGCCGTGTTGCTTGGTGAATTAATTGACCGCAATTAAGATCAGACTCTTAACACCGCCTACTCCGCGCCCTCTGAACTCCAGAGAGGGAACGGAGTGCGCGGAGTCGGAGCCACCATGGGTCTACTTAAAAGACTGCATGCGAGCAAAGCATATACTACTCATTCTTTTTCTTGCCCATTGTACAGTTAAAATGCACGCATTAGACATAATATCGGTTATTCTTGCAGTGTTGTTGCTACTATGATGAAATACGCTTATGACTAGCAGTGTACGTGTACTACAGTACCGTAATGTTTCAAGAAGATTGTACACCGATGACGCTTATATACGTCCTATTTACCTTTTATGTACTTTTGTACTGAATTTACTGTTGTATTCTATGTTTTGTTATATGTTTCTATGTCATTATACATGTCACTCTTAGTGGTTCCCATGGCAGACTCTTGGCCCCCTTTGGCTTACATGCGTGCATACTGCATAACCTTCGTGAACTTTTTTGTCTACTCAACTGGCCAATATTGTAATATTATAAATTTTTCCAATTATTACATTGAATTGTTATTATACGTATGTTTAAACCTAGTTCTGGGCATATATGCAAGAATAGGCATTGTATTTCGGCTTCTGTGTCACCATGTTTTCAATTATATTTCAAATGCTAGTATTGATGTTACATGTATTTCTGTGTTTTATGTTTTCCTCTTTGTCTCAGATTGTGTACTAAGATTATCTCCACAATATCGTTGCATTATTTACATGTTAACCACACTTTATAGTGAAATTTATTCAGCCAGCAACCTGTTCTTTGTGCTTATAGGTTTTGCTATAGTACCTTTTCTGTTACAGATCTTGTATTTTGCAATAAAACGTGCAGTGCATCTAACACAACAAACCAATATTCTTCAATACTCGGTCGTGTACAATTGTGCGGCTACGCTGATATGCTGCATTTCTTCCACCAAGTGGCCATTTCTAGTGTATGGGCAAAATTGCCTTATTTATCTCTCTGCCAATTGGGTGCTCGCGGTATACTTGATGTTAAAGACACGTCTGACATATATACTTCATCATGTAATCTTTGTTAATCAAAAACTGCACAGATATGTGTGCACATTTACTATGTTCATTGCCATAAAGATGCCTAGTAAATGGTTTTCATTCTTGCTTATCTACACACTATATATTGTCTTTGGCCTTCGATACGGGAACAACTTGATATTATCTTTCGAGAAACAAAATGTAATGTTCTCCAATTCCTGCATTCAATGGTCATATATTTTTTCGCCATATTTGTATAATAGAGTGATGGGTCATGTGGGATTCTGCGTCCTTAGACTACTCGTGCATAAAATATCGACGGAAAGAGTTTGTGTTGTGGTTTTAAAAACTTTACAAAATATTATTATTGTGCCCGCATGTCAATGTATTTTTTCTTCTAGTACTCACTCATTGAGTAAAACTGACATGATATGGATTGTAAGTAGCAACACGTATTTATGCGATACAGATCATCTGTTGTATGTATTTTACTGTATCCTGATATGCTTTTATGTTACAATGTTAATTACTATGTCTATTGTAATTATAAATGCCATCCTCCTTCATTGTCAACGCCAGGTTAAAATATTTCATATTATTTTTATTTTGAAAATGAACGATGTTATGGAAGTTGTTGATGATATAGTGACATTGATGGCAAGTCTGCTTCTGCTTCTGTCGGGTGACGTGCATCCCAACCCAGGGCCGAATATTAATACTTATAACGATCTCTCCTTGTGTCATATGAATATACGCAGTCTTTCGCAAAATAAGCTACGGTGCATAAAAACGTCAATTGCACATTCTTACGATATTGTTGCATTAACGGAAACATTTTTGTCTGCTCAACATCGAGATGACGATTATATTTTGCCTGGTTTTCATTCTATTTTGCGGTTAGATAGAGCCAGTGGGATCGGAGGTGGAGTTGCTGTTTTTGTCTCACGTGCCCTGCGTGTTGAAAGACGCATGGACCTTGATATTCCGGGTCTCGAACTTATGTGGGTCGAGGTTCGTTTGCATAACAACAAATTTCTACTTGGTGTTGTTTACAGACCACCAAGTGCACCAGTGTCCTTTTGGAATGATTTGCAGGCAAGTTACGATCTTGCCAGTAGCGCCTCTAATGGCAAGATTGTCATGATGGGAGATCTCAATGCCGACCCATCGACAAACCATGGTAGAAAACTTAGTTCTTTCTGTAGTTCTAATCTTCTTACATTACATATACATGATCCAACAAGGATAACTGAACAAACAGCCACTTGCTTGGATCAAATCATTACTAATATTCCAAATTTTGTTCGTCACACATCGATTCTCCCTCCTGTGGCGGACAACGACCATTGCACAGTTACAGCTCATTTATTGTTTAGGCATAAAAGAAACGATTCTTTTGAAAGGTTTGTTTGGATTTATTCTAAGGCAGATTTCGACGAATTCAGGAATACATTGAATGCTGTTAACTGGGACCCCTGTTTCGAAACGGACAACATTAATGAAATGTGTAAGTTATGGACCAGCACTTTTCTAAATATTGCTAGGCAGTGTATACCAAATAGAACTATAACTGTAAGGCAGGATGATGCACCTTGGTACACAAGTCGTCTTCGTGCTATGAAACGAAAGGTTGATAGAACTCACAAAAAAGCGAAGAATTGTAGAACTTCTAATAAGACAAATCTTTGGCGCTATTTTCGGCAATTAAGGAATGCATACATTAGTGACTTGAGAGCTGCCGAAGAAGACTACTTTAAACGTCAGTTTGACTCGATTAACTGTTCCAAAAAGAAAGGTAAAGGCTGGTGGAAGACAGTTAACTATTTTATAAAGGGAAAGCAAATTGTTAATAATCATTTATTGGTTGAGAACGTTGTTTTATCTGACAACCAGTCTAAAGCTGAAGCTATGAATTCTTTTTTCTTAAAACAAAGTCGGGTTGATGACACTTCTTTCCGGGCATCATCCACAACGCTTATTTCAGATAATAATAACACGCTGCAAAGTATATCCTTTGATGAGGATGAAGTTTATTCCATACTTGCTTCACTTGATGTTAGCAAGGCTACCGGCCATGACGGTGTTAGCCAAGTCTTACTCAAGGAGGCTGCTCCTTCAATTGCTCCTTCGCTTACGAAACTATTCAAATCATCCCTCAACAAAAGTTTGTTCCCTTCCGATTGGAAAAAGGCAAATGTAACCCCAATCCCAAAAGGTGGTGATGCCAGTCTCTGTAGTAACTATCGACCAATATCTTTATTAAGTTGTGTATCAAAGGTTTTTGAGCGTGTAGTTTTCAAGTATGTGTTTAATTTCTTGAGGGATAACTTTGCGTTAACTGATAAACAATCTGGTTTTATGCCTGGGGATGGTACTATCAACCAGCTTGTTTTCTTGTATAATGAGTTTGCGAAAGCTATCGACATGCAGAAAGAAGTAAGAGTCGTCTTTTGTGACGTCACCAAAGCTTTTGATAAGGTGTATCATCCTGCTTTATTACATAAACTATCAAAGTTAGGTATCTCCGGAGCTCTGCTTAATTGGTTTAGTAGTTACTTGAACGATCGTCAACAGAGGGTTGTGACGCATGGAGAGTTTTCAAATTGGGGTAAAGTAGAAGCAGGGGTCCCCCAGGGCTCAGTTCTTGGGCCTCTCTTATTTCTTATTTACGTTAACGATATCGTTGACATTGTAACTTCTAACATAAGGCTCTATGCCGACGATGTAACTTTGTACATCACCATTGACGATCCCACTGGCTCTGCTGTCACCATGAATGATGATCTTAAACACATCGAGAATTGGTCTAAGCAATGGCTAGTTACATTCAATAGCTCCAAAACCAAGTCAATGATTATTAGTAAGAAGCGACAGCCTCCACATCATCCCCAAGCTCTATTTCAGGGTACTACACTTGAAGATGTAAAAAAAACACAAACATTTAGGTCTTATTTTTAGTGCAGATTTGTTATGGTCACCTCATATAAATTATGTTGTCTGCAAAGCAAGGAAATTAATTGGAGTAATGAAATTTTTGCAACATAAGCTCAGTAGACGCACATTAGAATTGATTTATTTCACCTACATTAGGCCTATTTTAGAGTATGGTGATGTTGTGTGGGGAGGGTGCACGAAATTTGATGCAGACCTTCTAGAAGATGTTCAACTGGCTGCAGCCCGCGCAGTGACGGGCGCGTCTTGTCGAACAAGTCATGCATTCCTGTACAATGAAACTGGATGGGAGACTCTCTCTAAGCGTAGAGAAAAACACCGACTCATACTTCTTTATAAAATTATTAATGGACATACACCTGCATATTTACACAATTTGATTCCGGAAAATGTATCCAACAGAAATGCATATAATGTGAGATCCAGACAGAACATAAGCCAGGTTCGTACAAAAACTAATACTTACAATAATTCTTTTTTTCCCGCAACGATTCGCCAATGGAACTTACTCCCATCCAGTGTTCGAAATTCTGAAGATATAGATACTTTTAAGCGTAAATTGGATAAAGGGAGACCAAAGACAAATGAGTTGTTTTACATTGGTAATAGGAAAGCCAATATTCTACATGCAAAAATTAGGATGGGCTGCAGCCAGTTGAACCACGATATGCATAAAATTGGTATAGTAACTTCTTCTGCTTGTTCTTGTGGTGCCGAAATAGAAAATTCATTTCATTACTTTTTTGAGTGTACCAAATACACGACTGAGCGGAATTTATTGCACCAAAATATCATAGTATTGGCTCCTTTCACATTACAAACTCTTATGTTTGGAAATCCCAAGTGTTCAAAGGCAGTAAACCAAATTATTTTTGACAGTACCCACACATATATCTTAAATTCTGGCAGATTCAGCTGAGGCCCGTACGTTTTCCACCCAGGTTAACGAACAAGCTTTGCTTGTGACTCCTGGTGGTTCACGTGCGGGCCGGTACTTTTTTCTTTCTTTTTTTTTTCCGCGAGCAGTATTCATGTGAACAGTGTTGGCTGGCCTCGACAGTATTATATTCTAATAATGTATACTTCTGTCTGTCCTGTAATTGTGATGTCTGATCTTTTGTATGTATGTCCATGTCGATGTTACGTCAATGTGGTGTCCTGTGGCCCGTCTTTATCTTTTGTACAGCATTTGTATTGTTCTTTTATTTCTTTTTTTTCACGAGAGGGATTTATATAGGCAGAGCCTGTTTCCCGATCGCTTTTTTGAATAAAAATATGTTTAAACCAACACCGCCTACGGTATCAAATTTTTCAGGTATATTGAAATAGAAAGTGCACAGAAATATAAATCATATAATTTCTGACAATTTCGTCAAGTGGAATCAATCGCAAAAATAACAGAGCCCAGGCATGTTCAATCACGCATGCCGCTTGTTGTGCAAGCGAGTTAAAAAAACTGTCCAGTGGCACACGGTGTACAACACCAGATACTGGCACAGTGGCAGCGTGCTAGGGCTTAAGCCCCATTCACAACCAATTTTTTGGTAGACCAGGGATGTGCTATACAGACTTAGTCGTAATAGCAGGTTCCTGGGTAGATTGAATCCATCCTTGGTACCGTTAACAACTTTTAGACCCCTTTACATCAAGTTGGCATATTGGTAACTTTTTATTTTATTAAATCTTAACTTTTATAATAATGACTTACCTACGTGAGCATACAGACCCTATATATGTTCGTTTCTAGGCTTAAGTTACATGCATGTTTTATATATTTATCATTGTGATATATGTTAATTATACCAAATAAAATCAATTAATCAAATTACATCAAATGAAGTCCAGTTTGCACAATTTCAGACTGGACCCATAGACTCAGTTCATGGACCCACTATTTTTCCTGAAAAATCCTTAATGTGACCCCTGCTGGATATCGCAAAGCAGAGGTGCTAATTCTGTTACCCCCATTATGTTGTTCGCACCTTCCCAGCAGGTGAACCCAAACAGTTAATTGAGCGGCGTGTGGTCAATACCCACTGGGCCGTGTAATAGCCTAGAAACAAAATGGCGCTCACAGAGTCACTATCCCACAATCCACTGCGCGCATCCCCACACCTGGCCACTCGCTGGCTGCGATGCCAGGACGGCGCTGCCTGCTTCCAGACAGTGACGCTGCCAAAGAAAGGCAGACGTTCGCTGGGGGGTAGTAGACCGCCAAGAACGGATGTTTAGCAGGCAATAGCAAAGCAGACAAGTCTAAAAACTGTAAATTATTGTGGCCGAACTTTCTAATAATGTTTGGATATTAACAGCTAATTTATAGGGCAAGTCAGAAAAGAATGAAAGTCATTTGTATTTAAGTCAAGAGAATGCAATGAAAATATAATATTTCTTAACCAGATATCAAGCACAATTAGGCAAGCTTGTAACTGTCGTCAGTAGCTGCTTGCTACCTTTAGCCCTTGGGGGTTTGCCCTAACAGAAAACAAGCTAGCCTAAAATGTCTGAAAGGTGAACATTAAAACAGAATGATCCCAAAAAATAAAATTAAGTAGAAAAACAGGCAAGTCTGAAATCTCTAAAATTATTCTAGCCAAACTTTCTAACCATCCCGGGATATTTACAGCAAAATTTGTTGAAATATTTGATCAAAATTACATCTTTGAATCCTCTTGACTCAAATTTATTGTAAATAAATTTGGTTCTAGATGCAAAGTCCTGAAATTTAGAACAAATACGACCAAATCTCAAAATCTGTGACAAAAATGTATTATATCCAATAGTTTCCGAAATTTTACTGTCCGGGAAAGGATAATTAACCACTTCAAAGTTAAACTCATCTATTTTGTGATAGACTTTAACACAAACCTGTCATTAGTGACCTGAATATCCAAGTCCAAAAACACATATCTGAAACCATCTGAATTGTTACCCTCCAAAGGGTTATCTTTTGGGTAAATTTCTTTAGCAATTTCACTGAAATTTTGTACGTCTACGCAAGCAATGTCAGCAATATATCTTGCGTTGCTACATAATTTTGTAGCCATTTCAAAGTCATTTTTCATCAATTTATTCATATACGTAAAATCAAGCCAGGTTAAATATAAATCTGCCAGTAAAGGGGAGCAGTTGCTACCCATTGGTATGCCTTTTATTTGTTGAAAAACCAATGGTCCGCGTTGAACAAAAGTATTATCCAAGAGAAATTTTATAGCATCTATCAAAGTTTCAACAGTGTAAGATTGAACGTTACTTTTTGAATATTTATTGTGTGACCAATGTGTTTTCTTTGTGTATGAATTAATATTTATGTATGCTTTACCATTATGTTTAAACATTTTGCTAATTAATTCTGAAAATGAACTTTTGACTACATCTATGGGTAGATTTGTGTACAGTGTAGAAAAATCAAAACATTTGATATTTTTTGCCTTTACATCTTTGATTATAGATACAAACTCGGAAGAATTATTAATACTCCAAAAACAATTTATTTCACAGTTTCTAATAATTACATTACAGTATTTACGAAAATGATTCCTAATTGCAGTCAAACACAATGTTACTTCTTTGGATAATTGCTTTGTAGTACATTTTGAAGCACCAGCTATGAATCTAGATTTAAAAGGGTTTTCATGTAATTTGGGTATCCAGAACAAAAGTGGAATAGAGGAGTCCTCTTCAGAAATTTTGATATTAAAATTCCTTTTCATCATTATGTGTCTCTATCAAATTATCAACGGATTGTTTGTGTAATTTATAAACGTCATTTCCGTGTATGTCTGAAATATTGTTTATACCAAGTTCCTTTTTCAAAACATCCAGATAATATTTTTTGCAGATGATCCCAAAATTGTTACCTGCCTTATCTATGTTAGTGACTACAAATCTATCTTGTAGTTCTTTGACTGCTTTAGAAACTTTAGGCTGTTTTAGATTAACCGTATTGAAATTCTTAATGTGGGATTTGTAACGATAAATTCTATTTCTAAATGGAATTTTTGTCCTTTTTTTCGGGCATACCTTAGAAAATCTTCTTTTTACTAAATCAACTCACACAATTACTTTCATATCACACAGGAACACTTCTGGGTCTCGTAGTTCTCAATTTGTCCACCAGGTGGCACTGTAATTTTGAGCTCAGCTGACATGCAAGTCAGGCTACGCTTTGAGGAGGCTCAGTCGTCCGTCTCAGAAATATTTCTAAATGTCATATGCACTCAACTTAACTTCAACGCAGGTCTATTCAATTGCAAACTTGATTTTGTGGGACAAGAGTAGGTCAGCTGAGCACGGGCTGTTCAAAAAGCCCTCTAGTTTAATGTTATTGTCACATACCGACCGCTAACCTCATAAATAGAAACAATATGTGCTACACGAGGAGCTGTACATTGCCAATGTTAAACCTGAAATGAGGCAGATTTTTATGTGGATGGACTTTATCGTTATTCCCACGTTCGTTGTCTTTGGACTTACAGACAGGTAAAATTATTCATTAACGACTCGTTGCATTTTTAGGAGTAAAATCACCAGGCGCATGGATATGCATGTACGACCCGTACTGAAATAAATGCGAAAATTTGGCAAGCATATCGCGGAAACAATTTGGAAATTTGTGGCACACATAGCATCGGTTCCTATTCAGGAACCAGGAATCAGGGATCTCTTTGTTGAATCAACATATACATACAATCGATCAGTATAGTACATTGTAGTCAATTTATTCTGTTTGAAGATAAATTGCCTTTTTGTAGAGTGAAATTCAAAAGTAGTAAGTCACTGTACATCCTAAACATTGTTAAAAATAGATTGCGACTCGCCTGCATTAGTTACGCGGTGCATTAACATTTTGGCTAAAGCAAATGTGCGTGAGGGAGGTTTCATTATACGTCATGCGTGACGTAAATAAGTGCAACGAACGTGAAAAAAAAAAACATGGTACACCAGGTCGGCGTTGCAAGTAGGCCTAGAGCATATTTCTGGCGATAGGTACCCATTTAAATATAGAATAAACAAAAACTTACGTGGCTAGAGCGTGTGTTACTACCTTACTGTCACTCAGGATCGTTTTTGGTGTTGAAAAATCACTCGTGACCTGCGATCACTCGAAAATTAGCCAACTTTCAAAGCTTTTCTATTTAATTGCATGTATGTCTATACATAATTATATATATACATATATATTATACAGATATTGGATGGCACAGAGTCCAATATGAAGTTTACGGGACTCAGAAACGTTATATTGGGTTCGGCTTCGCCTCACCCAATATAACGTTTCATCGTCCCGTAAACTTCATATTGGACGACCTGCCATCCAACATCTGTTATATTCTGCAATTTGTATGATTTTCCTTGTATAAATATACAAGTCTGAAACACTCTACAGTAAAATCACAAAATTTATTTCCCATTGAAATTCTACACATTTTGTCTGAAGCTAGGGAAAAGCCCCAGTGAACATAATTTGCGCTATGACGTCTCGCATGCACGGGGATTCCTTCGAGCTGTCCAATATAACGATCCAATATAACATTTACAGGGCAGGCACGTGGTACAAATAGAGACAGCTGATTGGCTACAAATAGACTAAAGCATATTTTATACAGATATTGGATGGTACGGAGTCCAATATGAAGTTTACGGGACGATGAAACGTTATATTGATTGAGGCGAAGTCGAACCCAACATAACATTTCAGAGTCCCGTAAACTTTTTATTGGACGATCTGCCATCCCACATCTGTTATATTCTGCAATTTGTACGGTTTTCCTTGTATAAATATAGAAGTCTCAAACACTCTAACGTTTAATCACAAAAATTTATTTCCCATTGAAATTTTACACATTTTGCCTGAAGCTAGGGAAAAGCCCCAGTGAACGTCATTTGCGTTATGACGTCACGCGCGCACGGGGATTGCCTCGAGCTGTCCAATATAACGATACAATATAACATTCACGGGGCAGGCACGTGGTACAAATAGAGACAGCTGATCGGCTACTAATAGACTGATGCAGAATATATATATATATATATATATATATATATATATATATATATATATATATATATATATATATATATATATATACATACATATATATACACATATATATACATATATATACACACACATATATATATATGTATTCATCCGGGAGGCCTTTATTCAGGTCATAGTTGACGACTATCATGCAAACCACCCACGGAATTGTTGCATTCTCCAAATAATTACGCACATGATACGGATTTGAAGTAAATGTAAGCTTCGATATTTATGGTACTGCAAGTATTAAGAAATTGACAAAGTATATAGGGCCTATAAGCATATCGGGAGATTTTATCTCTTTAATTGAAAAATACATAAAAATCAAAATTCAAAAAATAAAAATCAAATTACCGACAAGAATTTCATCTATAACAATTTATTATATGACATTTAAATTCATTTTTTTCTATGTAATAATTATCATATAATTAAAAAATCCCTGAATACTATGGGTAGTGACTTTATCTTTTTAACGTAGCTGGTGTATTAACCAAAACAGAGCCCATATATGTCAAATACATTAATTTGTGAAGAGGAGAGAAGCCTTTTTTATAAATATGTCGTCCCTTTTCTTTGTGTTATAATAATGTTCGATTATGTGCGGAAATAATGGGAGATTCTTTAGAAAAATATAGGCAACTAGTCATGTCAAAACAGATTGCCGAGGACATCACAGAGGCAGTCTGTGAAGTATTTAGGGACTTCCATTTCACCAAAAATGACTCTCACGACTTTGAGAACTGAGTGAGTTCTTTGGGCCTTCGGATATCGACGCTGCTGCTGCTGCTGCTGCTGCTGCTGCTGCTGCTGCTGATGATGATGATGATGATGATGATGATGATGATGATGATGATGATGATGATGATGTTAGTATTGATTATAAAAATAAGTTCAAGTTTGAAATTTTGAAGTGCAACTTAAGTCAGAACATTCATGGGATGTGTAGTGGAACAATTAGTGGACATTCTGCTCATATCATCAGCTGAATCTTAAAAAATATAATTCAGTTAGTGTAGGAAGAAATATTTGCAGAAATATGATAAAATGAGTGTCAGTTTGAAACAGACATTATTTGCTCTTGTAGTTGAAAGTGCTTTGGTGCAGGGTGATTTCAAGCGGACAATGTTGTTGCCTTGCAGCTTGGTGACTATTGATGACACACACACAGCTTTTGTCAGTAATGAAATGTTTTTCATGTGTCCCTTTTTCATTAAATTAAGTAATTAACGTACCCTTGTAAGAAAATATATAAACAATCAATTGCAAGCATTTATAGTCTGAACTCAATGATTGGGGACTAACTGCAAGCAAGGGACTAACTGCAAGCAGCAACTGTCTGCTGCCACCAAGAATCATTCCGCTGTAGCTCACAAGGGTTTGTCTACATGACGTCATATACCACCACGCCAAGAAGCCAGTACTCTGCATTGAATGATTGACTTAATGTTGACCATTGAATGGTTTTATTGCTCTCATACATGAAGCTGAAACTGGATCACCATTGGGCAGTAGGTTAGTCACATGCCAAATAATTATTTTGCTAAAAATAGGTCACAATTTCGTTGTCACACAAAACTTTCAATGACCTAAATGACTTTGATACGAGCATATGCAGACAGATCTTATAAATCCATAATTATAGTAATTGTCGCCAAGTTATGTGCGAGTGTTTTCCTTTCTTTAACAGTTATATTTTATTCTTAGTCATATTTTGTCTTTTGCCAATAACGTTATTCATTTGCCTCGTGCTAATCCCTCATATTGCAAATGTTACCACCAAAGGCTTTTTTTTCTAACGGGGATGAGCAAGGAAATCATCCTGATTAGGTTAGTTATTGCAGTTTTCCTTCTCCGGTGGTGGAACCCTTTTTCCTTGTTTCAATTATTATTTGGGCATCCAGTGTACATGTATATGGACAGTGGAGTTTAAGCGCCAATGTACGAGGACATAGATTGATTTTATTATTATTATTATTATTATTATTATTATTATTATTATTATTATTATTATTATTATTATTATTATTATAATTTTTATTATTATTATTATTATTATTATTATTATTATTATTATTATTATTATTATTATTATTATTATTATTATCCTTTCGCCATTCTGGTAGACGTCACAGATGGCCGGAGTTCCTGCACGCTGATCAATCACACAGTGAAAGCTACTGTCAAAGCCTGAGTGACAGAAACGCGGGTCGAAATCCAAGGAGAGGACACCAGACTGGACCAAAGCCTACTGAAAATAAAAAGCTATGCTGAAATGCATGAGCACGTACAACTGCCACTGTCTTGACTGAGTGAATAGAATGCATTCAACATTGAATGTTTAACGTGCTTTTTTGTAATATTTGAAAGCTATATGAAAAAAAAGGATAGTCAAATGCTATTAAATATACGTTGCACAAATTTATAGATATATAGAAGTAAGTTACTGTGCGCTCGCTCTTCAGAAGTCTTCTGACAAATAGAAGAATATTCCTGATTTTGTCCACATACTGGTTAAACATGTGAAATCCAATTTTGGAAGACAATAAATATTTGATCGTTACTGTTAAAATGGTTACACGCCTTTTATCGAAACCGTAACAAAAGACCAGCCATTATTAATGCTAGATTCCAAAAATTGTATTATTTACTGGTCCAAAAAAGAATAAATACCTCAAAACAGAAAGTATCTTTTCTCACTTGGAAAAGATGTGGAGGTCCCTCCACTCGTTATGGATGGATCACAGATTGAGCGCGTGACACAAACAAAATTCCTTGGTGTTATCATAAGTGGCGATTTGAAGTGGAATGTTTGTGTAGAAAACATAAGGGGGAAGACGCCTAAACGACTATTTTACCTCAGACAACCTAAATATGCTGGACTGACCGAAAATGATCTTTTACGAGTGTATAAAACTTAAGTGAGACCGATGTGCGAGTATTTTTTCTCCTGTTGGATCAACCTCCTCCCTAAGCACCTATCAGACTTGCCTGAATAAATGCAGAGCGGAGTGTTAAAATCATAGTCCTTGGTAAATAATTAAAGGTAGCTTTAGATCTCCTCCATTGAGAAACGTGGTTAATGAGACCACAGCAAATTTATGTGCCTATCATTCTTTCAAGCAATCACAAAACCTAACCAACGAAACGCGTAGTTTATTGCCTGACAGGAAAATAAACAATCATAACACGAGACAGCAAAATGATTATGAGTTGCCAAAGTGCAATACTAACAGGCATGAAAACGGTTTCATTCCTTGGTGCACATTAAACTGCCAGAATAAATGACTCCATGAACATCACCAATTTTAGGTGGACAGACTGAGATCCATTATCTTGATCTTGTCACACAAGCTAAAGTATATGATATATAAGATTGTTTTAAATGCATGAAAGGTGATTTATTTTCTTGGTGTTTTATGTACTTGCAATCAAATATTGCCAATTAAGACCATCTATCAACCCATATAATCACATCATGGTCAGCGGAGAAAACTGAATTAGTCTACTTTGTATTGTGACTGCATCCCAACGTATACTTCATTTATGTAAATGGACCTTCTGCCAACTAGCTACGTGATCAGTTAATTTTCCTGATATTTCTCACGTCTGTATTTTCAGCCAGCACGTGGACAATGAATAGACCCAACGTAAACATACCAGCTTCGATTATATCAAACAAATTACAACCATAATCTAGGTCGCTTGTAAAAATTAAAGAAAAAAAAAACGAAGAAGAAAGAAAAAAAAATATAGCGAGCCTTATTTCACTCGGTGGTTGTTTGATTCTAAGATAGATTTCGTGCTGGAATTTATATTTGACATATCGTTCCGCGGTCAGCAGTAAATGTATAGAGACTTAATATATATAATTGTTAAGAAAGTCTTCTGATGGGTTAAATGTGGGCTACGCATAGGGGGATTTCAATGGTATTAACAGCCTCAGTGCACCTTTGTGCATTTGAGCAACGTTTTAACATAATATGCAATGAGTGACAAATCATATATGGCGTTTGCAATGGGAGAAGGCATAATATCGGACTTGGGATAAATATATTAATAAAATCTGCGACTTCTTCATCTATTACACCTAGTTCCCGAAAAGCAGTATACTGTACGTCGGATGCGAGAAAACTTCCCAACATTCCTGTGGCTTTGCGAGCCAGTCTATGAGTCAGTATACCAAACAATTAGGCTGCTCGGCCTACATGTAACGGAGATCGAAAATTGCTAATCAGAACCCCGTGCGGTCGTGGTTTTTTTTTTTCTCCCTTCTTTCCTGGTAGGGCTTTGACATTGAAATTTACAATTTGGCTTTATAAATGTATTTGGATCACAAATACTAAATATGGGATCAGATGATACCAAATAAAATAACATGATGCGCGCTGCTACATTAATGCATGTGTCCTACTGGCGAATTTGGCCCACGACAATGGGCGAATATGAAATCCGCGATATGGCCTCGACAAGCTGCGATATTTTAGCATTCGGTTATTCTCCCATAATGCCTGTGCCCAACTGGCGAATTTGGCCCACGACACGGGGTGAATCTGAAATCCGCGATATAATGTCGACAAGCTGCAATATTTAAGCATTCGGCCATTCTCCAAAAATGCCTGTGTCCCACTGGCATATTTGGCCCACGACAAGGGACGAATCTGAAATCCGCGATTTAACCTCGACAGACTGCTATATTTTAGCATTCGATTATTCTCCCATAACCAGAACCTACGATCCTGTACAAATTGGTGCGACCATGTACGGCATGGGTGTGACTATATACGATATAATTTCGAATAACTTCGACTCAAATTTTGTCGTAGGCAAATTTTAGACATTTTGTATTTTTTTCTGCGAGGCAGAGAATAACTGCGAACATTGACTACAGTCTAAGAACTGTTACGAGGAGCTACGTTTGCTTGCGATATTTTTGCATTCGTCCCTTGTCGCAGACCAAAATTCGCCAGTGCGACACTGGCATAACAGCGCAAGTTCTTGCCATTGCATGTTCAGAACCACGCTGCAGACTAATCATCAAATAACTGTCTGCTGCCAGGAACATGGGACTCGGAGTATCCCGTTTTTTATGCATTTTTCATGAATTTTTGCATCTGTTATTTTCACGCATTGGCTTTCCAATTGTTGAAAAAGGTCAACAACACGCCAAGGTGACTTGCAGCGCGAGAGGCCTGCTTTTTCTTCTTTGTGACTTTCTGACAGAAATGTTGAATCATTTCATTTGTTTTCATGCAAGACTATCAAAAGTATACTTTCTGAAAGAACGTATTTGTCTCAATGTAAATTTGCTATTGGACTTTAGATTAAACCTTTCCAATCATTTTGAATTAACTTTAATCAAAGTTGCAATCCTTACGTAAAATAAAAATATGGCATGTTCAAAAATGAATATACAAATTAGCATGTAACATCAAACTAGATCAGTTCTTGTACCTAAGAAACGTATCACAGATTTTTTAAAAAGAGCTTAGTTAAATTTTTAAATCATTCAAATCTGATTGAAACCTTTAAAAATTAATAAATTTTGAAAGCTTCAAAATTTAAACTAAGCCCATTATGGAAAATTTAAAATAAGGATTGGTAGCCAACAATATGTCAATTGATCAAAACCAAATGTTTATCTCGAAAATGTTTTGAGCGAATTTTTGTCTATACCTTAAATATGTAGTTGTAATTTAAAACTAATTAAACTTTAACGAATGAACTGTTACAGAAGATCTGTTAATAGGAAAACCATCGTCAATATATATAGTTTTGATGGGTTCAACGAAAAGTAAAGAATGCACAAAAAAAATATTTAACAAAAACTAGCATTTTCTATTTTTATTCTTGTAAAGTGTTCTAGCACCTTTAACGTTTAGCCCACTTTTCCCGGATTTTGCCGGCTATGCTAATGCCCTTGTGTTCTTGGGTTCTAAATAGGAGCAAAACAAAGGTGTACCAACAGAAAAATAGGAATATTTACTGAAAGAGCTGCAATTGGTCTGTGTTCATTGTACTTTATTACGTCGTAATCTTGGTGTTGCTTTTGGTACTGCTTTAAAGTTGGATTAAAAAATAAAGTGCAGTTGGCTTTTTTATGCCCGATAAGCATACCCTTGAAAGCAGTTGGACACGCCTACAAATATCTTGCCTGTGGCCTCTCTTTGGTCGTAATGGCCTTAATCATGCGATGTGAATTTGTTGCCGTCCATACCATCAACTTGCAGTTCAAAAAGGAATTCGAACTATAAGATCAACTCCGATTCAAACAGAAAGGTGGCGGAGACAACATTAAAGGCCATGTAAGTTCGTGAGTATCATGAACGACATGTACGCACTGTATTGTCCTCAATACAATTACTTCACAATTTTCCAGTAACGTGCCGTGCCTATCGTCATGATCTTTCCACGCAAACTAAGTGCTGGACCAGCAAAACATGGACATCGGGGCTTCCTTTCTTTGAATCTTGTTGGGATATTCCGTGGCTTTGGCTATTCCGAAAAGTTCTTGGTCACAAGCATTCAGTATATCCGGTCGGTGGAAACCTATATGTTTGCATATTCTAACATATTATCCCTTTCTTAGATAGCTTGCCTAGATGTGTATGCTTCAGTAGGCACAGATGTTTTTCCCTTCTTTTTTTTTTTTGGGGGGGGGGGGGGTCGCAGGGCCTTTGGAGCACTCTTTATAAGTCATCCACAACAGGAATATGCATAATAATATTTTGTGATTACCAGCGGAAATATATATATATATTAATTAAGCATTGATCCAAATCAACAAATACACTAACAGTATTCAGCTTAAAGGGCTTTTCTACGATACATGTGTATACCTCTGGAATCGCGGTTTTCAAAATTATGTTGCTCTATGTTTGAACCCCCTTTCATAATGGCAGTTATATTGTTATGCTCCGTGATGTCGATACTTGGTATATGAGGAATGTATTTCCAAAACTAAAACGATTCCTTTTTCTATTGGGAATTTGGCTTTTTTGAATATAATTTGAAGGACATACACGTATTTGTACAATTGAGCAGCACAAACAGTACAAACTCAGTGAATTGATCTCTGAGAGATGTGGTTTGTTTTTTATCTCACATGCCTTGCTATCATGCTATTTTTCGACATTGGGATCGTACCTCAATATGGCAAGTTCATGAAAGTTGTTTTTGCTATAAGTTTTGCTATTCCAGTGTATTACATGTCCTACTGGTCCCCAGGTCAAGTACAATTTGACACAATCATATCAGTTCCAGCATTCATGATTAGAATATATTTTGTAATTTAATTGACACAAAAAGAGCAACACATTTTCGAAAAAAAAAGAACAGAAAAGGTCAAGCTCCACAACAATAATACCGTGGTGAAGAACAGCTCCTTGCCCGGTTTACGTAATATCAGAATTCGATTTTTCACCTTTAACCCCTATGCAGAAGTCTTATTCAGTGGTCGATTTTAGGACAAATGGACACGAAATGTATTTCAGGAAAGAATGAGATTAAACGTGTATTGAAGAAAAACACTACAGCAAGCACTGCAGGTCACGAATGTAGTCCTACTGTAGCTCATGTAACCGGGACTCATGTTACAAGTGTAATGACATGATCGATTATAGGGCAGTAAGACAGGGAAAGTGTTTCAGGAAACAAGCAGTTGAAGCATACCGAATACTAAGTAAACCACTGCATTGTAGACTATGTGGAATGTAGATTTTATAATCAGGCATCGCAGTTAAATGGTTTCTCTCGTCATTATCATGGTTCCGTATAATGTCATTCGGCCCAAGATTCCACCCACAAGCCGTAAAATGCAGTATATTATGATCTGGAAGTACATTGTAGATTTTTATGAAATGCCTTTAACACGACTGATGCGTTTGCTAAATATCGGTCTGAGCCAAATTTTACTGTATATACATAAAGCTTCCTGGCAGGCCTGCACAATGACATAACTTTGTTTTTGTTTTATCTATTCACATACTTTTTCATTTGTTTTTGTTTATTTGTTTGTTTTTTGTTTTTGGGGGGGGGGTTTGGGGGGTTTTTTGGGGGGGTTTGGTTTTTTTTTTTTTGGTTTTTTTCTTTGGTTTGTTTTTGTTTTTGTTTTTGTTTTTTTCTTTTTGTTTTGTTGTTTGTTTTGTTTTTTGTTTGTTTTTGTTTTGTTTTGTTTTTTCAATTATAACTATTCTGTGACTTTGACGCATATGCTTGTGTGAAAAAGCTGGTATCGCTATTCCTTTTCTATGACCCTATATGACAAATTATGTTAACTAATTTTACTTTCATTTATGCTTATTCCGCCTGAAGGCGACTTCCCTGTTCGAAAGCAAAAATGTATGTACGTTATGAGACATCAAATAACTGAGAGCTCTTGAAAATGTAAAATATTTCAAAGTGATGCCACAATTGATAAATCGTGCAAATTCAATACACAATTGTATTTCAACTGGTACGAATTTTAACAATGTAATATGCAGCTCAGATTTTTATTCAATCGCTCTTCAACGTTGACATAAAACAGGATTGTGTATGTATGTGCCAATATGAGCTTTCATAAACAGGTGCGCGTAAAACGCTATAAACACAGGTACTCGTATTACTATCGATAACTGCCAAGAAGTCTGCTACCTGCTTGAATCTACCCCTCCTGTCAGGTTCCGTTCTTCTGAAAATGGACGACAAGACTTTTCTTCTAACAGCGTGTCCTGTTAAAAATTATTCGACATATTGGCAAGGCGTCATTGCTTGAACTAGTCTCGCACTTGATGCAATGAGGCCTCTTATAGTCTCCTGTGATTGCTATGAAACTATGCACCAATCAGAGGACTATTCTGCATCGAGTACGAGAGTAGTTCAAGCAAAGGCGCCTTGGGTTTCAAAGAACTGCATTTTGTGATATAAATCAACGCTAAACGGATTATATATTGACTGAAAGTGTAGAAAACGTTGATGGGGATCAGTGTACATCGCGTGGATTAATCGACAATGAGGTATATGAAGAAAAACAGCACTAACGGGTGAGCAACAGTCAATCTGACACCCAGTGTCCGCAGCGGATTTCGTTATTGATTAAGGAGCAGTGTTTACGCCGAGGAGAGGCAGCAAGCAACAAGACAACACTTCGAGGACTGGATTTTTTGTTATAGACTAATCAAATAATGTGTTTGCTTTGGCCTGATAGCTTTATTTTCGTCATAGTCCAATAGTTTAATATCAGGACACGATTTTCAAGGATAAGTCTTGTCGTCCATTTGCAAAAGAACTTAACTTTTTTCGAGGGAGAATTAGATTCGAAGGGGCAGCAGACTTCTTCGCAGTTATTGATAGTAATACGAGTACCTGTAATACAAACATGCACGGTACTTCACTGTTACACCCTTGTTTTCAACTGCAATCGTAGTAACCCCGTTTCTCTTCAAATATCTCGTGTTTAAAACAAATATTTGTCTCGCTTGAATCATGTTATCTGAAGACCAAGTCACCAAGACAGTCATTGTACCAGCTGATACTGACCCCTGAGCCAGGCAACGGCAGAAATAAACTACAGATAGCAGAACAGAATATCGAGATAATTTTCTTGGAGAAGGATGCCATGCAATATTGATGATGCGCGGCAAGATCTCTTCTATCGAGTTGCGGAGATCTAGCCAGAACATTATAAACAGAAAAGCAAACATAAAGAGGATGTAAGCTGTATTTGAGAAAAATATTATTAATCTTTATCTTGACTATCACAGGAGGAATAAGAGACATGTTCAAACTTGGCGTTTGGACAATCAAGGGGAACTCCGAGATTAAAATCTGAGAGCAGAGGGCTGGGTTTGCCTTATCCTGTAGGGTCCTTGGCCTGATTGATGTTACGTGTGTGACGAACTTCCATATGGGATGCACTGATCACACTACACATAGTTTTATCGCTTGTTAGGAACTTATGTTTAATGGTGTGTTGAAGAAGTGCATAATGTTACATTGTCGCACACATAAGAAAATGAATCTCCATCGCAGATAATTTACACAAGGTTGAGAGACACGAAACAAATCCCGGTGTGTTGGTTTCAGAAAATAGAGAGAACAAAAGACGTCAAATGCATCTACAAAACCTTCTACTTAATGCAGCTTTGCTTCATCTTCTTACAGTACAAACTACTTTACATGCGGCGTTCCATTCTACCCCAAATTATTACTACGAAATATTTTCAGCTGACACACACAATCATATATATATATATATATATATATATATATATATATATATATATATATATATATTAATAATAATAAAAACCTTGTAATAAATATTACAGCAATACTTCCCCATCAGCTTATTATGCATGTAGGCCTGCTTACTTATATCGGTATCTTATTCTTAGTTTGTCAACATTGCCATATCCTCTGCTTATTTAATAATCTTGCTAAGTGTATATAGCAGATGCATTTTGAAAAATAAGAATCCCTGCACTCCAGTTTTGCTTTTATGAATAGCTTGAAGCAAACAAGCCTACAAAAATAGCTAATTGATAGTTTGAAGAGTTGGTCTAAATAGCTCTTTCAATACTTAAGCATGTGGCCATGAGTTCTGATGATAACTGTCTACTGCATTACAACAGACAAGTAACGTTAAGCATATGCTGTGCATGTAACTACATTCTCAAGATTCTCATACAAGATTGGTTAGCCTAAATACACAGTGCACCATGTGAGTGAGTCTACAAGACCAACACTTGTAAAATTAGTTGAAATAACTATTATTATTATTATTATTATTATTATTATTATTATTATTATTATTATTATTATTATTATCATCATCATTATCATTATCATTATCATTATTATTATTATTTACTGGTAACTGCGTCTGCTGTACAGCAATTACGTGGGCGAATTGAACACAGCTAAGTAAAGTTTCAATAATAAATTTACAGCCTAAGGTGTACAGTGCAGACGGCAAATAGGCCTAAATGACCTGCAAATGAAATAATGTGGTTGACTCTTGTTACTTTTACTACTGATCAATAAACATTACAATGGGGAAGTAAGCCTGCACATGTGAATGTAAAAGCTTTGACGGCCACACCATTTAGTGAATTAAGATTGAATTGGCAATAAAACTTGATATGCAGAATCAAACACTTTTCTGGCAACTGATAAAAGTTTACTTAATTAACACCATTGAGTAATTTTGCTAAGATCAAGAGCACAGCCAGACGTTTAAATTAAAATGTTTAAATGCTGGGACCGTGTGTTTGCCAAAA
Organism: Hermodice carunculata; assembly: GCA_964020975.1. NCBI lineage: Eukaryota > Metazoa > Annelida > Polychaeta > Eunicida > Amphinomidae > Hermodice > Hermodice carunculata. The sequence goes on along the minus strand of OZ026616.1, from coordinate 21,449,723 downwards.
CATTAGGTAAATGCATCATAACATTTTCCTCCTCAAAATTTAAAAAGTCTTTTTGAAATCCCATCCATATCCATAGTATTAAAATATTTCTGTGGAAAAAAAATGCAGAAAGTCATGTAGAGTAGGCCTAAAAACCTTATTTTTATATGGACGTTATACTGTGCTAATGATTTTGGTTCAAGAAAAAAAAAGAAAGAAAAAGAAAATAAATAAATCCGTTCCATGCATGATGTGTTTGGAATGTAACCTTAGGTACAAAATTCACAGAAAGTGTCAGCAGCTGCCATCGCCCATGGCCAGCAATGTGTGCGCGTTTCACAACCGCTTTGACCTCGCACAATATTTGCATATCGCGTCATCAGACACATGTGACGTGTTTTAACCAGAAGTCTAATTTATGACATTTTGGGTTTCAGTAATCCAAATATTCAAGAAGATAATTTTTTTACTGTGATTGCCAATTTGTAGTTAAATCAATGACATTTATTCCGACATTTCCAGGGTACCCCCCATGAGCCATCTATGAACACTTTGGAAAGTCTCCCAAACTCAATGAACCCTTAGTTCCAAAACCCGCCATTGGGTACCAATGTTGTTAATGGGCGGTACTTGGCGCTCCCACACACTGCCCACGTGCAATGCTCGTCGGAAGTTAAACACCCAGTGAATATCTGTCTGTTTGAAGAAATGGATTGATTTTGCAATCACGCCAGGAATGTATGTCTGAGCTCCGGTCATGTTTGTCCCGTTATCTGATCTGATCTGATCTGCTCAGGTTTATATCTCCTGCTAGCAAATCTACTCAATGCCTTAATAAAGGAATCTATCTGTGAGCTACGTGCTGACACAATATGTATGGCTCTTGAAGCCAAACATGTAAATACGCAGCCGCAGTGTTTCTGTTAACCCCAAAATGGAGGATATAATATTTTTTGAAAACCTGAAATACCATCTGAGAAAATTCTACAGGGTCACTAGTCATTTTCATTTAAATGTAAAACGGGTGAAAATCTAGTCTTCTCCTCTGAATATCCCTTCTTGTGACCCCCCGAAAAAATCCCTAACCGATACATAGCAGCAGTATCTTTTCAACAAAATACGGCCGCGCTTCATAAGGAATGGGCCAAAGAAATCCACCCCTGCAAATGTAAATGGCGCTTTATCTAATGGAACACTCTCTGGTGACAGATCTGCCACTTTCTGTTTGCATGGCACATCTGTTCTGTGCTTACACTAAAAACAGTTGCTGACCACCTTATTTACTGCATGCCTACTGAGAATCACTCAATACCTTCTTTTTAGTTGTGCCAATACTGTTTTAAAACCTGCGTGACCTGGCACGTAGTGTCAGTGACGTACTATTAATGCATTTATTGGTGCTTCTTGGCAATATGGTTGATGTTTGGCAACATAATCGAATGATGCATTCCACATACGTCCGCCAACACAGAGATTTCCACCTATCAGTACAGAGTCCAGTTTGTCTGTCAAGTCTCAGTTGCATACTCCTTGTCATCTTGTACTTTTTCTTCAAGGCTTCTTTTTCCCTCATCAAAATGTTTTCCCTGATCATACTTGACTGTTTCCAACCCGGCCGATCTCAACTCCTGCACAGTCAAAATGCCTTGATTCTGAGGCAACAAGCTTACACCTAAGCCCTTTCTTTTGTACACTTTTTGTGAATTTAGCTTTGACATGCAATATCCAGGAAACACTTTTCTTTATTTTATGCCATGAAGAGTGGCTCTCTATGAGGCGATTCACTGTAGACAAGTCCTTGCCTGTCACATAAACCCAAATATAATTTCTTTACTTCTGGATCATTTTCTGTAACGTCTGCCAGTGTCGGATTTCGAAGCCATGTATTTGGATGCTTGCTCAAAAACTGTGGACAATGCAGCATCATTCACTGTCAATCAGCGCGTTGGCTGTTAACCCTAATGACAAGTCATCCCCTGGGTTATCGAATTTCCCAACCCAGCAAAATCGCGATACTTTCGTGTTTACACGAATGACAGCAACCCTTTGGGTAACATTCACATTGGACCCTATGCTTTCATTAGATATATTCTGAAGCACTGCTATGCGGTTTGCGCGAAACAGTGACTCCTCAACAGGAATTGTTAACACCCTACAGAGCATTATGTTAAGTTTCATTGCCAAAGTCACTGCTGTTAATTTTAAATGCAGGATGGTCATTTGAGTGATTTGTCCATTATTAATTAGCTCCGTACCTGGCCACCTGCATAAGTAATCCGACAGCCACCTGCATAAGTATTCCGACAATAGGCCTAAATACTGTATGCACTCAAGCTACTGTCGCAAAAATAGCAGATCTGCCAATTTGAGATATCAAAGTCTGACAACATAAGACATCTCTCACTTTTGAAGTTTCAAAGGATTGGTAAGTCCTTGACCAACCTTGCCCACTGCTACAACTTATCGTCAGGTAAAGCAACACGACTCCCGCAGTATCAGCTTAGCTGGAAAAACAAATGGTGCAACAAGATCCAGAGAGTCATAGATGGAGCTCAAAATATTAAAAAAAGGCCCCTTGTCATCAGCCGGTTGTCTTTTTTACTGTTTGATAGCTAAAACAGTTGGAACTCCCTCCCCAGTGGATCCCTAAGGCTCCCCCTGCAGGCAAAGAATCTTGATCAAGATGAACTCCCTGTAGGACTACCCTTTTTGCCGGCTCAGATTTATTTTGAGTACTTGCTTATGACTAATTATCCGCTTGGTGAGGCTTAACCCACTTTAAATTGGAGATGTAAGATGAAAAGTCAACAGGCAGTTCCAATGATTTCATTTTAGAGTCAACTTAAGTATATAAACATGTACAGTCCATGAAGGCAAGTGAACCCAGGTCCCAGAATGAATCTTTTGTTATGGACATCCGCATTTGTCTATAGCCTACCTGGTGGTGTAATCTCTGGTCAGCAGATTGACCCCTAATATGTAGTCATCGCGCCCAAATAAGGGTGCCCCCCTAGGGTTGGGAAGAGACCATGCCAAATTTTGACTACCTCACCAAATACGAAACTGATGATGTTTTTCTGTCATGAAATATGCTAAAAGTAAATATATACTAACTTAATGTTTCTGAAGTACCCATTTGGGAGGTAGGAGATGAGTTGCTGACCGCCATGACTGACTATTTTTTACCTGAAAATAATATATATTCACCAGTCCTGCAGATCCATGCACCAATCTTGTGTTTTGTTCAAATAGTAATAATTATCAAACATTTGAAGAGCAACTTAAAATTAAGAAATAAACTTTTAGACTTTCAACATAATAATTGCCCTTTGGGAGTGCAGCTTCATCCCGAACTGAGGTTGCAAGATGATATTCATTTACACAAGTTACCATGAAAACACATCTCTCGCTAACACCTTCCCTCAATAGAAATGAAATTACGTAATTATGTAGTAATGCGCAGTTAACTTTGCATCTGAGGTTAACATATGTTGGAAGTGTTCCTTGATAGCATTACCACACAGGCAAATGGAAGTATGGCTTCAACGAATCAACATCAAAAGCAAATGAATCTTGTTGCAATGGGTACCAAACATATATAGGCGCCAAAGATTGGCTGGGCAGGTAATGAAATTGTCTTTGTATTTAATCACCTATAATTAATAAACTTTTAGACGTGAAGCAAAAGTGAGGATACATGATCATACACTAGAAAGAGTAGAGTATATATATGCAAGACACATACAAGATAACTAGAAGCTATAGGACCAGAGTGGCATGAGGGGAATCACTTTAAGTTTTTGTTACCTTTGCGGTGGTTGTAATTTGGACCAAGATTACTCCATCATTTGTCACCTAGGGCAACATTTTTCTCTTTTTGTTCTGTCGTTTTCATGGCATTCAGAGCCAAAATAGAAGCCAGTTACAAAATGATTTGGTTCATTCCATTTCCAAATAGCCTGATATTTGCAACAGTGATCCATTGAACGGTTTGCACAATGTTTGAAACAACAAAAATGTACCAGATCTTAACAGCATTTTACGAAGACACAATTTTGTGAGGGTTCGTGAAAAACGGAAGAGCTCTTAATAGGTTATGGACAGAATGAACATTTAAGACCCCTGGGATATTTCTGCCCAAAACGCCGATGTTTACGTTGGAAAGCATGCACTAATATCGGCTCTAGTCCAAACCACCAGCAGGGACTTTCACCCAAATATGAGAGTAAATGTCTTTGTCACACCCAATCAAGTCATGTAACTAATCAAACATGTACTTCGTTGCTTCATGGTCTGGCCCATAATGCTACAACATGCACCAAAATGTATCTTCCATTAAGTGAGCATCCAACTTACTAAACAACCAACTATCTGCAAAATATAGGGCTGCATGTAATAGTAAAGACAAACATGACCCATATTTATAAATTCCAAAACCAACAATGAGAGCAAAGAGATTCCAGAGTTACCAAAGCATCAACATTCATATTCCAATACCGATGTGAAGAAACAAATTTCACTCCTGACTTGAGACAGGCATTCACCAATAAAAGACGACTGGTGGTTTAAACCGGTCCTCTCAACCTCTGAAATATTCTTCACTAACTACAGACTACAGATAGTGTTCCCAAAACGTAAAGGCCTAACCACTCAAAATCTAAATTTTATTAATTCTGCCAAAATATATATGAGACTTGATAGGCCTATCACTCTTTAGTTCTACTGACTTGTCAGCTGAGTTAAAACGCAAAAGAGGCGTGTTCAGCAGTTTGGTGGGTTAATCAGAGGAGCCCAAGTGATGCAAACTTTGAATAAACCTTCCCCAACTGGCTGTCTTTATACCCCTGAGTGGCGTCAGAACATGAAAACTGTCACATGGCCTGCTGTCAAGAACACATGACTAGTACAAATCATGAGAGGTTGTCACACAGTTCCAGAGGGATAGAATGTGTTTATGATTTGTCACCAATGAGTTACCTGAGGCCACACTGAACCATTTATTGGGAAACCTATTCATCACGTTAAGTTGTCCAGATGCCTGTCTCACCATTGACTCGTGATTTCCGACAGTCGTTTAGACGTTTCAAAGGAAAAAAATGTATATATAATGATAATGGAGTTATCTGCTCTATCAGTGTCATTAAGTACCGTCCATGATGCGCTGAAATGAGCTTAAGACAACATAGTTATGCATTATGATCTCAAGTACAGGCGCTCTCAAGTAATGTCCATGAGGCACACAAAGAAATAAGTTAAAAGAGAAGCAACGATCACCAGAGAAATCGCCTGAAATACCATTGGTAGTAATTTAAAGCACCGTAGATAATAACTATTGCATTACATGTGAACAAATATTGGCACTAAATACTATAACATTAGTTCATTTATCCCAGTGGATGTATACACTTTTATGTATATTGAATAGAAAAGCAAAACAAAGTAAAGTCATATAGCAAGTGCCAGTGTGTGTTGTTAATAGACTGATTTGGGCACGAAGTTATTTATATCATGATGTAAGTCACAGCAAGTGCCCATATAGGAGGCCAGATTGATTTGAGCACCTTGCAGTAGGTGAAGTGATAGCCCGTGCCATTCATATATAAGATAGGTTGATTCAGGCACTAGGCTGCACAAACATTTATGTGTATCCCTGTTCATCAAAGATCCAGGCTGCGGTGCCCTGGCAGTAGGTGTTACGTAACATGACATTGCAGCACATAAATTAGCAGGTGAAGTAAACACGACGACATAATGTAGTTAGCCGAAGTTAATCACTTGTTGGCTGATCAGATATTACACACATAGATATGAGTTTGCCAGAAAAAATAATAATACATTATGCAGTAAAAGATGCTGGCATTCAACAATAAGCACCTCACAGTACAAGCCCACAGCAAGAAACCATCAGTTATCGCTGGTCAAGTTTGGATACACAGGGGTGGTTGGAGCCATTTTTGGATCATATCTCTGATTGTCATGCAAGAATTTGCAAGAATGTTTATAAAAATGATACACAAATCCATCATGTTCCAAAAGCCAACAGGCGCAATAAACATGTTGAAGAATTTTCCTTTACTAAAATGCCTACAACCAATTTACATAGAAATTCTTTGGTGGGGAAAGAAAGCCATCAGAGATCAAATTAGATACAGTTAGATAATCCCAATTATTTGTCAATTTTGAGAGAAAGCAGCCCTGAATAGACATGTCTGACTAAAGCACATACTGCAAAAATGTAATTTTATTTTGTTCAGAATGCTAACTGGATAATGTGTTTCACTGGGACACAGGATGCAGCACTAGTTATTTTCAAATGCAAAACTGTTTTGTGTGGATAAAAGTTAATGAATCTGTGAGACAACCAGCAGAACATAATTAAACTGGTAATGATGTAAACAGTGAGGCAAGTACCAATTGATGATGTTAAAGAAGGAGAGTATGCAGGCAAATGAGTGGATATAGTTGGTCGGATGAAATTAGGAGGATTTGTAGGCCAGGAAGAAAAAGAACGGACAGTTTGCCATGCCTTTACTGAAAGAAACAGAACATTATATTGGCAATATAAATGCCATGTGATAGCAGCTGCTGCTAGGGTTACACCGACTGCAACAAAAGGTGCAATTTGTGCAAACAGTGATTAAAAATTAGATGAATCGGAAATATCGTTCAAGATAATATTGTCTGCTAGGTCATGAGAAAGTTTTTTTTTTTTTTTTTGTTTTTTGTTTTTTTGTTTTTTTTTTGTTTTTTGTTTTTTTGACTCCTTGAGCCGAAGTTTCCAAGTCAAAATGTTTTTGGTGATCTGATGCAGTGACTGAAGAGATATTTGAGCATGCCACATGAATATGTTGTAGGTCTATAGCAACCTTTTTGTTATACGAAATGTCTCTCAAAATATAATCATGCTTAAGAGGAAAGAAATGTTGGATCAATGCCAAATTTTGAGGATGGAGATGAGCGGTTTTATGTGACTGATTGTGACATGCATGTACCACATGAGGTATGAATATTGAACTAGTATGGATGAAGCAAAGACAAGGAATTTGAATCAGATATCCAGCCAGAGTCTTGACTGAAGATGGACATCGAAATTGGATTAACTTGGCATGCATGACAAGAAACTGTTTGTCACCAAATTGTTTAATACTAGGAAGTAGTAATTCTGAACTAAAGTAAATTTACACACATGTAAAATTGGAGATTTATGCTTCAGAAAAAGTGTTGACACACATGATGGAGTGGATATCTGAGCAAAAAAATGCTATCTAGTACAATGATATTGTGAACTTGACACAATTGCCAGGACTCGTGGTCAAGAGTCACATAGTAATCTTTGACTCTGTATACAGCAAAATATACAGGTAGGTGGGTGATTTGGTGGTGGTGTCCTGATATGGAGTGAAAAGGAATAGGAAAAGAGGGAACACAAAAAACATGCAGATGTGTATGTAATGCTAATATGGATGTGAAATTTAATAGACATATACAGGGCATTGTTATGTTTAGCAAACATTAAGATGTCAGGTAGACAATAATAGTAGGATCAAGAAGGTGTGTTAGATGGAAGTCCCTGTGGTGCTTTAGCTTAATGTCTGTGAGTGCTTGATTAAGAGCTGGCAGTATTAATTGTGGAGATAGGTAACCTTGTTTAAGAACATTTATGCATTGAAGACGTTCATGCAGGTGGGGCAGGAAGACGGTGGGCATTTTAATTTTTGTTAGTGTATGTGTTTGCATGGTTTGTCCCAAAGTAAGGGAATCTTCTAGATGCCAAGGAGTTGTACTAAGTTTGAGAATAGATTTGTGATTGGATTCAATTGCCTGTATGGTACCAGTGATTCTATGATCAAGATTTGTAGCCAAAGAAGCAAATGTGGTGATTGTTTCGAATGTGGTTATGCCTGTTTGGTTTCATTTTAGAGAGCACTGTAGTCATTGAGTGTGAACAAGGTCACAGAGTTAGCCTGCTTTGTTGGGATCGTTCTCAGGCAGCTTGTTACAAAATGTTGACCTACATCCATATGACTCACTACACTGTACTATCTGTACACATCTTGGAAGTGATCTAGAAAGATCAGAGAGAGGTATGGTGTGTGACAAAGTGCAAAAGTTTGGAATAATGGTGAGATTTCTGAGTTTAGATATATTAAGTGGCTATTTTCCTGACTGGGGGAGAAGAATTAAAGATCTGACAGAAGCTGTGTGACGTCAAACCAGTGGGCCCTGTGAGCCATTGTTATTGCAAGTGAGATAGATACCCAGTTACACATTGTACCAGTGGAGTGTGGACATTGACTTTGAGTGGACTTCTATATTGTACCACACTGGAACCAAACTGCAACTCTCTGGGATTTGGATCAGCACAGCGCCTTTGTGTAGCACATTGAAACCTAACTGTACCTTTGTGGAATTTGTACCAGATTATTTGGCACCTGTCATAGGACTTGGAACTGTGGGACAGCATCTGTTAGTAATCTCACCAGGGATTATGATTGCCCTAAGACTATTTAAGTATTGTAATACCACTGGAGATAATTTTACGTACTTTGTACTGATTTTGATTGTTGATATATTGTTATTGCTAAACTTATATAATTGTTGTCATTCTTATTTGTTCAATTCTATATGCCAAAATTGTAATGTTTGTTGCAGAATTTGTATATCTTTTTCTGAGGACATACCAAAGAGTGACTCGGTAATAGATCCAACCCATGGCAGTAAAGTGTACTTGTATGTACGTCTATTTACCACAAGTAGTTACTTTAGCCTGAAATGGCATGTTGGAAATCAATTATTGAATCTGATTTAACACATCATTTCCCTTAGCCCACGTGGTATTTATTAAGTTAGTGCTACGAGTCATTGCAAGCTTAAGTACATGACACACTTGTGTATCAAGATCCATCATGTCACAAAGCAGGTGCATTGGTTTATCATGACGTGATGGTGAAAACCTGAGTTCAAAAGTATGGAGCCAGTAATCTGTAGAAATATGCCTCTGACCTGTTGGGCTGAATATGGTTCCATAGTTGAGACAATACATTGCTGCAGCATGTGCTACCTGTGAGTACAGAAGCGACAGGATCCATATACACACTGTATGTACTTTTTTATAGATAGATCCCAGTCAATGACAAATTGAACCACTCAAACATGTGGAATCATTCGTCTGACAAGTGTCTGTAAGAAAAAGAGAGTTTGGATGAGTGACATGTGGGGGGGGGGGGGAGGGGGGGGCGCAATGTGGACTCTCAGTCCAGCCCTGATGAGGAAGCTAAATTGTAATGTGAAAGAAAGTAAAGAAAGTAGCAGACTGCTCTGCAGACCATTCAGTTCAGATTACATAAGTGTGCTGTATTCCATGTACAAGTACATACTATACCTTGGCTTTTGCTTTTTGCTGAAAGCATTTTAAGCCTGTACTTTTTCCCTGTTGCCAGGTTTAGTCTATTTAGCATAGTACTTTGAGATAAGAGCTGGGATGCATCTGAAGCAGAAACCCAAGAAGGATAATATGGCCATCCCCATATTACATTACAGTGTCTGGCCTTGTTGTTAAATTTGGTAACTGGTATTTTATCAATTTCATGCCATGTATTGACCGACTGATGTCTGGATGTATCATCAGTGGTATTAGCAAGAGGCTGTGAAGTCTCAGGAGAGGGAGGGGAAGGTGTATTAGTGTGTTGATCAGGAGTTTGGCGAAGAACATGCATATGGTCAAGTGGATCAAAATACAACTTCAGGCAGTTGGTGTGGCTAGGAACTCTGTGGTCCTTATGATTTACCATTTGTCACAACTTGTTAATTAGGACCTTCAGCAATGATGTAGTATGGTCCTGTGAATTTTAGTATAGTTCATTTCAATAGCCTTTTGGAACTTTGGGGTAATAGAGAAGTACCTTATCTCTTTTCTTGATTTTAGGAGTTTGAGCCCTCAGATCATGTAGGACTTTAGATTTTCCTGAGCAATATTAGTTTATTCTTACTTTCATCAATATACATTTGAATATTGTGTGGTAAAGTAGACTTTGGCATGATAGATGTATGAAAAGATTCCTTTCATGATCAAATACAAAGAAATAAAGAGACCACTTACTGGTAATGTGAATTGTACATCTACATTCCATCCAATGCATGGAAATAAATCTGGCCAAATTGTCGCGTCATTGTTACCAAATGTTTTCAAAGGATGGCCAATGGTTCAGTTCATACATTCACAAGCACTACCCGTTTGCAGCTGCCAATGGATTTTGCAGCTTCTTTTAATATTGCAGAGCTCACAGAGAGCTCTTGTGAGCCTTCCTTTGAATTGGGCACCTCTGTTTGCTAAAAAAAACGGTTTTGGTGCTCCATATATGGGAAAGATATATTTGTACAGGACTTTGCAATTTTGGAAGCACTTTGAGTGTTTAAGGGGAATACTGATATTACTCTGGAGATTTGCAAGAGTACCAAGTATGTGTAGAGAATTTGACAGCAACAGGCAAAGGTTTAAGTGAAACAGGTTGCATATAGTAAAAATTTTGGCCTTTCTGATTTTCATCACAGAAGTCAACATTTCCCTGAGTCATGCAATTTATCTTTGGCCAAAAGTATTTTGCTCACAATGACAAGTAAGTTCTTTCAAAGCCTTGGTGTCCTCAACTTAAAAAGGAATTGCAGAATTGTAATATGCAGCCAAAGCTTCTTCTCTGTATGGAGTGGGTAGAACTAATTGTTTGATCCATCTTACTGTTTTTCATACTGTTATGGCTCTTGGTGTATAAATATGATATAGTACATCATCCCCTAGAATGCACTGTTCAGCCTCTGCTACTGTTTTAAAGACTGTAGGTTTATCCACTGGCAATGCACCAGAAAATAAGTAAGCATAGATAGGCTTAAAGCCAGGGCAACACATTTGAGCAGCAACTAAGCCAGGAGAGGGGGTGCTATTAAGATGAGGAATGGGACAATATCATTCACAGATGGGTGGTTAGTAGCTGGGAGTTGAGCAAAGTTGCCATCTTCATGTTCAAAATCTATTTTAATCTGATCTGATGTACAGATGGCTGTGTTACCATAACAATTTTTTCATCAAGTCCATCCTTCATGGAGGCAGGCAATGTGTTTGAGCAAACACATGTGGACAGACGATCAGCTGAGTTTTACTTACCTGATCAATGTTTGATGATATAAGAGGAACCTTGCAATTATTGCAATAACAGTGCCCACCACATGAGTCTCTGAGCTGCAGGCTTAACCTTAACTAACAGGACCAATGCCTTTTGATCTGTATACACGTCACTCTTGGGGTACCAAATAAACATGATTTTCATGTTTAGCTTCCACTACAACCAAACATTCCAGTTAATGATTGTAGAGTTCTTCTCAGCTTTTCTTAGAGCATGACTACCATATAATATGGGATGCTCTTTGTCAGCAGGTTTACATTGACATAATATATACCCAAGGCCGGTCATGCCGGCATATCTCACAAGACAAAATATTGTGTCCATATTTGGGTACTGAAGGATAGGATAGGAGATTAAGCAGTGTCTTTATAGTCTTTCAAATGCACTTTCACAATCTTCAGGCCATATGAATGATCTGTCCCTTTGAATCAGACTGTGTAAAGCTGCTGCTATTTCTGCAAAGCTGTTGACATATCACCTATACAATGAACATAAATCAGTGAATGCACATTCATCTGTCTGATTTGTAGGTGTAGGATTAGATGCTACAGCTTCTGTTTTTGCAGGATTGACCTGAATGCCTTGACGTGAAAGTATATGTGCCAGAAATAATACTATTCGGCTTTCAAGTTCTCATTTGCTATGCTACAAAAGTCAAATTGAACCGTCGGAACCTATCAAAAACGTGTTGTTAATGTGTAAGGTTTTCAAAAAATGATTTAGCTGCAAGTATTATGCCATCGAGATATGTATTGTATGGTAGGCATTTCAGAACTTTAGTATTAGCATTTAATAACTATGAAAGCTGTTTTAAGAGATTTGAAAGGGGTTTCAAAGCACAACAACCAAAAGGGGTACAGAAGCTAGTTTTATGGCTACTTTCAGGGTCTATACTTCGTTGCCAGAAGCAATGATTAGCATCTTATTTTGAAAAAAAAAAAGAAAAAAAAGCTGTGGCTTTATTTCAACTAAAAATTCGAAAACAACCTCCAAACTTGCTAAAGGAAAGTAGATAGGATTTGTTACTTTGTTCAGTCACCTATAGTCAACTGCTAATCTGCAGGCACCTGGTGGTTTGTTAAACATTACTGCTGGAGCAGATTAGATACACCCAGATTCTTCTATATTACTGTTTAATCATAAATTTTCATGAAAGAGAAATTTTCCCAAATTCTCTGGAGGAAACCCATTTGGGGAATATTAATCTTAGGAAAATTTCAGCCGATTGAACCTGGAAGAAAAGCCTGCATAAAATGGAGAAAACAAATTTTGCAAAATTCTGATTTGAAGTGTGTTTAAAACAGTTTGTGCCCAGGAATATAAATGATTATACAGTATCATTATCCAGGAGTTCCTGTATTTGCTTTCCTAGTTTCTTGTGTACTGCAGGAGGGGTTCTACAAAATGGTTGCCACTGAGAAGAGTCAACTCCAGTGTCTATTTTATGTATTACAGTATCTGTGAAGTGTAAAACATTTATGTTTACTGCAAACATGCCACAATATTTTACAGTCAATTTAGCTACCTCTTGCTGTTGAGTTTTAGTTAATGTTGAACTCACCAAGTTCTGCAAGTACAGATTGAGGGTCTGGAAGGTCAGAGTTTATTGAATCAACTGTGGTAGCCATTGACACAGAGGAAAGTAATGGTTCATTAATATCATTTGGATCAAAAGAATAAGTTGTGCCAAGCATTTTATAGATAGACAGCTTCAGTGGACCATCAGTGGGTATTAGTAGCCAGGATGTGGCTTTGCCATCCACTGTGGGGATTAATGTTCTTGCTCCAACGATCTGTTGCTTGATAGGTTCTAACAGCATTACATAAGTACCAGATTAAGTTCTAACAGCATAAAATAACTACAAAAGCATTGTAAAATGTGTACAGGGTACAAAGTTTCAGAGTTAGCTTTTATTATCGGTGAGCGGCCAACTCCCAAAAAGAGCTATATTTTAGGAGTTTAATTACCCCACCGTACAGAAATATACAACATGTCCTAAATTTATATTTAGCTTCTGGAGATAATATTTCGGTATGTTGTCCTTACTTCTGGTTGTTTTAAGGGGAAGAAAACATAGCATACATGTAAGTATATATTTACTCTCATGATTTCACATTTTCTGTATATTGTACTGTATTGAAGCCATGAAACCCAATTTTAGAGCTTTATTGATAATAATATAGTGATTTTATGTTACAGTCACCACTTTTGTAGGATTCCCTGCAATTTCTGGTGTAACAATGGTAATATGTTCACACACACTTTCCATTTTTTTTCTAATTTCGATAATTTGTTGAAAGTCATTAAACTGGCAACAGCATCATGTAGTGACCAAATTTGATATTAAGAACGGTACTTCCGTACGGAGTTTTCAGAGAATCTAACATATGGTTTGGAACCAAGAAGTCGAAATACCGAAAATGCACACAACTACAAAACAAGAGGACTGTGACAGTCCTGTGCTTAGCTGAACCTTCATGAACAAACAGGAGTGATCAATGCCACTTAGTAAACAGCTTTCTTTGACCCTGGTACAAGGAACATTTTCACCAAGTTTCAGTATGATCTGAATTACAGTTTGCAGAAGATGTCGAAAATAGCGAAAACACACAAAAATTCATTAAAGAAAGAAAAAACAGTAAGAGCACCACCTCCTGAACAAATTAAGTTCTAGGGTTACTCAGAGTGTCTCCATGCAATTTCAAAGCAATTGGCCAAGTGATTTTAGAGATTTTATGAGATTTTGCTAAAAACAAATCAGGTAGTGCTGAAGAAAGTATAGACTAGGAGTCTCTAGGAGTGTCCCCGTGTGATATCAAAACAATCGGGCAAGCAGTTTTGGAGAAGATTTTATACGATTTACAGCTTAATCTGAGTGGCAGTTTTGATAGTCATGTGCTCAGCTGACCATTCATGAACAAACTGTAGTGCTCAATGCAACTTAGTGTACAGGTTTCTTTGACTCTACCACAAGGAACATTACCGTCAAGTTTCAGCATGATCTGAATGACGCTTTGGAGCAAATGTCGAAAATAGCAAATATACACACGAATCATTTAAAAAAGTGTTGTTTTTGTTTTTGGTTTTAGGTTTTTTGTATGTTTGTTTGTTTGTTTGTTTTTAATAAAAGCTCCACCTCCTGAGCAAATTAGCATCTAGGGGTACCCAGAAGTTTCCAATTCCAAGCAATTGGCCAAAGGGTTTCAGAGAAGATTTTTTCTCTAGGAGTGTCCCTGTGTGAAATCAGAGCAATCGGGTGAGCAGTTTTGGTGAAGATTTTTTACGATTTGCAGCTGAATCTGAGTGATGACTCTGCAGAATAAATCTAAAATAGCGAAAACACAGACAAAAAAATCATGAAAAATAGAATATAATTGCAGCGCCACCCGATGAACAAATGAAGGACTAGGAGTCTCTAGGAATGTCCCTGTGGGATATCAACAGCAATTGAGTGGGCTTGTTGGAGAAGATTTTTTTAAGTTTCCCCCCCCCCCAAAAGAGACAAATTCATAAAAAAAAATCCAAAAATCACTGGAGCACAACCATTTGAACAAACCTGGTAGAGACCCACCCATTGTACATTGGCGCCAAATTTGAGGTCAATCTGGATAAAGGTTTCGGAGGAGAGGTCGATATTATGAATTAGGATTAGAACGCCCATTGAGTTACATAGGAAAGGTGCATTTATTGATAACTATCCGAATTGGAAAAAAAAATCGTTAAAAATCAGGAATCCACAGCAGTGCCATATAGTGAACAACTTTGTTTGACCCTTCCACCAGGAACATATCCACAAAGTAGTACGTAGTAATCAAAGGCAAAGCTGCATTTACCGATAAGTATCCGAATTGACAAAAAAATCGTTAAAATCCACAGCAGTGCCACCTTGTGAACACCCATTTTTGACCCTTCTACAAGGGACTTATCCACAAAGTTCCATCTTTATCCAGGTGACGGGTCTGACGAAGAAGTCAAAAATTGCAAAAACACGCCAAAAATCATTTAAAAAAGGAAAAAATTACAGCGCCACCCGGGGAACAAATTAGGAACTAGGAGTGTTCCTGTGTGATATGAAAGCAAGTAGGTGAGTGGTTTAGAGTAGAAGATTTTTAAAGATTTGTCCCCCTAAAAGAACAAGGATAATTATCATAAAAAATATAAAAAATCACTGGCGCGTAAAACATGGTAGAGACCCACCCAAGGCACATCCCTACTAAGTTTGAAATGGATCTGGCTGACGTTTTATTTGAGAAGAAGTCAAAAATGGAAATGTTGATGGACGGCGCACTACAATGGACGGAAAACCATAAGATAAGCTCAGCTGACTGACAAGTCAGCTGAACTTAAAATAATAATAAAAAGATGTAGAAAGAGCAGAATCGTAGCATCACCTGGTGAGTAAATAAAGGTGTAGGGATCATCGGAAGTGCCCCTATGCAACTTCGAAGCATGTAAGCAATTGGTTATGCGGTTTCCCTGAAAAAAAGGCCAAAAAGGAGATACAAAAGTGAACAAGATAAAAATCCCTGGACAGTAATCATCAAGCATGAAAGAAACCTCCCAAGGTGTATCCCCACCAGGTTTTAAGTGAATCTAGCACAAGGTTTTGGAGAAGCCGAAAATATGAATTCCTTTTGTAATTCCCATTGACAAACATAATAGTCAAAAGGAATGTAAAAATAAACTGAGAAGTATCGATATTAAAAAAGTTCGAAATCAGGAATAAAGAACATGACCTAGTGCACAACTATGTTTGACCCTTCCACATGGTATATTTCCAGTAAACTTCAGAACAATCTAAGTGACTACTTTGAAGAAGTCGGAAATAGTAAAACCACACAAAAATCCGTTAAAAGTATAAAAACGCAGTGCTACTAGTTCAACTAATTAAAAGGGTCCTCAACTTATAGAAGGTCCTACCCTGGTCTAGGTGTACTCAGAAGTGTTTCAACGCAATTTTGAGGCAACTAGCAAATTGAATGCTGTTTGAAGAGAAAAAGACATTTTATGATTTTACCATTAAAAAAAGGGGAAAATATTTGACGACTTTAATATAAAATGGTCTTACCTTTAATTAAGCCTGATTTTTACATTTAAAATGTCACATTGTAGCATTTATTACCTGTCTAGGAGCAGAGAAGCATTATCTTAGTATATAAAAAATAATTTAATGTATATTTGGTGTGGTGAAAGCAATATACATATGATAATTTGCTAACAAGCAATAGCAGATGGCACTAAAATGAGCTATTTTGCCGAAAAAGGGTGCTGTTTGATATACTCACCCAAACTTAAGTGGGGGTGCAAATGGATAAACATGAAAGGAATGAGTAAAATATTTTGCATAAATTTGAAAGGTTATTGAAAGTTTGCCTGAAATTATATGTTTTACCACCAACACCATGCACAACTGGTAAAATGTCTGGTTGATGCAGGGATTTGGAAAAATTTACCTCAAAAATGACAAAGAAATGCAAACTTTAGTCTGGTTCTTGTAGAAGCAAATTGTGATGAAGGTTTTGGTTCTGTCATGTAACTAAAGCAACTGGTGTATATTGTGATGTTTTATTTTTTTCATCAGATGTTGGCCTTACCAAGCAAGGGCCTGGAACACCCTTCACAGGCTGATACCCCTATTGTTGGGCATTTTGAGGGGCCCTGGCAAATTTACATACTCTGACAATATGTGAGATGTTTCCACAGCTAAAAAAGATAGAATTACAATATGAGCAATTTGGGCCAAAATGCATACTTCCACACCAATTGCAAGGATTGGGAGGCTGTTCCTGTGCCTGGTCTTTATCAGCTTGTTCTTGTGTTTGGCCAACATGCTTGATGGCCAGCAAAGCCATGGCCAAATCCACAGCCATGGCCTCTGGTGCCAGGAAACTGATGTACACTGACAACATTGACTGCGGTGAGTGTGATAGTTAGCTGTGCTGATTTTGTACCCAGAACCTGGATGCCTGCCAATACTGTGGCATCTTTGGTGGGTTTGGGGATTGGTGTAACATCCCCAGTTTTTGGCATATGCTTTGAGAAAAGTCAAGCCTTTGGGATTATGTTGGAGTACAAATGGCAACAAAGTATGAGTTAGACCATGAAGTATGGCATGTAGGGCCTGTGCCTCTGGCAGGCTGAGAAGTGTGGCTCTTCTATGCATGTCAGCTATATAGTCTAGCACCTCCTGTCCAGGTTCCTGCATACTTTGGAAAAGGTCTGCCACCTGCTGGTATGAAGTGTGTATGTGAGAGCCATATCTGTCTACAAATGCACTCTTTAAGTGTTCCATAGTATCTTTTCAGATGGGTGAAAGTTCTCTATCCTATTACAAGTCCCTTCCCTGAGTAGAAGAGGGAAACTACCTGCTTGCTGGGCATTATTTTTTATATTTAGCTTATGTTTCACATAGTGACATAGCGCAGCTGCCATCCCCATCAGTTGTTTGCATAAAGGGCTGGGGGATTAAAAGTAATTTTGACATGTCGTATGTTGCTGATGGTACTGAATGTTCTGCCAATTCTAAATCTGTTGTTGGATGGGAGGGTTGTGGTAGGCAGGCTCATCTATTTGCTCCTTCTTGTGCAGCTCACTATTGAGAGGTCCCATTGCCTGGGTCATTACGGAGAGCAGAAATTTTACCAGCAACAAGTGCTCGCCCTATGCATTCCATACAATAAAATTTGTGCAAATTGGCTTTAAGGTCAGTAGGTTGCTGTAAAAGGTCTTTAGGACAGAACTCACAATAAAGGTGCCCTGGTGCAATACAGCGTGGTGAGAAAAATAATTTGCTTTCCCATCATCATGGTATAGCTCACCCTGAGGGATATTTTTGTATAACCTTTGTCTATTAAATTTTTAATTTACTGTCACACACTGCTCACACAGAATATTATCTCTATGCAACCTCTTGCTCAAAGATTTTAGTCTACTTTCAGCCATTGGTTTATTGTTGGGAAGATTTGAGGATTTGTGTTTCAACAGAAAGAGCAGTACATTGTGTCCATGTACCCTGCTAATGTTTTCATCCCACATAGCCAGTACCCTACTATCTTAGACTGACATGCCCAACTTGTCTGTGTGAAGCGTTTTCCCAGCCTCGATCTCCTCAAAACCTCTGCACTTGGGTTTTCAAATATGACACTTGTGTAAAATAGGCAAGGGCAAACACAGAGAGTTCAAGAACGGCCTAAAAGAGGGCACTGCAGGCAGTGGAGGGCTAGGTTTGTGTATTCCCATTACTTTACATTGTAGTTTGTAACTTAATAACTTGAAAACTACTGCACATAGAAACACCAAATTTCAGACAATAAATCAATTATATGTATAACTACATACCTCATAAAAAAAACTTATAACCACAGCTACTAAACTGACTGGTTTATTCCATGTTGCTTTAACATACAAACTAATGAGAATACACAGCCCTCCAAATGTTTGTGTATTCAGTTGTGTATTGTGGTGAATCCACACCTAAGGTAATTCTGACCTTTCTTATTACTTGGTTCCACTCTGTCACCTGTATCAATAGTGTTACAGGTTCCAACAGGACCATGCATATCCCACCCAAGCATATGTTTTGCCACAGATACACCCTCAGCAACTCATCCAGACCTTTGCCTATATTTTAATCTGTGAAACCTTCACACTAATTACTTTTTTATCATCACATTTACTTGATGTCAAAGATGTTACAGAGAGTTTGTTTTGTCTACCCTTCATACCAACCTGCTTTGCACGCTCTGCAGAGCAGAAGACACTAGTGGAGCCGCTACCTAGTAATGTGATAACACTACGTCTAAAACCCATGGTTTTGACCTTGACCAGTATTATAGACAGTGCCACCCTGGTTGCTCCAGCCCATATTACATTACATCCTTCTCCACATGGGAGTAACCTTTGTGTATATCCTTTTTGTGGCCACGGCGCTCTTCTGGTCCCTTTTGAACTGGGGCCTTGGGTTTCTTGCTTATGTGTAACCATTTCCAGTGTTTCTCCCTAACACCAGGAAGAGTACAAAAATGCTGCTCCTTGCATTAATCAGCCCTGTGTCCAGGAAAAAATCATTGTCACATAACCTTAACTTCTTGACAACTTTATCCTGTCTGCAGGCTTCAAATCTTTGAATATTTCATAATTATGCAAAGAAAGTCCCCTTTACATACAACATATATTCTTGTACCGTTTGTACCACTTGAACCAGTACCTTCACTCTGCATCTTTTCTGTTTTATGATCACTTTTAATATCATCTTATACACTGTAATTTGCCTTAACCTTGGTTGTGGGATTTGGGATATGTGCCATCTTCCTGTGTACATCTAACACCTTGCCATATACAGGATCATTTGCTTTGTCTTCAGCTGAATTTACAAACTGCACTAGGTCATCAAATTCCAGAACCCCTACATTTCTCTTTCCAACTTCCCAGACCTGCTTCATCCATCTATTTTGCAAATAGATGGGGAGTTTCTCAACAATGCAAACAAGATTTGTTTTATTGTTCATTTCATTTGACATTTTCATAGCATACAATATGTCACCACAGCTTCACAAATGATCAGCAAAATCTTGCAGCTCAGACCTATCACTGGCTATTATACACTGGCAGTGTGTAATGTTTTGGACCTAAGCTTCAGTAATATTAAAAGCCTTGCCAAATCTTTCTATCAGCAGCTGTTTGGCTCTGGCACAACCCTGGCTGGACTGCATAACAGCAAAGGCTTCTATCACTTTGTATGCTTTGTGCTATTATTCACCAAGTCTCTTCACAGCATTTTGCAAACCTCTGGATAAAAGCCAGTATTGCAATGGACTGCCATAAAAGGTTTGGAGTTTAACTATTAGAAAGCAGATAATATTAATTGAAAGCCTGTATTGCTGTTGTTCATGGCCTGCCTTTGTAGTTTCTACAAGGGCAACACTATTTTCAGCTGTAGGTTTGAAAGCAGGCATATTTATATTGAGGCCGGCCACAGGTCTCATGTCAGCAAATAGGCCATGAGGCAGCTGTTGCAGCAGCTGCTACTTTGCCGTTACAGTTTACCTGCTGTGCACACTAATTTGGCTCCCCAGAGTCATTTCCTGATAAATCTGATCTTCGGTTTCTGCACTTGCAAGATTCACTATCAAATCTGCTGCTGTCTTTTGGTATTTTAAGTTCATTGTGTGGGGGCATATGGAGTCCCGTGGGCTTTTGATGAAGATTTTATAAAACCTCCTCAGAAATGTTAAATATATCTGAAATAACAGAAAAAAACAAATGTTGGCACTATGCCAACCTGTCAGATTCAAAATGGCCGCCATTTTTCTAAATGGCTTCCAAATTTCTAATTTTTGTCCTATTACAGGTCCCTTAAAGGTCCTTGAAGTATAAAGCATCTTATTTTCGTATTTATTATCGTAACTCCTGGCTATATAGTTGGATTTTTATCTTCAAATTGAATCTTAGTCAATTTAGGCACATATTTGTCTGAAAAGAATCAAATCTTTGGATCAATAGAATGTGAACCGGACCGAGATAAATGACTTTATTTTGAAACAATATTATGACACCAGTATATCACTACAATAAAGGGCATCATCACCTCACTTACCAAGTTCATACCTATGTGACTGGGGGGACCTATTTAAAATTATTGTCATTCTCACCTTCATCATTGTCACTCTCATATTGTGCGTTTACATTGGAACAGTATTATGAAACAAGTGTATTGCTACAATAAATGGCGTCATGACCTCCTTTATATAGTTCATATTTGTATGATTAGGATAATTATTTTAACTATCATCATTCTCATCGTCATCATTGTCGCTCTAATATTGTGAGTTAACATTGAAACAATATTATGTATGACACATTAAAGTATATTGCTACGATAAATGACATCATCACCTCCATTTCCCAGTTCATATTTGTATGATAAGGATTATTAATATAACTATCATCGTTCTCATCTTCATCATTGTCACACTCATATTGTGAGTAAACTTTGAAACAATATTATGACACATTAAAGTGTATTGCTACATTAAATGACATGGTCATATCCATTACCAAGTTCATACTTGTGTGATTAAGATAGCTATCTTAACTATCATCGTTCTCATCTTGGTTTAAACGTATTTTATTTTTCAAATGGATACAATAGATGGAGCTAGATTTTCATTTAGGGATTGGAAGCCCTATATAAATCCCTCTCGCTCTGAAGAGACGACGTGCACACAGGACAAAACTAAACGCACAGGGGACACCTGGTCCGTCAGGTCCTCGAATTTGGTATACCTGACTGGCTATGCGTCGCACATGATCAAGAAGGACAATCACATTAGACGAAGGCCAGATAGAGGGGCATCTAATTAAAATAATAACCGCACCTTTTTGTTTTACACCTTACAATATTTGTAGATAATTGCGATGATTCAGATTTATCCCATACCTACTGGAGAAAATCGTGCTGTCGTTTTAATATAGTCTAGGACTGCTGAGAATATTTGAATATTTTCATCTATGGTACAACCATCAAATCCATATAATACAGTTTTAAGGGTGAAGGGGGCATATCTTAAGATTATCGAATGTAAGATGGATCGTGCAGTTACATACAATCGGCACTCAAAGAAAAAGTGCAAAGTGTCTTCAATGGGAGCACCACATCTAATATATTAATATATATAAAGAACGATGATAGTTATATTAGTAATCCTAATCATACAAATATGAACTGGGAATATTAATATTATATATATATATATATATATATATATATATAATATATAATATAATATTAATATATAAGTCAATGGGGATTACAATGGAAATTCACAGTCTGTGCATGTAAGGTCAGTGAGGCACAGGACTCTCAGAGTCCTCTTGTTTTAGGTCAGGATTTAGTGAGTTTTGCCAAGGTCAAGGCCTTGGACTTACAGATCTTTTTATCTGATTGAATGGATCAACTGACACAAAGGCTTTAATTTTGATACGGGTAGCTGGTAGGCTCTTAAGAGGTATAAAATACTAGCAGGAAAGTACATTATTGAGTTTCCTTTGGTGTTGTTTGTTTTGACGTTGGGTGCCTTTGAAAGGTCAAGCTGATGTATTGGCTGACATCTTCGTAATAGCGGGTCCTGTTACTTTTTTGTTCAAAAATGATTACTCCGGAACGGTGTGAGTGAAGACTTTGATATGACAAAAAGTGATGATGGTCTAACAGAAAAAGTAACGTTGATATTATTCCGAAAATGACAGGGGCACTTCAGTTTGTGCAGCCAAAGTCAGCTGAGCACCGGATTGTCATAATCCTCTTGTCTTGTGCATAGGAGTATTTATGACTACACACATGTGACACCGCTTTACAAACTACTGTGTGATTTGCCGAAGGAACCCTATCTCGACAAATATGCTTTCGGGATCATATGTCATTACATAAATATTCCCTCGAGACTCCCAGACAAAGATTGGTGATAAGAAAAAATGAGGCTTCCGTTGCAATGCTAATCAAACCTTTACTGTAAACATTGATGGTTATTATACCTCAAATTTCTTAATCTACTTCATTTTTTAAACATTTAGGTAGCTCGTTTTGCACCAGACATACCAGGCTCATGCATGTGTCTCAAATCTCCAGTTTTCCCTTCAGCGCATCAAACTGAGGAAAAGTGGGTTGTCACCTGAGTGTTTTGGTCATATTATTTTGGAATAATGCTAGGGTTATCCGATACTGGTATCGGGTATCCGGGGGTATCGGGGTTTTTTTTTTGGCAGATCTGGTATCTGATTGGGTATTGGATTGAAAAGTCACCCGATACTGGCAAAAAAAAAGTTTAAAACTTTCAAGTCGAATTGATAATGAAGGGGAAAAAATTTCAAATCAAATTTACATTCCTTAATGTATTCAATCTGAATACAGTTCCATTTATTCTATCCATTTTGGAATATATTCCGATGATACAATTATGTACATGTATACCGAGGACTGGTAATAAATAAGCACGAGCTCACTAATTTAGTTTTGTATATTTATTTTATTTACAAGTATTTTGAATATGAGCATTGGGTATCGGTTGAAATACTAGTATAGGACAATCCCTTTTTAATGCAACACAAAAAAAATATTGATTAATTAGTAAACTATTAGCTTATTCTCCAAGCTCTTGAACTTAAAATAGTAAGCTTTAGGTTGGCTTTTTAGTACATTTCAGTGTTCCCTGCACAGCCTTTTGGACACACTGGACCCACCAACCACATGGAGCATGATAAGTGACATACGGAGAGCCATTTTTAGTGTTAACATGGATGCTCTCCTTTTGTATGTGAACGTGTTATACTGTAGTTTTTAATACGTACAGAATCATTAGGTGATTTGCACAATGGTTCTGAATGGACAACACAAGATCCCACACCACCACAATGTAAACCATAACAATGACACTTTGAAAAACATAGACATCGAGCATTGAACTAAGAAACAGAAGGTGGAATTTTGTACCCTGCCATATAGGGGTAAGTTTTCACACAATGAGAACTCAGGATAAGAATATGAAAAGACTAGATAATGCAGGCGTAACATCCGTCAAACATTACATGATCAGGATTGCACTAAAATTATACTATGTAGACTAATTTGAAGGTGACAAAACATATCGTATGCGTTAACCTTGCCAGGCCAGTCATTATGCCCACTAGTCACACTCTCGTCGTATTTTGATGGAATCCTGCCCTTTCAGTCAATGCTTACAATTTAATGTGACACCAAGATAAAACACGTAGCCATCAAAACACATTGCCAGAATGGTTGTGCTGTACCCAGATCCAAAACAACACCACCACCACCCCAAGCAACGCTGGGTGTTTGAGGAATTGTATCCAATATTATGCTGCGGGAATCCAAACAGTGTAATGCGCCTGTGGCGGTGAGATCCCTGCCTAGATGGATAGGCAGCATTTGAACCAATCCTGCTTATAATAGGCATTACGGTCAGTTTCTTGGAGGCTGACAGTCCTTATGAGTAGGGATGTGATGGGCACATGGGGATGACTTGCATAGTGGCTGATCCAGCAAATAATTCCCTGTATAGTAAAACTAGAGTAAAAGTACAGTTGAATTCTGGTCGATACTACGTTTGCGTTGCGAGAACGTAATTTTAACACCCTTTAGGTCAAAACTTTGAGCTCCAAAAAAACGATATTTGAGATATAACTGAATTTGTCATTCGAATCAAAACTTACTACATTTGAAACGTACTTCAGCGTTCTCGTCGCTATCGTCATTTTTACTTTTATTATTTATAACCAAAGATACTATTTACCCAGTTCGAAGAATCTTTGAACGTGAAGTGATAGCAAAGAAATACCTTGCTATGACGAAAAAAAAGATAAGTTTTAAAAACATGCTTAATGAGAATGTTATTTATCAAAAGCCCATAATTACAAATTGCATTTCCAGTTGTAAATTGGCTTATGTGAATTTCATAGCGTGCCAGTTTGGGAGGGAAATTTGCCATGTATGAGTCGTTAACCCTTACTGGATTGTCTGTTTATGTTATCTATGACCTAGAGAGGTGATAAAACATCAAACATGTACCGAATACGGTTCCCCTGACATCATTTTCTGCCTGGTAATTGTAGTTAACCACGCTACTTTTTATTTTATTGATATCGGTTGTCATTGTTTGCCCCGAACATAAATGGAACGGTAATAATTTGGAGAAAATAAAGACGTACGTCGCGCTTTCTATGTGGCCCGTAAGTAATAGAGATATGGATTACTATATTCCGCAGTAACACACAATATAACGCATATTTTACTGTCGTACATTTTGCAATTAACCTAATGGCCTCTCTCGTCTAAAACTAAAACCATAACATTAATAATAAATTGTTGGGGGAAATGATCATCCATTCCAATAAGGAATATCTCTATAGACTAGTTTATTTGATTTGTTTTATTATTGATGTTACCCATTTACATTTACTTTACACGGAAATGGTTTCACTGACAAAGCTGCGCACGGGCTGTTTGCATACCAAAGCACACAGCTCTCTACAGCTTTACAGTTACCATGCAATTCACTTTTGGTATTTGTTAAGTATCAAATGTCCTTTTTCTCTTCCGCGTGTGCATGGGATGGTGACTGCAACAGGATATGGAATCATGTTTCACCCTAAAGGAAAAAGTTAGTAAAAACATGTATGCTAAAACCTGCCGAAGTGAAAGAGTAATTGCGTGTAATGTACAAGACACAAGAGTCACATTGTGCAATATTCCAGATTATTATTACTATTATTATTATTATCATTATTATTATTATTATTATTATTATTATTATTATTATTATTATTATTATTATTATTATAAATTATTATTATTATTATTATTATTATTATTATTATTATTATTATTATTATTATTATTATTTATTATTATTATTATTATTATTATTATTATTATTATTATTATTATTATTATTATTATTATTATCTATTTGTTTATTGATGGGAAAATAAAATGTGGCAATTCAAATATTTAGTACCAATATAAAGTTCACGCATTTATATGTAAATATGGCACTTGCGTGGCATGGCTTTACAGGTCTTGCGCTCTCAGTAGGGCTTCCATGCAATTACATGTATATTCATAATGTACTATCTTTGCAAAATAGCCATGTTATCAAAAAATGTCGAATTCGAGAAAACGAAAATACCTTAAGAGCAAGTCTATTTTCAGAGCAACTTATCTTCACAATCTGCATGTGCTGTTTATACAAACAAGTCTCTCAAATTTTTTTTTTAAATATTCATATTTACTTATCTTAACTCTAAAATACACTGAAATCAACCGGTATCGAGTTATTAATCATTTGATGTTCTATTCAATGTAAATTATATGGCAGATTGGTTACCGTAACACATTAAAATCATAATTAGTCTGCAAATAGGTGCTGCGTAAGAAACAATCAGTCTGTACATAATACTTTGATTGCGTCAAATGTTTTAATGTGTCATTGTAGCTTTTCAAATTAAGCAACGAATACCATGCTGAAAGTACAGTACTATATTTAATACACCTGATTTAAAGGTGTTTTATTTCAACAGAAAAAGGAGTGGAGAACAAGCAAAGCCTATTATTATAAACTTGACACAAACGAAATCCAATGTCGACATAACCGATGTCTTCCATTCTGTCAGCTCAGGTTAGGGTCACCTGTGACACCATTCAACGCAAATCTCTTGATTTTGAGTCGTAAAAATTTCCATGTATATTTGTGACAGTGTGCAGTGACAAACTAACTAAAATACAATGGCCTACAGCGTGAAATATGAGAACCCAAAAGATTCCTGTCCGTCAGGGGCATTTTAATACTATTATAGATTAAGTGCCTTGTATGGTATTTGGATTTTCTATAACGTGATGATCATTCATCAGGGATTGTCACTCACAAAATGCACATGCCTGCAGAACTATGACTGTTTGAGAAACTGCCATATATATTCCCTTTGTTTTTCACCGGAAATGATTGTCCGTTTAAAATACATAATTGGCTTTCGTGTATTCAGTTAATAATAAAATGTTTAACAGTCGGAGATCATCAAATTTCAAAAGTGGAAAATGTTTGATCATCATTTTCCGCAGTAGAATACAAATTAATTGATCACATTTTCAGAGAAAATGGGATATTGCTGCTGTACGCCAGTAAATCGTATTATCTTATGATATATGTGTAGATCGGTACGCAAGTTCGACGTATTGCATTATTATTTTGTGAAGGCAATGTTTCCTCTCCCGAATCTAGACCTCATTATGTATCTCCTCTGCATGTATCACCATGGAACCTTATGTAGCTTTATATTTAGTGTTTATGACAATTTATTTGGATAAGATTACTGTTTTTTATGTGCGTTTTCATTGCGAATTAACAATGACGTGCTACAAATAATCGTTGGCATCGTGCTTTCATTGGGAAAAAACGAAACACTTTCAAATTAGGACCCAAAAGCTTCATTTTTTTCGAACAGTATCATTTTATCATTGTTTTTATTTTTAGATGTTTTTATATTTTTGCATACTTTGATGGTGTTATCCTGCTTGTCTGTATTTTGTCAGTCATTGTGGTATCGACAACCCAGCTGATGACATGAACACTTTTTGGACACAAAACACACATACACAAGCACACACACACACACACACACACACACACACACTCACACACACAGACACATACATATATATATATATAAATATATATATATGTGTGTATGTATGTATGTATGTATGTATGTATATATACATATACATATACATATACATATACATACATATGTATCGGTTTTTCCCTATTCCATAACGCTTCACAGGCAACCAAATGTTAGAATGGTCCATACAGTAACATCCCGATGTCGATTTGGTATCACCATGCACGATGCCTACTTTCGTAAATTAAAAAGCAGTCGCGCACCTGTGAAGACTCTTTAGATTCCCCCAACAGAAAACTCACAATGTCAAACAAAATTATGGTTGTGAGCGAGCACAGCACAAAGTCATGTCAGGCTTTAAAAGCCCTAAACTTATTATTTTTAAGACGAAGCGAGCCTGTCAAATTCTAATAATGTCTCCGTTACTATGTTACTATAAAATTCAATTTTTGTTGCTCTCGGGTTTTTTTTTTACGACACATCTGGATTTTCATGGAAGGTTCAGTTCTCGTGATAAAATTGTTTCGTAGACGCAAAAAAGCCCAGAGAGAGTCTTACATAAGGGTAGCAACAATCTCAGATCTTGATTATTTTATCGAATAGGACTATGCACGCATTCTCCAATATTAGAAATAAAAACGGACTTTGCATGCTATGTGTTATTTTAAAGCATTGGCTCCGTTTGTGCTAAAACTAAAAATGACCTGGTTCAGCCAATCTTCGCTCACTTTGCATGCGTTTTAGTTTTAGATGACATTTATTTTACCCACGTCAAGCGTACAACCATATATGCTATGTGTTATTTGAAAGCATTGGCTCGGTCTGTACTCGTGTAATCAAAAATGGCCTTGTTCAGTCAATCGTCGCTAACTTCGCTCGTGTTTTAGCTTATGGTGACATTCATTTTACCCTCATCAAGCTTAAAACCATCTTAAGACGTCAGCGAAGACTCGCGCACAAATTACGCTGTGCATGCCAGAATCAACAGGCGGCCATTCCTCGCGATGACACAATAGAGGGCTTTGCATACAAGCTTCCCATTCACCCGTGGTACAGGTGATTAAATGCCAGAGAGAGGATGTTTGCAGGAAAGGTAATGGTTTTCCTTGGACACATTTTCCTGAATATTCAAACTATTCATGAAACGAACTGCCACTCCAACATCAGCAAGGCTTATCAAGATTTTTTTTTCATTCTTCTTCGGCTTCTTTTGTATTGCCCTCCAAGCCATGCTTCCACAAGAACAGCTGCAGCATAACGTGGAAATATATGACTGTGAGAACCGTCCATGCTCTGCTGACCCAAGTGTTTAATGTATTCCAACTTAGGCAGGTAACTAAATGTCTTTTTAGTTTAAACCGCTATCATTATCATTGTCATTTTGGAACCTGGAGATATAGTATATAGAGTATAAAATATAGTAGCTTCAATAATCTCACAATTTTAGGACTTTCCCCCACAGGAGGACCGCTTTGCACGGTGATTTTCTCGCCTCCAATGCCTAGAGAAAGCTCCTGGAGTAAGGCAACATGATGGTATAGTTTTAACATATTAGGCACTTGCCACAGAGCAAGGTTTACATTGTAAAATAAATTAAATATCTCAGCTAAACAGGTTGAGCTCAAATGGGCTCCAAACAATTAAACATAAAATGTTGAATTTATAACAATTACATGTTACGAGTATTTTATGGCAGTAAAACCTTACCGAATCAGTGAAGTGTTTGCCATAACTGAAACAATTGCGTTTTGCCCTTCGAACACCACACTTGTATGGATCGTTATATCCCACAGAGCCATATACTGTGGCATCATGAGCACATACTGCCAAAATGTACTCAGTTTAAAGGTTTTACAAACTACTCTGGTGATTAACCCCACAGGTGTCAGGAGCCAATTGACACCTATGAATTTGTGGCGGTGAATACACAGAGACTGTATGAGGGTCTCATTGTGCCTGTAAAAAGTTTCTAACATCTTCAAGTTTAAAAAGCCTGTAATATTACCAATATCGACAGGCAAAATAATAAAAACCAGTCTATAATTTATATTAATGTTGCTATAAGTGGCCTCAAATTTACATTGAAGATTAATACTTTTAGCATGCATTACCCTATGCCCACAAGTGGCCAGCCCCGCAATGTCCTCTCCATTCAGCCAGAGGTGAAAAAATTCTTTGCTTCGCTTGTTCTGTGGAAGGAGTCAATAACAAGCATAGAATACATTGTCGGGGCCAAATAGACATAGTTTGACTTTATCATTATGCAAATTTGCAAATATAAAGAGAACGTTGTTCCCCTGAAGGATGCCAATGACTCGTACCAAAAGTGTTTCTTATTGTGCTGCGTGGTACGGGCTCTGCAAATGGTAAAGTATTATAATTTCTGATTAATATTTTAACCACAACTGCACGTCTGGGTTAAAACCAGCTGGAGAAAGAGCATAAAAGAATGAGCCAAGCTGATACCTCAGAGCAGGTAGCCACTGGCAGAATGTGAATTGTCGCATTAGATATTCAAGATCACATGGCAATAACTTTTTCGAGATGTTTTAATTTCTTTGAAAATATAGGAAACCCAGTGGTTCTAAATACGTAATAGTCCATTTTCGATCTTGATAATTTGCAAAAATCAAAGGTTCACAGGTAGGCTTAAAAATGTACTATGCTTCGGCATATTGCACACAATTTTTAAACATACATTTAGATTTCACATGTATCTTGATATTTTGTTTGCAGACCAAGAGCCTGGAACTCCCACAGGTGAAGATTTGAATAACGTATTTTCTAAGTTGCCGCCAGGGGACGCTCCTTAATGATACCTTTTTGAGCAGGTTGGTCTTACTGTGGTTGGTTTTAAAGTGACTAATAATTGCATTTTATAAGTTAAAACGTAAGTTTTAGGTCACAAATACCAAAGGTTTTTAAGCACTGCTTGCACTTTTTGGAGGTAAGAAGACAGGCATAAATATGAGCAAAATCTTGGAAAAATGGGTAGATCTTAAAAGAATTCTTACTATGTGTTTAATCTATCCTCTGTGCTGCTTATTCTACCCTTATATATTACAAGCTATACTACCCTCTGTCCTTATGTGAAAGGATCTGCGCTAGGGTGCAACCTTTTGCCCTTATGAATTGCTAAAGGTGTGAAACCTGTCCTTGTGTGATTCTCCCCCTCTATCTACAAAATTTGTCTGGTGTGTTATAAGAGTGACTTGATTAACGGTACTGTCAACCTTTTAAACCTTAGGTTTCATGCTGTAAGAAGATTTTTTTCGTTTAAGAAATTATAAAGCTTTTTTAATATCACAACTTTGAAATGTTTGCTGTCGACCATTGTACAGATCCCAGCCTGTAATTTGTGACTTGGTAGTCTTCACCTTTTCTATACGAGCAAATGACAATAGCTTCTTTCGATTTATCAGGAAAGCATCATTTTCAGAGAGACAGGTTAAAAAGTTGCGGTAAAGGATATGCAATATGAAGAGCAAACAGCCGTAACACTTTTCAAGTAAATCATCCGGACCACTAGACTTTGATATTTCCAATCTGTTAACATATTCAGAACTTCGTCTTCCGACGAATTTAAAATTACCTAGCGCCAAATCTATTATTCACGTAAGTCAAAGACAGGATAAGTGCCAACGTATGTGCTCCATTGCAAACTAAGGTATTTGTAAAACGCTATGGCTTTATCCTCCGGCTCCAATAGCAATCTGGCATTGTCAGACAGTGGGTGCCTTTATTGTAAAAACCGTCCAAAAGCACTTTTTTACAACAGCAAAATAACGAATATTGTTGTCAGGAACATAGTATAGTAAACAGCATGGCAACCTCGATGGCTCACATTCAAGACAAGCTCATCTGAAAACAACTAACCAGATAATCCTACGTTCAAGAGCGGCTAGCTGCCTGATGCAAAATGCCTGAACTCTGTGAAGACCACCCTCCAATTATTTCTTCGGCAATGAGTACTGCTTCACCGTGCAACACGAATTCGCATAATTGCAGGGAAATTTCATCTGTCATAACAAATGCTTCTCCGGTGATCTGGAGATTTGAAAAGGATGTGCCTTTGGAAAAGGCTTAATCTGACAGGCCATGTGAGGCTTGATGGCACGGGGCCCTTGATTGTGAAACATAAAAAAACAGAGTGAAATTACCCCCACAGCATTGCACAAAAAATACCGAACAACAATGTCCGAAACACCAGTGCCTTCTGTAAAGCGATCAAGATGCTCATGGAAAAATTCAGAATATTGGACGGATCTACATCCCCCCCCCCCAAAAAAAAGTAGTCATTGAACAAATACATTACAATATTTTAGAATTCAATGTCCCTCCAAAATGAAACCGCTCTGTTGATTTCAATGAACCAGGAGGTGACTACACGAACCTTCGTACAAATAAGTCAACCATGTAACCATATGTTTATGCTTTTGGCCTTCATCGATGCATTTAAGCAAAATATGAGTGCAAATTTGTTTTTGCCTATTTTGGGTTCTACGTATATGTCCGGAGATATTTTTGCGACTAGATAACTTTGATGTAACCTTTCATAACTTACTGACAGTAGACTTGCGGTCGCTTGCCAAAAATATACTCTAATATTTCTGCCATGCTGGGCGTTTTATATAGCCTTACCAAAATGCATCAAGTCGATGCAAATGGCTATTGCAATATGTAAATCAGTGTAACTTCACAGGTTCCCTGTGAAGCGGGTTTGTCGTTGCCCATAGATACCAAAAATAAAATAGAAAAAATAAATAAATAAATTTGGCTGTCTCTAAAAACGGCAACGTTTCGAGGTAAACAGATATAGTTTTAAAAAAAATGTTCTTCCACAAAAACAATAATTTCAAGCTCAAGCCACACTCTTGCTTTTAAATTATTGTTCTCAACTTGGTTGTGTTTAATATTCGTCATAAACAGACCACGTAGGCGTATCTAAAACTTATAGAAATGGTTTAGCTCTCTTTTTTCGGTTTCTCTAAGATAATATTTACAATGGAAGGAGCCAACACGGCCTGAAACATGAATACTGCTTTTGGTAATATAATCAGATTCAGCCTTTTTTCTGCTCCTAGCATTCTTTCTTGAGAAGTTCAATTATGGATTTTTTTTTATTAACAAATGTAAAGTGAAATTGTATAATTTATATAATCTTTCAATTCGTTACCATTCGGTTATAATCGATATAATTTTGTGCGTTCCGGTGAATAGTCCGATACACACCTGTGCCCAATACGGGTTGCCTTTTTTTGTCAGGGATTTCTGATTTATATAATGTGGTCTGGTTTGCGGGTTAATAAAAAAAACATGGGCACATAGCTTCTCGGTCGGAAACCAACATAACGATATATTGTTGTATAAAATTATACACGTGCTTGGCCACTGGAATTAATTGAAAATTCGTTCTACTTTTCCACTTAAGAAAGCAAGGAAAGGTTATGTGACAATTTAACGCGTAAAATAACTGCATAAAAGATGAAGCACTAGATTTGAAAGCATCCGGGAATTCATGTTATCGCCAGTGGTCCTGCTGATTGGGAAGCAAATTCCGTTTTCATTATGTCGATTCATTTTTACAGTATGTTCCACTCACAGACATTTTTCTATCTACCTCAGTAGTAGTCACTAAAGGTCGACGTGCACGGCACGTCGACAAAAAAGTGGTATCTACTCTTGCCTGGGAAAACTGTTACAAAACCTAACCCGGCATATTTTCATGCTTTGATATCTTTCTTCAACTCTGTCCCTCAAGACCGGCCGGTGGTCAAATGTCGTCTGCTTCATTGTTTATGACAGTAATGAAACCCTATTTTCAAGGCAAATTGGAAATAAAACCTATCAATATAACCTGGGAGAGGTCAACATTTGGGCATTCAGTGACATACTCGTACGAAAGAATGTTGTTAACTCAGTTTTAATTCAAGGGGAGAGGTTAAATCTAGCTTTTAATGTATAACGGGTGGCGCTCATCACGCATGAAGCTACATGTTTAAATAACTGCCGTAGGACAGTGAAAGCTGGCCATTTGAGATCCTGGTCCATTTCGATGGATTTATGCATTTGTGGCAGTGAAACTAAAAATCAATTACAAAAGAGTGTGTGATTCATGTCTCAGATGGGACTGCCAAATTCTCAAAATTTTATTTGTGGTATGAATTAACAAAAATTTCTGTTTTAGTGGCGTCTCGTGGAATTTATTACCATAAGAGCAGGATGTTGTTGGTATTTCATGGGGTTTGGGCCTTTGGATTTGGACTCAAGTGGACCCACTAATTTAAGAGGTCTTTGATGGGAATTCATACTAATAGTAGTAAACATCTAATTTTAACTTAAATACAATTTAAAAGGTACAGCACGTTTGACATATTATTCGGTTTTAAGGCCAATGGTGTTGGCTTGCAACCTATTTGCAAGGTGCATTGGTTTGGTCGACACTTACATTGATGGTTTGTATGCGGGATGCATGCAGGATGCGAAGCAGATATGCGAGCAGCCTTGGAGTCATTAAGTGACAAGCTGGTTGCAAAGAGTTTCGGACACGTCTTACTAGCAGACTGTCTTTAGATCTGGGCGCCAAAAGATGTGACTCAAGATGTAAGGTTCTTACGCTTTATTAAGCTTTGATCCCATCCTATCTTGAAGTGCTGACAACAACATAAAGACGGGACTGCAGTTTCATGTTAACTACTCGATAATTTTCTCAATTGTTGCACATAATTTAGATACAATAGTCATTAAAGACATAATAATATACAGATCGCATCCTCCCATCATATCCTCGTGTGATTGCATGGAATTTAGCTTAAAAAGAAACTGACAAATTGCGTTTAGCAATTTATTAAGCAGACATAAACCAGAGCGACAAACGTGTAGCTTATGAAAAGTACTATTTGTGCAGTCTCCCCCTCTTTTTTAAGTTAAAACTCGATCTTTTCTTACCTCAAATAGCTGATACAACATATAAGCAAACCTCAGGAAATTGACAATTCCGGAACTACTAGAATTTTGAAATTTCTCACGGGTCTCTGTTGAAACGGATGCACCCACAATATTCAATCGCCGATACACAGTTAAAACAAAGGAGTCAAAGAATGGTGAAGGCAACGTGATCTCCCATGCATTTCTGCACTCTACGAACTGAACGGCACGTTTGTCCTCGTAATTAAATGGACAATCTACGTAAAATTACGGTGAAAACCACGCCATCTCGCTTGCATTTTTGCAGTCTACGAACTGAACGACACGTTTGTCCTCGTAATTAAATAGACAATCTAGCTAACGTTCCCCCTTTTCTGCCATAACACAGATCGCTAGAGAAGACTACATTTGCAATTGCACAAATATTTTAATATACACGCCAGAGATTCTGTACAAAATACATGGTTGGCGTATATTTTGTTTTTATTTGGACACTGGAATGATCTTGGCAGAGTTTTAATATTTATTTTCATCCTAATTAACCCTTACCCCATTGTAAAAGAATGAGATTAAGATTGAGTACCAAGCGACGCCAGGAAAGTTGATTAGCGGCATGTGATCTTGATAGGTCTAATCATCTAATCCTATATGAAATTGTTTTTCATCACCGTTCAATTCGTTCAAAAACGTTGCAATAACATTTGACTGCCAGCTGGTATTAATCGGTTGAAGGGGGAAATGCATTATCATATACTTAGATATCCCAACTTGGCACAAATTTAAAATGTGAATTTAGTACAGCTTTGTTAGATGCACAATGGTCCACAACATTTAGTGAGCAGTGCGGATGGCATGTTTATCCATAGAAGTTTTACAGATATTTAAGTTATAGAGTTTGGAATATCATAAATCAGTAACATTTAAATGGTGCAGATTTGTTTAGTCTTTGTTGAATCTGTGAATATCAATGACACTTGGGATTTCCCTTTGGGCACGTATATCATAATTGTTAAGATGTTTTTAAGTTTTAAGATTTTGAATTCCGCCAATTAGCAACCGTCTTCACAAAACCTAGGTGATCTCACATGTCCCAGCAAAATCTTTCGCAGAATTGTGTCGTACAGAAACAAAGTTTGTTGTCCGTGGAAATAGAAATGGTTAGAAAATACAAATTCATAAACAAGTCACCAGCTGATAATTGTCATATATATATATATATATATATATATATATATATATATATATATATATATATATATATATATATATATATATATATATATATATATACAAATAGGAAGAACATTTTGGTTATAGCAAAATCCATATATAATCATCCAAACATCCAAAAGCGTCAGTTGTCCTTCGAAGCCAAACGCCTCCACGGTCCCTGATTTCCAAACGTGCACAGCCGCACTTGATTACCGTTTCAAGTCCAAGTGAAACCAAAAATATAGTGAGGTAAGCCACAAACTTGGCCTACATTGGTCCAGACTGCCGTATACACAAGCCATCAAGCTATGCGACTCAACACGCACAGACTTCTTTGACAGAGTCTGATATGCTGCAATGGACGGATATTGGTCTTCCCTAATTATAAAAAATAGATAATTGACCCACCCAAAATGCTTGTCAAACAGCGCAGCATTGTGTACTAAGATTCGCGTGTGTCATCTGTTTGACTTGTAATACCTGTTTGCAAGACAAATAACAAGACAATATAAAAACAATTCATACATGCCTTTTTAGTTTACATTATCTGTTTGTAAGTCAAGTTTGAAATCGAAATGAGCAAAAAATACCATTTGAGTCAAGTTCGTAGAATCAAAATGAGTGTTGCATTGGACAAAAGGATCAAGCGTAACAAGCCAAACTGAAACTGGTTGAAGAGCTACTTACTTTTACCAATAATTAAACTGCAGTGGAGAAATGAAGACCCCATGCAGTTACCATCGAAAATTAAGACGAGAGAAAATTATCAATTGAATGATGATCCTTTATAATTGGCAAAAGGAAGATTGACATTTTAAGTACGAGTGTCTTTGTTTCATGGAGGTTCTGAAGAAATGTGTAACATTACAATTTGACGAATGTAGTTTCAAAATTTAAGATGGAAAAATACATCGCATCCGCCTGTGCAGTTATGCCCTTTTTGTGACTTGCTGTACGCTACTGCACCATTGTCCTTATGCGGTTATCATTTATATATATATATATATATATATATATATATATATATATATATATATATATATATATATATATATATATATATAAACATACATGCATATATACACACACACATATATACATACATACATTCGTACGTACGTACATAAATACTTACATGCATAAGAGAGAGAAGTAAATATAAATTAAGACCACATTCCTATACCATGATTAAACGTCAGACAAAAAAGATTGGAATTAACCTGTGCAAAAAATATTTCATGACTTCAGATAAAATTTTCTCAGGGAAAGAACAATCAACTACCACTATACCCATACCAGCATTCGACTGACATAAAAACTCTCGAGGTCAAAAGCTTTTCCCGGAGTCGCTTTTGTATCAAAAAGTGCATGGAGGGCACGTGCTGTCCTGGTCCATAAACCTGGCACTGAAAGAGTTAATGCCATAACCAAAATGGCGCCTATGACCGGGACGATACGTAATGGTATTTCAGTCAGGGTCTTCCCGACCCCGCAGAGGTACACACATTACCGCTGACAACCTCCAGAGGATTGGACTGGTTGGCACATTCAATATCGTCCTTGCAACCGATCGTAGCAGGATAAACAAAGCCATACAGACATCATATAGATCAGCGAGAGGTTCCCATGGCTTCCTGAGTGGGAAATTCTATTTTGCCATGGAATTCTATCGGAAGGTGAGTGCAACAAATATACTATGTACCGGCGGGGGGGGGGGCATACTCAACATCAGGGTGGATGTGTGCTGCGGACATTTTTACACAATGCCCTAACTTAATCCTACATTAGATGTAAAAAGGTACCCTTTCTTAATCCTGTAATGTGTTGACAGGAGTCCAGCATTGGTGCATCCTAATTGTTACCCCTATCCTAATCCAGCTGTGTACATGGGGGGGGGGGGGGGTTAATCCTGGGAGTAATGGAAACAGGGCCTTTACCGCTGCACATACCCAATACAATCATACATTGAAGTACCCCCCCCCCCCCCCCACTATGTGCAAATTCAATTATATCCCCGTTTTGCGCTGATTCGACCAGTCCACAGACCAGAAAAAATTCCAATACTGCATTCACACACACACACACACACACACACAAGTACACAGATACAGATAACTGAACGCGTACCTTGCGATATTTGCTAGCGTGTTGCTTTAAAAAATCCAGACGAAAATACTTGCAGCTCACGGCTTCGGGCAACGCACGCGCACTGCGATTGGTATTTCTCTGTGCCAAGAAATGTAGTGGGACGCAGTGTGGTGACCTATGCTTATTCAGTGTCATTTGAAAAAAAAAATGTTGCATCTCCTTGTTACATTGGTTAGCGGGCTGTGGATCAGACAGATGAAACCTGAAAGCGATGTGCAATGTTGGCAAAACTAGGTTATGTATCGGTCTGTTCGTGCGCAATAATATGTTAAGAATAACTTAGTTTGTACTCACATATTGAACGATCTGGGCGGCATCATGGTATACTGGCGATGTTTAAGAGCGCTATATTTTCTGTGACAATTATATTGTATGTGCATAACGACCTGCAAAAGGAAGCCATACCAATCACTGACCTATGGGAACATTGTAGTTCAAAGCTTACAGAAAGACACATGGTAACTGGCAATGAATAGCGGGTTTTTTTGCTGAAAAAAAATGAAGCAAAATACAATATGAACTAGAAAAGGAGATTTTATTCGCAGCAAATCTGTCTAGGTGCCTTCAAAATAAGTACAGTATGAAATGCTGCACTCTGTCATTGTTCAACATAATTTAAATCTTGTGTATTAGGTTAATTTGCATAAATCAAAATGCTACAGCTTTTGTTCCTGGTTCTTTCAGTGTGGCGATGTCACAAACTGAAATACTGAAGTTAAATATCACCAATATTTCTAATGGTTTTGAAGCTGTTCAACATTTTACTTTCCTGATATGCATAAATTAAAATTGTACAATTTTGGATCATAGCTCATTGGGGCGTGGTTATGGCACAAACCTACAAACTGAAGTTGGAATGGCACCTATATCTATAATATTTTGAAGCTGATCAATATTTAAATCCCGCAAAATCACCTAGTTCGCATAAATTAAAATCCTACAACTTTGGTTCACGGTTCTTTGGACACATCTCTGCAGCAAACCTATAAATTGAAGTTGGAACGTCATCTCTATGTATAATGGCTTTGGAGATTTTCAACTTTTAAATTTGTCAATGCCCCTATTTGGCATAATTTGAAATTCTTCAATTCCATATACTGTCCATTACATTGGCAGGTGTCACAAACCTGTGTATGTACATTGAAATTTCGTGTCTATCTGCAATAGTTTGGAAGATGTGGAGCTTTTAAAATTTTAATTGCCCATAATTTACATCATTTTAAACATCAAGACTATTCCAAATGAGATGCACAATTTCACTGGTTAGGTCAGTCACCATGGCAAGCTTGGTGATTATCAGAATAATAGTGTCTGAGAAAGAAAGAAAGAGAGAGAGAGAGAGAGAGAGAGAGAGAGAGAGAGAGAGAGAGAGAGAAAGAATTCTGGAAAAAATAAAATGTCTGGGTTATATATTATTCATACACGTACAGTGTATACATATTATAATTCAAGGGAATGTGTGTACACGCAATTCAGAACTGTCATTGTTCTTCTATTACATAAACAACCTTTAACAGACACTGTCATGAAAGTACATGTATACATGTACTTATGAGCTCAGACAAGCATTATACTTTCTCAATATTCCTTGTCTTGGTAATGAAGAACAGGATTCGTCTCACTGGTTACAAGAAAATAAAAACATAAAAGTGTCCACTGAGATGACACATATGAACACACTGTTTCAAAATTCACAAAGCTGTGAAAGTCATTGAGGATATGGAAGGCCATACTTGGATTGGTCTAGCCAACTCATCACTGTATTATGGTATGTGAGCTGGAGGTTGACGGCCTGCCTCACAGACAACACTCAGGCTGCCTAATAGTTCACTGGTGTTCCCCCTTGGGACTGATAAGCCCAGCAGACTCATAGCCTCAGGCAAAAGCAGACCAGCTGGTCACCAGTCTTAGTCATGGTGCAATGACTGCTCTGTTCAGTACTAGTGGGAACAATAACCTGCCTGGTACACATAGCAGCATGGAGCAGATCTGTTCTTGCATGAACAAAAAGAGATTCTCTGTAATTTATTGAGAACCTCATTACACAGTTGTTGGGACCCCCCCCCCTCCCGGCCAAATTGCTAGAAGGCCCAAACCTTCCAAACCATACACCTAACATGCATGTGTAGAAGCCTGCCTTTGAGACAGGTTCAAGCTAATTTATTGTGAATGCAAAACGGCCGCCTAGCACAATGGAGGTCTCTACAGCTTGTAACATGTAGCAAGCAGTAGAAGCCCTGAAATGTGTATTGTTGGGAAATTCAGTTAATTTAGCATACATTAAGATTCCCCAACTTTAGTTTGCATGCTACTGGATTTGCCAGATGTCTCAAACCTATATGTTTAAGTTAGAACTTTGTGTCTATCTGCAATAGTTTGGGAGATATGGCGCTTGAAAAATCTTAGTTTCCCCTAATTTGCATAATTTTAACATCATGACTATTCCAAACCAGGTGCTTAATTTCACGGGTAGATCAGTCACCATGGCAAGTTTCGTGGGGTTTTTTTTTGGAAAAATAGGGTCCGAGAAAAACTCCGGACAAATCTGGTCATAAAGAAAGAATGAGACAGAAAGAAGGGAAGAAGAAAGAAAGAAAGAAAGAAAGAAAGAAAGACAGACAGAAAGAAAGAAAGAAAGAAAGAAAGAAAGAAAGAAAGAAAGAAAGAAAGAAAGAAAGACTTCTTAGGAAAGCAAAATGTCTGGGTTGGCACCCAGACATAACAAGCTTCAATAGACCCCAGACCAAGGGTTAGCACCACATTGATATGTCAATTTGACCTTCGGAATACTCTTAACTGGCCCATTGGACCTCTTGAGTACTGTGCAAACTCAAGTTTACGCAGAAACTTGGGCTCTCTTCCTATTATTCATGTTCTCTACAATATGTTATGATGCTCTGTGTTGCATTCACTACTTGATTAGCAGATGAATGAATGATCTTTTTTTTCACCCATAAGACAAATGGTTGAATGCACCAATTTATTTAAACAAAAGAACCATATGTATTTACACACACACACACACACACACATATATATATATATATATATATATATATATATATATATATATATATATATATATATATACATGTGTGTATGTGTAAGAGAGAGAGAAAGAGAGAGAGAGAGAGAGAGAAATGAAGCCTCGCGATTAACGTTGAGAACATTGATTGGCACGCAATAATCTATAGACAACTTTCGAAACATAGAGCCACCTGTCGGTCACACTGCGGTACTAAATGATGGGGGGGGGGGGACGCTTTCACACACGCAGGAAGGTCCTATACAAGTCTATGCCCGTAACCCGAAAATGAGAATGCAGAAAAAAACGTTGAGGCAACTATAAATATGGCTGATACTGCCTTTTTGTTTGAATAGTGACCATGAATATCAATCTATTATATCTATGAACTTACATTGCCTGAAATAAAGTGCAATTAGCAGTAATTTGGTCCTTTTTGGGAGGGGTGTTTGCTTGTTACACGAGCTGGGCTGGTAATGGTACAACACATTGTGAACCGGGTAAAGCTATTATGTATACTTTTGTGTGCTGATTTGTTTGCAGGTTGTGAATGAGATTTTCTTCATGGAAGTATTTCTTCGTGGAAGATTTCGTTTTAAATTTGCGCATTTTCAATGATCCTTTTCATGCAACTGTATACATTGGATTTTATCAAGGAACAAGAAAGTGATATCATTTTAGTCGCCCGGGCCTTCAAAAATGGGGGATGCACGCCCACATAGTGCACACAAGGATGCTACCAAACATGGAAGAAGGCACCATCTGTACTCCTCAGATTTCGAGAGCAATTACGTAAGCCCTGAACATTTTAATGCTGAATATTCCAAATTATTTGGATCTCGTCACCGAGAAGTAAGGAGACCACAGCACAGGACATACGACGATCATAAAGATGTAAATAATTCTATAAAACTGGCATTACGACCTCTTATCATTTCCCTTACGATTGTCGGATCATATCATGAACGCTCCGGTGCCAATTTTCAGTATATCTACAATGTACGCGGCATTAATGACGCTCTTGAGTTTTTTAAACAGCGTACGTATGGTAATGTATTATTCAGAGGATGATGAATTTGGCAGTGCTCTTTTTTCAAAAATTGCTCTCCATGTGTGGTCTACCCAAGCCACCATAGGATTGCTGAATTATTTCTTCCAGGTATCGCCCAGGTTGCCTAAATTTTTCAATGAATGGACAAGT
This sequence comes from Hermodice carunculata, assembly GCA_964020975.1. Taxonomy (NCBI): domain Eukaryota; kingdom Metazoa; phylum Annelida; class Polychaeta; order Eunicida; family Amphinomidae; genus Hermodice; species Hermodice carunculata. The sequence goes on along the minus strand of OZ026616.1, from coordinate 21,407,859 downwards.
TACAAAAAGGACTATGGTGGCTTTCCTGTGAACAAAATGCGAACCTTAACCAAAAGATTTATGATTGGCGTATGGATGTATCATATCTCAGCTGTTACCGTACTTGTTTTGTTGATTATACCCGCGGGAAGACTGGAAAGACTTACTCGACTTCATCTTAGTATTTTACACAAATGTTGTAAAGCCCTGCCGCTCAGTGCACAATACACTGTCATGACTATAATAGGATTGGTAATTTACGCTTGGGCACTTATAGCTGCCTCAGGTTTTGTCACTATGTGCTATTTGTTGCGATGTGAATTCCTCGTACTACATAGAAAACTTGAAGACACTGTCAATTCTAAAAGGTCAAGGTCAGTTGACATTGAAAATATTCGTCAACAACATCAGAAATTATGTAAACTGGTGGCTACTTTAAACGACATATATTCTCTGTACAATTTCCTGCAGATTGCTCTCTATTTACCGGTCACTTGCACCAGTATATACACAATGGTGTTTCCTATCGAACCGAAATCTAATACATTGTTGGAAGTACTGTTAGGAGTCTTCTCAATAGGAACGCTGTTTGCATATTTCATTGCTCTGATGGCTCCAGCAATCTCGCTAACACACGCTGTAAGTGTACTTAATTTTGTTCAACTTCACATCTTGTTCCATTTTAATAGTGTGGCGCACAACCTCACGTCAGTAATCATCATCATCATCATCATCATCATCATCATCATCATCATCATCATCATCATTATTATTATTATTTTTATTATAATTATTAACGAGTGAAACAGAAAATGCGTACACAGATTCACGAACATTTATACTATGCCTCTTTTGTCACTAATAGGGATTTCTTCTGAATTTTTTCCCAAGTTAATTCCCTTGGATGTCTCTTGTATGAGAACTACTTTCTGTGACCAGAATGCTGTACTTCGAATTTTGCCATGGAGAACTAGTGTTCTCTCTGCTCTATTTCAGAAAAATAAATAAATAAACATATCAATGAGGCACCGGCAGGATTCGAACCCGCACTGATTTGAGTCATAGCGACCTCTACACCATTCAGTGACGTGGTCGTTGAGGCACGTTTTGTGTATCCTGTGGTGCTCAGTGGATTGTGCCAAGGCAGACCTGGCACGTGGTTGTGCAGGCAGGTCAAAAAGTAGTTCTATACGGTTTCTTGGATCAAGGTGGTGAAAAGGGTTTCCAACTATGAAATGCAAGTGACAAAAGAGGCATGGTTTAAATTTTATACCATGCCTCCTTTGTTTTCTCAAGGGATATATATGTCACCTGCTTACACATATAGCCCTGCTTGAAATTTCTATGGCTAAATTTCAACACAGGACTGATTTGCTTTAGTGAATACATTTTAAAATGCATTTATATTCATGAAAACAAAGAAGGCATGGTATAAAAAGGATATATCCCTTGTTCTCGTGATTTATCAGGAATCCTGCATTTTTAAATCCCTAAGCTTCGCTCCTGGATTAAAAAAGCAGGATTCCAGATAAATCCCTTGAACTTGGGATGTATCCTCTTCGGAGATACCACTTGTTATTGGGATGTATTCTGAAAGCCTGTATTATAAGTCCCTCTCGCTACGCGGTCGGGATTTATAATGCAGGCTTTCGGAATATATCTCGCTAACGCGTGGTATCGCCTATCCACATGTGGTTAAAAAGGGAGAGTAAAATGCCACAAAGAACACTTTTTCAATGTACATCATATTTTTGATCAATTATGAATGGTGCAGTTTGATCGATACAAGCATGTTCAAAATTATGAAAATGTTGAGCACTTTAATATATACGACGTCTCTTTTTTGTCAGGCAACGAGACCAAAATCCATAGTCTATGAGCTCTGCTCTCGACGAATAGGAGGAGATTTCAAAACGTCTATCAAGGTAACTTTTCGTCATTGAGCTGTACGTCTTAGGTCTAAACATAGTTACAAACTTTAGTGTCGTCTGTAGATTCATGTTTTTATCGATCAATATCCACACTATCTTTTAAAAGAAAACTGGCATCCCAAACTACTGTTCTCAGTTACTACTACTGCGGCAGTCGATCAGGGCAAGTACTGCATGTAAGACTACGCATGGAGTGCAGCAACCTCAACCATCATCTTTTAAAACATAATTTAGTTAGTGATCAGATATGTTCCTGCGGTCTAGGTTCAGAAACAACAAAGCGTTTTCAATTGGATTGTGAAAATTACAAAAATATTCGAGACCGCTTATTTAGAAAGATCCCAGTGGCTTCTAGATCTTGTGTAAAAACTCTACTATGTGGAAATCCCCTTGTCTCTGACACACAAAACGAAGAAATTTTCAGTTTGGTACACGAATTTATATTAACTTCAAAAAGGTTTGACGTGCATGGTAAACATTTCAAATTTTCAACTACAACTTGTGGTGGTATCATTCTAAATTCAATATATACTTAAGTCTTATCAATAATCTTCTTACTTTAAAGCCAAGCCCAAGAGTCAGTGTTTTAATGAGTTTGGTTGGTGTGTGTAAACACACTTAACAGTACTTGGGCAGTCATGTCAGTTTTCATATTGTTATGTTGTTTTGTAACTTTGTATCAAGGAGAGGAGTTGATAGAAACCGCCGGCTTGTTCTCCAACCCTGTTTTTCACGTTAATAACATCACCACTAGTGAATATGTATTGCTGGTTTAACAAATAGTAAAAAGGCAAATCATAGTCAATTTTTCAAACTGAAATATAACTGCAAATAGTCTGTCATTACGTATTGGTGCAAATGTCAAATGAAAAACACCCTGCTGTCCGGTTCTCACTTAAGCGAAGCGAAAAAAAAAATGAATCGTAAATCCCCACAACCTGATATTTGACACGACCAAACACCAATGCTTATAAAATCGCGCTTACCAGAGAAAAGCAAGAATAACTGCAAAGTTTGACGACATACAAATAATAATCTCACTTGACACTGTCCATTTTATTCGTTTTTCTTTGGCTCCAGATTCCTTTCATTTCTTTCTGAATTTAGATCCAAGTCTTTTTGGCACGCCTGACATCAGGACATATAGGCATGACAGCCTGGGACATGATTGACGTCTCAAGAGGCGCACTTTGCACCGTGAGTACAAATTAAACCTGTGAAATCCTTTCTAGCTCAATACGGACGATGGTGCCCGCATGCCAAATATTCCCATCGCTATATCTTGTCAACAGATAATATTTTAAATAAAAATTGTTGATGAGGCTTGCAATGATAGCATGGACCACAGGCTGACATTTTCCTGGGCGCGGGTTGGGTGCCCGACGAGAGTTATGGATTCAGTCTCAGTCAAGCATGAAAAGGTTCGAATAATGCCTACATGTCTTTGCACACATCCCAATTTGAATAGGATTTATACCAATGCTCGGATGGCAGATCCTCATTTTGTAGGACAGAAAGGTATGAGAAATTGTATTTATGCATGTATAGTCGTCCACAAAAGGGAACTGTGTGAGATTACCGCGCCATTTTGTTAGAGCTCGATGTTTTGATAGGCCAAAATCACTATGACGATGAAAAACTTTTCAAAATTTTAGCCACCGAGTAACAGTCAGTAGAGTGTAAAAAATTGTCATTTTTTCACATCTGCTTTATTTTCATTTTTAAATTACACGTATTAGAATAAAAACCACGCCGATATTGTATCAGGCGTGGTAGATGCAGTTCTGGTCACCAGTCATGTTCAACCTGGTGATATGGAGACACAGATTGTGGCATGTCCGGGGAAAAGATTCAAACTGAGGCTCACTTTCCGCATTACCAATCACAGAAAAACAGTTGTGGTGTCTTTGGTTGTATTTTGGAATTTATAATCCGGGGCCTGGAACTGCTCGTCCTTTGTACTTGTGGACATATGCTTATTTATTTTCGTAAAAGTTTCATGCACTGGCCATACCAGTTTTGGTATGCGTCAATCAGTATCCATGATAACCACATTGTTTCATTGGCGTATTATTAATATGCAATTTATGGGTTTCAAAACTATTCCAATCAAAATTTTACACTGCTTTGCGGATAAATTTTTTATATCACTAATATTATTTTTCACTATGGTATGTCGATTATTTATACAAAGACCACATGGATTATCAAACATAAAATTGTTAGGCTATTTAGGGTATTCTAAGCTGTTAGTAATTTTGGGGCCAGTGTGGGGTCACTGGAGGTTGTTTGGGTATAGGTTTTTGCCTACACATGGTTTGCTTCAAATTGTCTACTCTTTAACTCCTTTAATGTAATGTGCGACTAAAGTCGAACTACTTTAATAAGCTGCTGTGACCTATAATAAGAATGCTGCATTCATGTTCTTTGTACTAAAGACCTTTCATTCGAGTACCAGCGTGTCTGAATTAAAAAAAAATCCAGGTGAACAGCTTTCTCCAGGACGGAGAAAAGTTGTTTACTAAGTGTAACATGTGGCACTGAAAGAGTTAAATAATGAACGTCACTCGCTTACACAAAGCGATTTGCAGTTCGGACAAAACACTGGTGGTAAAATTGATTGAAATCAACATAATTGCGCATTTCAGCCAGTCTAATTGATGGCTTTTTTTTGTTTTGTTTTTTGTTTTTTGTTGTCTTTTTGTACCGAGGTACAATGTCCTACAAAACATCTATTGTCTTCCAAATGGTACAACTGCTATGCCCCTTCAGTCATCAACATTACAATTGAATCAGCTTTAGCAAACTCAAAGAAAATGACACTGGGATAAAATAAACTTCCTATTTCATGGGAAATAGCCCGGGCCGGCTGGGAACACTTGCTTTCGATGCCAAATACATGCAGTATTTCCATACTCGAATGTCTATTTCCATCTACTCAATGCGAGCCTAGATGAAATAAGAAATGATGCTCGGTGAGTCGGGGAAAAGAAATATAGATGTTGTGGAGGGATGTCGATATAACAGACGTAACTGAAGTGCTATACAAGAATCATAATGTAGAGTCAGACTCCGAACATTTTTAGTCGACAAGATATAAAGTTAGTATAACAGTATGTAAGAAAACAAATGCAAATAAACATGACATTTATAGATGTATAGAGCTGTCGCACACTGACCTGAGGTAATGATTAAAGTTCTGCCCGCTGCCGTTGAGGCTATCTATGTCGGTAAGGCTTTATGAACGGCTTAATAATTAATAAAGGGGCAGTTCATAATTGTCAATATTTTCATCTATGTCCAAAATGACCATAAAGTTCCCCTCCCCCGTTTATGGGCATCATCGACATTTTTTCCGGACTGGTTGCAAATACAGACACTCAAACTCATATAATATGACCCAAATACTTAGACAAGGAGTGAACACAATTTTCCTTGTCAAAGCTTAATAAAGTAAATTTATTGTTGTATACATATATAGCAAATAAAGGGGACAAACAAAATAGAAAACTTAACTTTGATGGTCATTTATTATTTTAAAAAGATATCGGTATTCTACCAACTCTCCTGCTTTGATTGTTAGCAACAACTATTAGTAGTAGTAGTAGTAGTAGTAGTAGTAGTAGTAATAATAATATATGTATATAGTAGTAGTAGTAGTAATAATATATATAGATAGATAGATAGATAGATAGATAGATAGATAGATAGATAGATAGATAGATAGATAGATAATATTAATAATGTTTGATCAATGAAATTTTTGTTGAATGTCCAGTACATATGTCAGTAAACATAAACACAGTTCACTTGAAATTCCATTTTACCAGCTTTTGACTCTTTGGGTCTGCACATATCTGTTCCAGCTGACTGAATGGGGATTACATCAAGGGGTCGATGGGAAGAAAGGGTAAAAATGCAAAGTGACACCTGATGCCAGGTTGAAATTTTACAGGGAAACTGAAAATGTTGGATGTAGAAAATCAACATTTTTTAGGGTTGAAAGTTATTGTTATCCGGCTCTGAACCCCCCCCCCCTCCCCGGGCCATTTTGGACATAGATTAAAATGTTGACAATTATTGACGGCCTGAAACTAACTAAATTAAATAACAAAAACAGAGGAATACAATTTACAAGGGCGAGGGAAACGTAATTGTTACGTTCATAACTGTTCGGCATTGTACATGCATCAAAATGTTTCCTTGAGAAAATGAATCTCGTATAATTTTAAACACTACAGGATAAATGTATCCTTTCATACATGGAAGTATATTACACAGTAACAGTAAGGTACAATTTGTCACACAGTTTTTATTTATTTATTTATTTATTTATTTATTTATTTATTTATTTATTTATTTATTTATTTATTTATTTATTTATTTATTTATTTATTTATTTATTTATTTATTTTTTATGTATTTATTTATTTATTTTTAATCTGGTCTATCGTGGTATCGGTAGAGGTGGCTTCTCTCAGCCTCTGGTGAAACAACTGTTAGTTGGAGGCAAGGTAACAAAGAGATTTTGAAAAATAAAAATGCCGACATGTGAATTGTGTTGCTTCTTTACGCAAAATTCTTGTTTTTTGTTTTTGTTTTTTTTTCAACTCTGGCGTGGAAGTTATGACGGTTAGTAGGATCTTAGTTGGGTGTCTCTGTATTGATATCGATGGTTTCCCATGAAATTGTCATTTTGCATGCATAGCCCGACCTTAAAGGATAGGTAGTGGTGTTGGTGAGTGATTGGCTGCTGTGAAGATGATATCATACGTCCCTTTTACATTTCGTTAAAGCCTCGTGTTGCTGATTACTTATTTATACCTATCGATTTGCTTGTGAAACCCCGTAGACAAATATACAATCCATGGTATCCGTTTGCTTGAGTATTAGGCATACCTGTTGTAAATTACTAGAATGGTTATTGTCTTAGCTTGGATATTGATCTAGTCGGCGTGATTGATGTTCAACGTAGCAGAAACGTCAGAATTTGCATGCTTCTCCACATACCAATATTTTGGTGTGAAACCCCAGGCATAGATGTCAAGGCAGGCTTGCGATAATAATGCGCTTTGTCAGCCACAGGGTAAGAGGTCCTGAAAGCGAGTTCCAAACTCAGAGGGACATGTATATTTCTTAACGAGGATCTTACTAGTCGCCGTTGTCGACTTGCATACCCGGCCAGAAAACAGAAAAATAAAAACAGAACAAAATCGTGGACACTTGTACACTTGGCGGGATGGTATTCGTCAAATATCGCTTAGTGTCTGCCAATCCGGCTCTGAAAGTGTCCGAAATCCCCCACACAAGTTAGCTGGCCAAGTTTACGGACAGTTCATGACCCTGCTTCTCACAGTCTAGTGATCAAGCTCCCGTGAAGGACAGGCAAACAATTTCTTAGACCCATAATGCGGTCTCTTACTTTTATTATTAACATTGACATTTCATGATCACTTTTTAGTACACTTCATCTGGACTCAGTCTCTGTGTTATCCACATAATGTCGGACTGCTGTTTTCCATATACGTGTGAGCACAGTTGGCACCATTCGTTAGGTGTTTAATTAAAAATATTTGTCTTGTTTTGACCTATTGTTACGTACAACACGGACTTGCTCATTAGCTCTGTGTCTGTAACAATTGAGCGTTGATCATTATGTTTTTCACGAGGAGGAATCAAGTACCCCTCAACTTTTGCACATAATCTGTGCAGTACTATCTTAATCAGACAGGTCATATGGTACATGCTGTCATTCTTTTAGACACTTTAGAAGTTTTAACCTTTTATATGGTTGGTTTCTCAATGTATTTTAAATTTCCTGCACCACTACATTTTGTCGCATGGAAAATAACAAAAAACTGTGCGCGAGCTTTTACTGTCTTTCCAATGGCGGCCATTTCCGCGTTGCCCATGACGCTATAATGTAGTCTTCTTAAGTTAGTGTGTCTTTCATACCGTTATTTTTGTTGCTCCACGCGCTACACATAACTAGACAATGTTTTAATTTTTTTCTATATTTAGTGACTTTTTTAAACAGAACAAACCTGCAATACAGGAGATTGGTTATATTGGTGGTCTCAATGCAGCGTGACACTACAAAAAAATAGTATCGACTGACATAAGCTAGTTGTTAGTGCTTCGACAGTGAATGTATGAACTCATGTTTTACTAATGTAGCACTCCTGCAGTATATGGAGGTGCAACCCATTATTCCAAACACACGAGCAGAACTCTTCCAAACGCTCCATTTTTCCTTTGAAGTTTGAGTGTCGGGGCGTGCAAAACTGTTTCGTTTACAAACCTTGTGTGTATTTGTCACCCAATTAAATGGCAATCCCGGAACTACTGTTTATCACATGTAGTGGTGTTCACTTTATATCAGGGTCAATTTATTTCTATTATGTGAATGTAATACATTGGAATTGTAGTAGTGCATTTATTACCATCACACTTTGCCACATAACAACCTTATTTATGTTTTATTTTCGTTCACAGATTATACCTGAATCTGATAGAAATTTTACATTTGCTATAAGGTATGGTATTCTGCTAAAAATAATTGCCACAACATTCAAAATCTAACATCAACACGACGTCAGCGATTATTTGTACTTTTTATGTCGTTCGTTGTGGTATCAAGGCAAGATATGATTTCTTTCTCCTATTGTTTGCTTCATTCCCAAGCGTTTCACATAAAATCATCATATCTTGCAAATGAATGAATTTTACTGATACTGTATAGTCATTGTGTTTCAGTAAGGTTAATAATTCTGTACTACGCTTCTTTCAATTGTATTCAGACATTTTACATCCTGAACTATATGAAAGTCTGGCCACTGTAGCCACCTCTGTCAGTATTGCTCATGTAGTGCATTACTTATATGCACACTCTCACTAGAAGTGTATACTACTTCCTACTTTTGTTTGTATCAATCAGGCCGCGAGTGTTATGTTTTTCTGAAAGCCGGACAGACCTAAGTTATCATACAGTTTTTATGTTCCCACATCCTTTCGTTCATTGCGTGACATTTCACAGTTAGTACTTAAACCCCCCCCCCCCCTAAAAAAATGCCTGGACCACAAGCACTCATTCATTCATACCAGCATGTATTAATATTGCCTGTTTGCATGCGATGTCTGATATATATAGTCGTCATTATGTAAAAGTTCTCTTGATTGACCATGTTCAAATTTGATACAGGGGCGACTCATGGGTTGTTCTCACCATAGGATGCGCTTTAAGAAAATTGGAAGTGAAAATAATACTTTTATTTATATTTTTATTTTTAAATTAAAAACTCACTACGGCTTCAATTATCTCTTTCCCTTGTTTTCCGACACCCATAAGGCCAAAAAGGCTAGTGACGTTACAAACGTAACACGGCTGGCTGACAGGAAAGACTCCAAGGCTGAAGCATGCTTGCGAGCTATGGCTGTCAAGTGTCACTTGGTTTAAACATATTTTATTCACCCTTCTTCAACAGGATTAAAAATGCATGTAGAAATATTCATTTTCGTCCCTGTTTCCGGCCAGGATGAGTCGGTGTGTCGATGTTAACTGTAGCAATACAAGTTCTACAGCTTCTTTACCCCCCCCCCCCACTAAGACCTGGAATTACGGAGAGCCATGACCCGTGCAGTCAAGATTCACAAGGACAAGTGGCAAAACCCTTGGAACCGACCTAACCTATGTAGCGAACACTTCGGGGGAAGTGACTTTGATTTGTCAAATATGACGGTGTTTAGGATAGATTTGGCAAGAAAAACCTACTGCTGTTACCAAATGCGGTGCCATTGCTGGGCAATGGAAGGATTCGTGGAACTGGCCAAATGAGGCATTACGCAAAAAACAATCAAAAAACAAAAACAAAACAAAAAAGAAAAAAAAAAAAGAAAAAAAAAACAGGAACAGTGATTCATTTTTAACAGTATTTACAAATCAATCTTCAGTATGATTCTGATTTCAAAGCTTTCATTACAGCAAAATATAGGTGTAGTAATTCTACGACTGTTACAATATGTTACATAATAATCAATCTAATGTAACAGTGACAACGCCGGTCTGGGATGTTGTAACACAGTAACATTGTAGCAAAACTTTAGTGTGTTTAACCATTATGATTCGATTGATGGAAAAAATTGGGTGGAAAACATGGACAAACAACAACCGACCTTGTTTCATTCCGAGGTCTATGGTTGAACAGTCTAGAACAGGTTAAGTTAGGTAGCCACTGTAATGCGTGTGTCCAATTACTGCTGTATATTACGAGGTGTTTTATCCCATAACCAGATAACGCTTGTTTGGATAGCTACCACATCACGCCTCATTTGCGCAGCTGCCAAGACTAGTGGACGGCTGGCCTTTCATGCTTTTTCAGTCATGTATCACTGTTTTTGTGGCAGTCCACGGCCAGCGGTGTGGCGGAGGTTTCGAGCATTAATGGTTGGAGGAATTATTTGGGAGAGATGAGAGGGTGCTAAGCTGTGATACATTTTGTAAAGAAGAAGTGACTTAAAGTACTTCCTTCTGCTGCCGAGTGTTGTCCAACCAAATTGACGTAAGAGATTAGCATGTGATGTGTGCTTAATGCACCTGTGCATAATTTTGCAGCTTCAAACTATATGTATTCAATAAAATCAGAAAGTCCCTGACCACAGTTTTCAAGGAGGACACAACCATATTCCAAGACGAATGGGTGGATGGTGTGGTCCAACAAGTTTGGTTGAAAATATGACAGAAAGAGACTGTAAGGCGTTAAAGATAACATGCCACAACTTTCCCTAGTTATGTATAATAGAGAGATTAATTTTCAAGTGATTAGAAGTTTCGCTGGGGTTATAAACAACTTCAAGTAGACTGGTGTAGTCAGCAAAAAGTCTGACATCACATGTAGCCATCACTAGCCATCACTACGTAGCCATGATGAACATTGACCATGAATAATCACTCTTTGGTATCGGTTTGAGAGATAACTGTCAATCCAGGCTACAATATTATCAGAGATGCCGAGTTGTCGGAGTTTCAAAAGGAGACCGGAATGCCAAACCTTATAAAACGCCTTGGACACATCTAGAAACACCATTCTGGCTTCTTTGGACTATTCTAGGCCAATGTAGATATTGTGTAGGATGTACAGAAGCTGATTGATAGCAGAGTCATTGACATTAAAGCCAGAATTTTTGGAAGTAAGTAGGTTATATTGTGCCAAGTATTCATACAGTTCATTAAAGACCAGTCGTTGAAACACCTTTAAAACATTAAACAGCAAAGTCAAAAATAACATGTTACACAAGAAGAAGTTGTAAAATTCTCCAAGGAAAATGTATAAAAACGATAACATCCTCAGAGCTCCATCCAACAAGCTCAAACATCAAGAAGCGCCCTCTATCATTGTGATACATAACGGATACCATCTAGAATGAAGGATATCATAAAAACGTGTACTGATGACGATTTATTCGGAAACATAAATTACTACCTTCCAAGGATCGCGAGGTTACGGGTAGGAAAGTGTAAAGTACCACTACAATGTATTAGTATTCCAATTGACTTCCATAGTAAGCAATAGAAAAGGTACATTAACCGATAAGTAACCAAACTGAAAAAAAATCGTTAAAAATCAGAAATCCACAGCAATGCTACCTTTTGTAGACTCTTTCACAAGTAACATATCAACAAAGTTTCAACTTAATCTGAGTAACGCCTCTGGAGTAAAAGTTAAAGGTAACGAAAACATTAAAAAAAAATCAAGATTTGTCAACCCCCCCCAAAAAAAATTTCATTAAAGAATCAACAAAATCACTGGAGCGTGACTATTTGAACATGGCTGGTAGAAACTCACCGTAGGTACATTGCCATCCAGTTTGAAGTCAATCTGGATGACGGTTTTGGAGAAGAAGTCGGAAATGTGAATTGGCATTAGAATGCCCATTGACTTACATCAATCAATAGGAAAGCTGCATTGGCTGATAAGTACCCGAATTGAACAAAAAATGTTAAAAATCATGCATCCACCTAGTGAACAGCCTTGTTTGACCCTTCCACAAGGAACATATCCAGCAAGCTTACCCTAAGTCACGGTTCTGAAGAAGCAATCAAAAATAGCAAAAAGACCAAAAAAATCATAAAAAAATACAAAAAGTTACATTGCCACCTGGTTTACCAATTTAGAACTAGGAGTCCGCGGGAGTGGCCCTGTATGGTATCACAGCAATAGGGTTAGCAGTTTCGGAGAAGAAGATTTTTTAAGATTGGCTCCCAAAGACAACAACAACAACAAAAAATCATAAAATATTCAAAAGTCACTGGAGGGTAACCTTTGAACAACCTTGGTAAAAACCCACCCCAGGTACATCCCCACCAAGTTTAAAGTTAATCTGGCTGATGGTTTCGGAGAAGAAGTTGAGAATGTGAATTGTGGATGGCTGACAATGGATGGATGGACAACGGAGGGCTGGTCATAACATAAGCTCAGCTGACTGACAAGTCAGCCGACCTAAAAATCTTTGAAAGCTTGTGCATACAGTCCGCAACCTGTCTTCGGAGCTCACTACCTTCAAGTGTACGCAATGCTCCCTCTATAACCTCTAAAAATCAGCAAAAATAATCTTTAACCCTCCAGGCCTTCCTGTTTAAGGCATTGGCACGGCAATGGAGTTATATTGTTAAGTCGCTTACAGGTTGACTTCAGTGCACTGAATGCTCGTCTCTTTTCCTTTAATCTATATGTCTCTCCCGAATGTTCTTGTGGCTCAAGATTTGAAATTTTAATTCAATTCGTACTGCAGTGCACACTTTACAATGATCATAGACATGTCCTTTTGACAAGGATCAAGGATAGTCTCATAAATGGAAACACAGGAATTTTATTTGACGATCTTTTGTTGTCGGAGAAGGTGGGCATACTTTTGTTTGCTACCCCTTCTGTAACACATGACATCAATTCTTCCATTGTGGATGCGATGGCACATTATGCCACTCAGACTTTATGATTTAAAAGTTTTAAAAGGGAGAACATACCAACTACAACAGCTAATCAAATTACTCTAGGTGTTTAATATATTACGTATGTTTGTGAGTTCAACAGTATTTGAGCTGGAAAAGGGCTAATTGTTCAAACTTTGTACACTTGGCTTATATGATGAATTGGTGTTTTCGACAGAAGATTATCTTTCGAACCATTTCCAAAGAGTTGTTATTTCAGGGCAAGAATCCAATCGGCTCTCTGTTCAAGCAGGTACACCCCAAGGTTTTATACTTAGCCCCTTCTGTTCTTAATACATGTCAATGATATGGTTGTTAATATTTCTTCAGAAATGAGACTATTTGCAGATGATGCTTTTACTCTTGAAGTTGTATAAAATTCTACAGATTCTGTCCTAAGATTGAACACAGACTTTGGGGGATGGGTCTTATTTAGACCTGGGGAATGACATGGAAAGTGACGTTTAATGCATTGAAATCCCTCTCCCTGGTCTTTTCTACCAAAAGAAACAAACCCTACCACTGGTCACTTTATTTGAATGGAGACAAAACTTCAGAAGGTGCAAGCCAAACACACCTAGGCATGACTCTGTGGTCAAGCTCAAAATAAATGGGAAGAGTATACTTCATGAATTACAGACAAGGCGGGTAGAAGGATTTTCCTCATTCAGCAATTTAAATATAGGTGGTCTAGACATGCACATTCTAAATAATACAAATCAATGGCCTTCCCCTTATTCGAATTTGGGTGTGTATTATTTAACAACTGTGGTTAAACCTTATCTAGTCAATCAGAATCAATTCTGTGTGAAGCACCAAGAACTTGTTCAGCTGCCTTAAGTGCTCGTCTACACGTTGATCTCGGCTGGAAATTGCTGGCTATCCACAGAAGATATTTCAAACTTGTCCGCCACTATAAAATGATCAATATACAGGTACCTCCCTACCTCTCCAAACTAGTCCTCTCTATATCTGGAAGAACTTCTGGACGAATTGTAAGAGGTTCTCCTAACATGAAGCAAGTCAAATTTACGTCACAGTGCTTAGGCGAATCATTCCTACCATCACCAAATAAACTATGGAACAACCTCCCTGTTGACAGTCCTTCCCAATCTCTCTTCAAAGCCAATCTCAAATGTCTATTATTTGAGCCAAATCCTCTGGTCTACTTTGCTTATGGCTAGTGTATCCCAAATATATGCCAGACCTAGCTAAGACTCTGTCAGTGAATCAACATTTATAACAGAGTGAGTATCATTGCAGACCCCTCCTGTGCTTGCAATTTTCCAACTGAAGACATAAATCACTAAATGTTAAATTGACCTGAATATGTCGACTTAAGAAGACACTCCTGAAATGCATATCCTAAACTTCGGCTGAAAGAGTACATCTGACCCTCTTCATTCACCTTGATCGAAATTATATGCTTGGCATTATGCTCAAGGCCAATCCATATCTAGACATAAAAGCTAATTGTATTATATTCACTACCGTTCCGAACTACATTCAGAAAGACGACGTTTTGTCTTTTTACCTTAAATCACCAGTATATGCATCTTCGATATCAAGAAAACTGTTCTATAATGGCATTATTTCAAATGGTAAACGCTGTGTATCATATGCAGTAATGGTACCGTCTCTCTGGTTTGTCTCCCATGTGTGCTGTTAATACTTTTATGTGCGTTCTGTGTATCTGGAAAACCTCTAAATTAGTTTTTGTAAGCTACCAGGTAATCCAGGTGAAGTAAATGTGTTTAAATTAAATTGGCTTGCCAGCTGCTCTGTTTGGCGGTGCGTCTCAAGTGTGAAGGTTCATGGAAGCTGAGGTTGCCGGGAATGGTTGTCTTCAAAGCAAGTCTTGTAGGTCCAGCAAAGTTCATAGGCATTATAACATAAAAACCAGAGTCCTCTTTGCATGGAAGGGGATTGGTGGCTCTGGCGTTTGTAGCATTGAGTTTGTTCTTACAAACTCAGACATAACTGGCCATTGTTTAACTGCCAATATGTAGTGAACTGTTAATCTAGAATTATGTCTGCGTATTTTGTTTTAACTCTTTTTATTTCCTTTTTTTCACTGCTATTTTGTAATTTACATTATTGTATAAAGTCATCTATATTTACCCAAGGAGAGGAATTATTTAAGCCTCTGCATACCTTTCCAATCCTCTTTGAAGAAATAACGTACATGTATATTGACAAGCAGGCAAACACTGGATCTATCTAATCTGGAAAGCGATGGACCCAAATTTTCCACAAGGACAATGGTCACTAAAAACTATCATTATGGCTGAAATTTGTGCAAGCACTAATCATGTCATTGCATATTTTGCAGGTGTTTTCCCTCATCGTGACGTTTGTTGTGATTCTTATTAAGTTCAGAATAAGTCTCGGTGCCTATGAGGACTAAAAGCCAACCATAAGCTCACCGTATATGTACAAACAATCATCAATGCAACAAACGGCGCAATGTGTCAGCTCAACTATTCACGAAGGAGACCTACCTCGTGCACGTGTCCGCCATAAGGGAACTCACTAAATGGATAACTACAGCGAAATTGTTGGCGAGGTCCTTGTCTGAAATTGCTCAATACACAGGCTTCAAGTCCTTGTTGTGGCATGCAGTCACACAATGTAAACAATGAAATGACATTTATTTTGCCTCCTCCTATTGGAGGAGGGGCATATAGTGAGCACTTTTTCAGTGCGTGCGTTAGGACACGGAGGACGCCTTGGATTCAGACACAAAATACGATTGCACTCGCACAGGAGAAGATAAGAGGATTGAAAATTTAGTAGGCATTACTATAACAATAACTCAAAGCTACACTACTCGGTCTACATATATATATATATATATATATATATATATATATATATATATATATATATATATATATATATATATATATATATATATTGTGTTACATTTTCTTGCAGCCAACATATTATTTTGGTGTGAGCATTTATGTGTCCGATACACTTTACCATAACTACAAAATATAGAGGTTTACATCAGACATCAACATTATGTGGGCCCTCAGCTATTTTTTATTGCATCACAACTTGCATTTTACATGACGCATAATGTTACCTCTATATTTTACATTCTTTACATTTTGTAGCTCCGCATGTCAGGTCTTGGTAATGATCACTGAAGGAGTATATCATGTGATATACGGGGGAAATTGCTCCTCAGATAGAGATTTTAGATATATGTGTATAGACACACACACACACACACACACACACATATATATATATATATATATATATATATATATATATATATATATGTATGAAATTGCTCCAAAGAGAGATTGTAGATACTGTTTTATAGAAAACAGGGTGCAGTTACTGATTCTTCTAACTTCAAATGACCTATATTCCACATTTACAACGGAATTTAGCAATTTATACCATACAAGTAACAACCAAAACGAACAGATAACTAAAATTTCATTATGACATTGTACTTATAAGACTGTGTATATATGCATGCTTTGTTAACTTATAATATCTGTCAAGTTTGAAAAAGATGCGCAGGGGATGTTCATCACCTTATAACGTTCCTGCCATCGCTGAATATAAATATATCCCTTCTGTAAATGTGATTCATGAGACTCTAATTTGAGCAACCTTCCAAACTGAATTTTGTTGTGAGTTGGGCTTCCAAACACCACAATCTATTATGTAAAAAAATTTCTGCAGTAATTTCTTTATGTTTGTTCGAGAGAGTATACACATATGCAAAGCCAATACTTTTTAAGAGCAAATTTGATTGTCACTTTTGCAATGTTCTAGAGAAAAATACTTCTGTTCTTTAATGCTTACATGCACAGAGCACGGTGAAATAAAATGGAGCTGATCACTCGGTTGTCCATGGGGACACGTTCGCAATGTAGTAAATATCTAAAAGGCGAGCGAAAGTATGCTTGTAAGAAAAAGTATTTGAATTATTAGGTTTTAAGCACATTCAAGACAAAGTAATGTAATTGAAATGATGCATAGGATAGCCCCCTATCGACCATAGGAAAGCCATATCCAAGCACTGATCCAATGGGACACCAGGTAAGATACACTATTCTGTTTGTTGACAGCACTAGCTTCCGGCATCACATGGTATGTTTAAGCAGTGAATAAAGCGGGTTTTTTATGCCCTCCCCCCCACCCACACACATTAACCAAGTGTTTCCACCTGCAACAGGTGGATATTGTATGGAGAACCAATTGTATTAGTCAACAATTGTAACACACAGTTATCCAGGTAAATTAAATGGGGTATGTTTAAAAGAATTACCTGTTTAACCACTTACAGATAACATGCCCTACTGTTTCATGGTCTTCCACAATTCTATCCTCCAATAAAGTGATATGAGTGGGCACCTTTGCTAGCTGGATAATATGTCGATCCCACGGCCGAACTCTGAAGCTTCAATTGGACCCACCATACAATGTATGACATGGAAGTTCCCTCTTTACAATCCACAAGTACACGAATGTTATTGCTGCTACTAATTATATTGCTTCTGTAGGTACCAAACTAATTTGATATTTTTTATTTGATTTTCACGATGGACAAAAATTATGATTTAGTAATATTAAAATGCAGCCATATTAGAATATATCACTTGTGGGCAGAGATAATGACAAATCATATGAAATGGAGGATCTATTTCTGGAACGTCGGCCAGCTTCGTTGTAAACTATCGAGATGAGCTATGTCAAACATTATAACTTACAGTTCGAATTTTTATTGAACCCAATAATGGCACATGACGATTGGATACCCATCGATTCACTACACTGAATCGAGTACCCCAATTTATAAAACTGTCGTTTTTAAAAGGCGCCCTGACTTGTTGCCCCATGGTGCATCTAATGATGATAGCCTAACATTTCAATACACTGTAAAGTTATAAATCTCTCTTCTATTTTTAGAGTAAATTCTGCAGACAGACTTTTGATAAATTCCTGGTAAGGACCTAGACTCTAGTTCACTGCCATGCTAAAATTCCAGTTTAAGTCTTTTCGTAGGGAAATCTGCAACTAGTCAATATGCACTATCTCCTGGTATAAACAGGATATCAACTACATCATTCATCTGTCGATTAGATAAGAACTTTTCTACTACAATAGAATTTCAGACAGAGGTGAAAAATCAAGCAAAAATCAGTTTCAACTCTGTTCAGTTTTGTTCTACTAATGTCTCAGAGTTTAACCCTCTGAAAATTGAGTCGGCTGTTAACTAATTGTCTACAGCATTCCCACAGTAGAAAAAAGGAAAAGCCGTATCCCAACAAGCTTAGTTTTATATTTGTTGCACGTCTGATGTATATATATATATATATATATATCTGAATATCTCAACAGCAATGAGGATCACTTTTAATAACCTATTTGAAGAATAATCACATGCACCAAAGAACGTTAAAATCCAGGGAGATTTTCGGAATTATAGCACCAGATTCTCAAGGTAAAAGAGTATCTCGTCACTATATACAGTAAAACCTGTTAATAGGGACGCATAGAACAAAGGCACACTTCCACATATGGGGCACTTCTTCCAGAACCAAATGCTTTAAGTCATTTTCATATTAACATTACCTCAGTAAAGGGTACATCTCTCTATTTTGTATTTGGGGCAGTAATCTCATTCCCAAGTGGACACTTTACTTTTCAAATGGGAACAATTATACTTTTTTCACTCGGAAAACCTGTGCCTTTTCTCATTAAGTTAGTTTTACAGTTTATTTACGAACCTGTTACAGAAAAACAACTCTCTGACTTACTGTTTCAAGCATTTCTGTACACAGCTGCTTTCCCTTCCTGAAGACACTTGCCAATCAACAGTCACAATTCAATGAATTTAATTGTTTTTCATCTGGCACATGGCAGGCTTGTTCACTGCTCTTTTGGACTCACCTGAAATTCCTGGATAAGCATATCAATGCAAAACACAATCAAAGGCCATTAAGATGAAAGCATTACTTCCAGCCAAAAACAGATTCTGGGTTGTTTTTTTTTTTTGTTTTTGTTTTTGTTTTTTTTTTGTTTTTTTTTTTTTTGTTTTTTTTTTTTGTTTTGTTTTTTTTTGTTTTTTTTTTT